>JAJKLE010000008.1:600000-1179439 GCA_022593225.1 Xylaria sp. FL0064 | reverse complement strand
TAATAGATTATTTTTTTAAAAGTATTTTTAAATATTAATTATTTAAATTATTTATAATTTATATTATAATAATATGAATTATATTTATAATTTTATTTTTTAAAACAAGATTTATTTTTTAATTCTATTTTAAATTTAATTATAAAGCCTTTTTTATAATTATTTAAATTTATTAATAATATTAATTTATTATTATTAATAATTTTTTATTTTTAATTAAATTATTCTTTAAAATTATATATTATATAATTTTAATTATTTTTATAATATTTATATTTTTTTATAATTTACTTTAAAAATTATTTAATTTTTAAATAATATTTATATATATATATGTTTTAATCTTTTATAAATTAAATATAAAATTATTTATTTAATTTAAAATAATAATTTTATATTTCTTTTTAAAAATATATTATTTTTAATTAGAATTTGTTTTTAAACTTTTATTATTTATATTTTTTTAAATTAACAGAATTCTTTTTTAATAATTTCTTTTATTCGTTTTTTTAAAAAATAATATAATAATTAAAAATATTTCTTTTTATAATTAAAATATTTAATTTAAAATATATTTTGAAATAATTATTTTTTGATTTTATTTATTTATTTAAACTTTTATTTTATATTTCTTTAAAAACTATTTTCTTTAATTATAATAGTTTTTTTTTTTAAAATAGTTATTAAATAATTATTAATTAATTATAATAATTATATTATGATATTTATTAATCTTGTTAAGTTTATTTATTTTATAAAATTCTTTCTTAATTTATATTTTTAATTTTATTTAATATAAAAACTTTTAAATAATTCTTTAATATTAATTGAAATTATTTAAATATTTTCTTTAATTATTAATTTATATTATTTTACAAAAAGCTTTATTTATATAAAGAATATTTTTATATTTATAAACTTATTATATAATTTAGAAAATATAAACTTAAAATTTTTAATTTTTAATAAATTAATTATAATAATCTATTTTCTATAAGTTTCTTAGTTTTTTTAATTTTTTTAATTTTTTTTAACTTTTTAATTTTTATTTTTATTAATTAATTTAAAAACTTATATATTTAAAGTTTAAATTAATATTAATTTTATTAATTAAAATATTATAAAAATAGATATTTATAAAATAATTATTATTACAATTTTTGAATTTTATAATATTATTATAATTATTATTCTAGTTAATATAAATATTTTTTAAAGAATTATTTTTAAAATAAATATAATTAATTTAAATAAAAATATTAATTTTAATATTATTTTTTTATTTAATTTATTATTTAAATTATTATTATTTATTTATATTATAATAATATTTTTAATTAATAATTATTAATTAATTATAATTAAAGTTTATTATTTAAATATATTAATATTTATAATTTATTAAAAATTTTATAAAATCTTTAAATTTATATTTTAATTTTATATTTTAAGATTTATAATTTATTTAGTTAATTTAATTTATTAATTAAAATATATTTATATTTTATTATTATATTAAATATTTTTATAATATCTTTTAATAAATTTATTTTATAGATTAATTATTATTTAATCTTTTATATTAATATTTATAGTAAAATAAATCTTATTAATTAAAGAATTATTAAAATATTATAAACTTTTTATATATTAAAAAAATATAAAATATATGTAAAAGTTTTTAATTTATAAATAATAATAGAAATAATCATAGAATTAATGATAAATAATTTATAAAAGAAATTTATTAATATTTCTATTATTGTTTTAATTATAATAAAATAATAATTAGTTATATAAAATAAAAACTAAAATTAATGATTAAATATAAAAGAATTATAAAATTATATAAATATAATAAAAAAAGAAATAAAAGTTTATTTAAAGGTTAATAAGTTTAATAAGCCTAGATTATTATAAACCGGGTGAGCCTAGCTTATTATAAACTAGATAAACTAATATATAACCCTTTAATGGCTTAAAACAAATCTAAGAAATACTAGCTTTTTCTTATAATATTTTATTTAATTAAACCATGATTATTTTATAATATATATTTATTTATTTAAATAATATTCTAATTTATTTAAATATATTTAAAAAATATAAAAAATATATAATTCTAATATTAAGAATATTTTAAAAAACTAAATTATAATTAAACTTAAAATAATATATATAGTATATATAAAAAATTAATTTTTTAAATTTTATAATTATATTTAAATAAATAAAAATATAATTAATAGAAATTAATATAATATATAATTAAAAGATTTTAAAATTAATAATAATTATAAATATTAAATAGATTTTAAATTTAATTATATTTATATATTTATTAAATATTTTAAAGATATAATATAATACTTTTGTTACGGACCTCTTATATATCGGAAGATATATAAGACGTACGCGGGGGTTCTTGATTTGCAGGTAACAATAAGACTAACAGCAGGTGGTCCGTAAGGGAGGTTTGCTGGTACTCCCACCACTAGTCTAGTCGCAATAGAGTAGTAGTCGTCAATAGAAATTGAGGTGAGATTGATAGCTGAGGAACTAAACTAAACGAGTGGCTAGAAAATAACAGACTTATATAGAGAACCCTCATTCCCCCTGTTGTCCTGGATCGGAGGATAGCTCTCCTATCCTCCTATCCTCCTGGATCGTAGGATAGCTCCCCTATCCTCCTATCCATCACGTGATTTAATCACGTGACTTCCTATCTTCTGGCCCGTGCCATGTCTCCAAATCCTTGGCGTATGGCATTCTTAGTCTTGGTCTGCCCAGCTGGCCGCCTTTCTGGTCTACTTCGTAACAATAACTAAAAGAATATAAGTTTACTATTAAAAAAGAATTTTTTTTAATATTTTTATTAAAATTAATTAATTAATTAAAGAAATTAAAAACAATATAAAATATATTAATAATTCATAATAATTATTTTATAAAAAATAATATATATATTATTTTAATAAAAGTTATTTTAAAATTATAAAATAATATATTTATTAAACTTTAATAAATAAATTATTTTAATAAAGTTTATTTTATATTTATTTTAAAAAAATAAATATATGAATAATTATATTTATTATCAAATCTTTTTAAAATAAATATATTAAAAATTATATTTGTTATAAAATTGTTTTAAAAAAGTTTTTATTATAAATATATATAACTTGATAATTTTTTTATTAAATTAATTAATATATTTAATTATTCTATATATATCTATATAATAATTTAAACTTTTTAAATAATTTTATATTTTATTATGATTTATTAAATATTATTTTATATAATAATATTTATATAATTTATTATTATAAATTTATTTTTAATAATTTTAATTATTATTTTATTAATAAAAAGAATTAACAATATTATTAATAATTGATTAATTAATTATAATTTAATAAAAAACTTAATTTAAACTTTTAATTTAATAATTAATTAAATTAATTAATTATATTATATTATATAAAATATAAATTATTAAAGAATTATAAATAAACTAAAGCTTATATGTATAAATAATATAATTTTAATTAATTTCTTTATAGTTATATTGTTGATATTTGCTTGTTTATTTATATATTTCTTTGACTTTCTTGAAAGCAGGGATGCGACCGGGCAGTCGCGCATCGGCCTTGTCGTCGACGGTAGATTTAAGGGCATATTTTTACAGGCGCGGCATGGGATCTTGGGCGTCGACGGCCTCTATAATGCTTGACTTGACGGCATGCGGCAAGATGTCTAAGCTGTTCCTGATCTCTGTGATGGTGCTGACGAGCTCGCAGGCGGCGCCAGGCAGCGCGTTCAGGTTAAGGGCGTTAAATTTAACAACGCCGCGGAGCCAAAGATTTAATATCTATTTTTTGGGTAACAAGGCACGCGACAAGACAGCCGAGGGTATCGACAACAATGATAACAACGGCGTTGAGCTAGTGTTGCCTGTTTAAAATAGAGGAACAGAGCCGCCCGAAAGGGCAGGGCGAGGCGTGCTGTCGGGGTCTGTTGTTATAGCATCGGCGGCGCTGGTGCAGTGTTTTTTTTTTAGGTGCTAATATTATTATTTTTTAATAATCGCCGTTATAACCAAGAGCTTTTTCGACTAAAACAAACAAACTTATAAGTTATTATTATTACTGTTTTTTTTAATTATTATTAAAAAATATTTATAATTATATATTTAAATAAATTATAAATTTAAAAACAATAAAAATATAATAATTATTAATATTTAATATATTATTATAAGTTTTTATCTCGAAATATTTAAAATAATTAAAATATTTTAAAATTATTTTTTAATTATTAAAATTTTTTTTTTAATTTAATAATAATATATATTAAAATAATAATTAATTAATTAAACTAAATAAAAATAAAAATATTTATTTTTTTATTTATTTTTATTTATATTAAATGTATAATTGAATTTAATAATAAAATACGGGTAAACGCGCGCTTTTATAACACATCAACATATATTCGAACTTTATCGCGAAAGCCGGCCTCAAAAGCTTGTAAAGAGCTGTAATATACATAGTCTGGACAGATGTCCCACTTACATCTTCTCGGGGGCCGAACCGTAGGTACCGGCCTTCGTACAGGTCAACATGCCAACCTTAGCTTATATAAGGGTTATTGTCAGAAATAAGCGAGCCAGTCAATTGGAGGTTCAGAAGTGTGTTCTGTCTGTGTTGAGAGCGCGTCTTGCTGTCTCTCTGAGATGTGTACTAATAAATAGTGTGGCGGGTTCACAGGGGTTGAGCAGTCCCTGCTCACCCCTTGACATATTAGCCCGCATCAATCCATCCAAATTAGCCATCAATTCTGACAGTTATGTTATGTTGTGGGAGACAATGAAGATACTCCACGTGGGCGTTAGCCTTACTGCTAGATTGCGGGGATCTGAGCCGCTAGGTAGCGTGGAGATACCTACTAATACCTGGAAGTCATGGTTGCTGTGGTAATAGGTAATTCATGCGGGGAGGTCCAGAACGGCGCTTTTATCTTTGTGCTCTCATCATTATCATCCTCATCGCAAATTACTTAAAATCTCAAGATATCCTACCATTTTTACTGACCCAGTTCATTTGTTATTGCGCCTGCGCCCTAACGTCTGCGCCCTAACGCCTGCGCCCTAACGCCTTTACACCAGCCTCCAACCACTAGAATGGTCCAGCGTCGCAAGTGCCTTGATGCTCCTGTCGATCGTAATACCGACGTACCTCAGCGTTTCGTCTCATTCCAACATCCCGCCTATCCATCGTTCGCAAACGAGCTATTATCGCTTCCTGCTACCGAGTACGAGCCGGTATGCGGCATTGACTACCATGTTGCTCTAGTTGCCTGCGGAATCGTGGCATGTAACAAATGGAACCAAGCGTGGTTCGGACAAAAATATGAGGATGGAGACAACAACAGTGACAACAACAACGATATTAACGACGACTCCAAATACCGACGTATGCCTTTCTCAGAGAACGAAGTGTTGCCGTACAAGAGAAGCCCTTATTATTTCTTCGTCAACGAGGATGTTACCTATAAATACCCAGTTATTCCATCGTTCGAGCATTGGCCGTTCCCCCATGGGAATCTGCCTACGGAGTGGTGTTCATTATCTTTTTTGTCGAGTACTGGTAGTGGGGTCAGGCTTTCTGAAGATTCTTGACACGCAGCATCGACACGCGATGGAGGATGTCGGATTACAGGCTATCGTCAAGGGACAGACATTGCGCATCTGGTCCCTACGCAAGCATTGGGTTGGTTCGAGGTGAACCAGATGAGGCAGTATTGTCGTCTTCCAGCCCGTCTTCCCCAGATTGACGACGATGCAAACCTGGTTGTGCTACGGAAAGATCTACATTTTCTTTTTGACCAGAGGCGACTTGTCCTAGTACCCAAGGCAGGCCCCTAGCCATCGACGGAGATGGGTGGCGGACTGGGCTCGACAGACGAGCAAACCGCAATATCTTCCCCTCAGTCCGCTTCTATTCATTCTTTTGATCAGCCAACATACCTTTCCACTCATGTGTTACTACCAGATACGGCTGGCGAATTAACTAACTTTTATCACAACCGACCTTTACAACGCTCTTTTACTTCTTCTGATATGGTGCCAGAGTTCCTCTTTGCCCGTTTTGCATGGGCAATTCTCTCGGACGAGTTCTATCGCCTTCTTCAGACTGACTTATTCAAATACCGAGTTTTGATCTTTGATCCAAAGACTGCAAAGCACGAAGAACAGGACCTGGGCCGTAAGGCCCTAGACAAGACGGTCTACCTTTTCCCAAGAGGAAGCTGCAGTAGGAGCATAAGCCCGAAGAAGAGGAGGATGCCATCAGTTGAGGACGACGAAGATTCTGCAGATAGCGGCGAATCTGACACATCTGACGAGTCTGAGTCTTGCCGCGGCCGCTGGAGGTGGCGGCCCGGTGATAGCTTTCGGGCTCAAGAGTATCCGTCATCTCTCGATTCAGAAGGGGTCTCCTTTCAATCTGGAGCCTCCGCTATGTCATCGATTACCGTGCCGGACTGCCCACACGTCTCCAGTGGCCTGACGCCGCCCGGGAAGCAGCAGGGCCAACTTACGATAATCGAGCGACAGGCAAAACGGCAGCGGGTTGAATAGTGGGTAAGGTGTGGTCCGAGTGATATGGCGGGGCGTTGCTATGTCACTGCTTTTGACTTTTCCGACGAGAATGGGATGATGGATATCTATTGTCAAACTATCAAACTGGTTTCGGCATCTTATGAAAATATGCTCTTTTAACACATAGCCATTTCAGGTGCGGTCTGTTCTTCTAAAAACCAAACTTGCATAGCCCTATAGAATGAAGTCTCGATCCATTGCTTCACATGCTCCAGGCACGTAAATAAAGAATACATTTCCAGGATTGATCTAGTAGATCCAATCTGAAGGGGACCATAGATGTCGATTGACCAGCCTGAATCACAGGCAAAATACATGAACCACCCGTGAGCGATTACCTCAATCAAGGGGACGGAAACCAACCTGGGAGACGCACGCACACGCGCACTCACACTTGCATTTGCGAGATATGCTTGAGGCGTAAGCGGAAACCGTCGCTCTCGCAGCGTCTCCATGCGCTTATGCCAAGCAGCGGTCCAAAGACCAAGCTGCAACAAAGGGTCTTCTCGGGAGGAAGCAATTTTCGTCTCAATGGAAACAGCGATTGGGTTATATAAAAGGTTGGACACCAAGGTCTGGTTGACATGGCCGTACCCGAGCTTGTGCTCAAAGGTGGTTTCAGAAATAACCCGGTGAAGAGGCTCCTTGTCATCAATATACATCGCTAGAACATAGTCGACTTTCTTACTTTCACTACGGCTATGGATTGCATGGGAGTCAACATGAGCTAAATCGACTGTGCTACCCTGAGAGGACTGGACCGAGCTATCGACTGAAACCGAACAAGCTAGGTTGGGCACGTCTGCGCGGGATTGCTGCAAAAGCGGGATCGCAGTGCCTACGACAGTCGCCCCCATTACAGCCTCGAAATGTGCAGCTACGGGCTGTTGTTGCTTCTGAGCAGTCTGTATATCAGCGTCATCGTCCACTAATTGTGATCCGAAAACAAGGTTCAAAAGTGGTGTATGAACGTGGTGATTCCAGCCGGCCTCTAGACGCTTGTATTTTTCAGAAGTCCCCGCGGCTCGTACGATGGAGCGCAGGGTCTTGTAAGTGGCTAGTGCGCTGACTTGGTCGTGGTCTGGACCCGGCTCTGGGACCGGAGGACGGAAGACATAATCGGGAACGTCATCGTCAACTGTTTCGATCTGACCGCGCACCTCGTGCGGCACAATTCGCTGTCGGTATTGAGCTGCGGCTTTGACGCGCTTGTATAGGTCTTTGATATCTTCAGGGATGTGGGCGATGTTTCCTTCGAGCTGATGGAGTAAAACCGGCTTTTCGAATCGATCGAGGTTGGCTCGCGATGTGAGGCCAGTCTTGGAGCGCTTGGTGGGCGATATGGAGCGAGAACGCGAAAGATGAGGCAGTGGCAGAGAGGGAGGCTTGGGAGTCACATCGGGTTCTTCCATAGGTAAGTCAGTAGGGTAGATAAACGATCTGCTGACTTTCGAGCGCGTACCTGTGATGTCGCCGGCATTGTGGCCTCGCTTCTGAGGGACTACAGGGGGCGTGCTGGGCATGTGATAAAGGCCGACTAGGGTATCAGCATGAGGCTGATCGCTGGTATCGACAACAGCTGTACTGTTATAGCGCCGCCGTTTATTAGGAGGCTCGTGGTTGGAGGGTCCAGGTTCTGGCGATCGCGATCGTGATCGAGGCCTCTTGGGAGGAGGACTAGATTGGTTAACAGAGTCAATCCAATCATGAATAATGCGAGGCGGAAACATTATGGTTCAGAGAGTAAGTGTCATCGTGGCCAGGTAGAGGCCAATCTATTGTCCCAAGATTACATGTATGTACACAACTGAATAGTTACTGAGGTAGGTACCTACCTATAGATATATCGACCTTTAAATGTTCCTCTATATTACTACCCTAGCGGCCCCGGGAGAGGATGGGGGTATAATATGGCCTGAGGTCTTTTATATGGCGGAGTAATAAAAATAAAAAATCTAACGTTAACATTAAATAAATTAAAAAAAATAATAATAATAAATTTCTTTTTAATTATTAATATATATTATTTTAAATAATATTTTATTTATATAAAAAATATTTTTATATTTATAAATTTATTATATAATTTAAAAATTATAAATTTAAAATTTTTAATATTTAATAAATTAATTATAATAATTTATTTTAATAATAATAATAATAATAATTTTTTTTAATTTTTTTTTTAATTTTATTTATTAATTTAAAAATTAATATTAATTTTATTAATTAAAATATTATAAATATAAATATTTATAAAATAATAATAATAATTATTATTGTTATTATTATTTAATTTTATAATATTTTTATAATTATTATTTTAATTAATATAAATATTTTTATAAAATTTATTTTTAAACTAAATATATTTAATTATTTTAAACTAATAAAAAAAGTGGCTAGTTTAACAGGCCAGGCGTAAAGAGGAGGTACTAGGCCAGATATAAAGAAAAAAAGCCGTAATTAACGCAGGTTATATAATTATAAAAATAAGCTAGTAAGTGTTACGGACCTCTTATATATCGGAAGATATATAAGACGTACGCGGGGGTTCTTGATTTGCAGGTAACAATAAGACTAACAGCAGGTGGTCCGTAAGGGAGGTTTTACTGGTACTCCCACCACTAGTCTAGTCGCGATAGAATAGTAGTCGCTCTTAGATGTTCAAAGTATGAAGTGAAATAAGAGTGTGAGATTGATAGCTAGAGAGCTAGAATAAACGAGTGACTAGATACAGGAAATCATGATCATTATATAGACATAGGAAATAGTAACAGGAACTCCTCATAGCCTGGATCACCGTGAGCCAGTGAGCCAGGTGAGTGGTCACGTGACTGAGAATGGGAAAGAAGCAAGAGTCAGCAGAACATTGGGCCGCCACCTTGGCCACCTTAGCGCCAACACACATGTTCCCGTAACAGTAAGCCTTAGATTATTAAATTATAATAATAAACTAATAAGCTCTATTTTATTTATATTTTTTATATTGAATTATTTATTTAATTTAGTTTTTTAATTATTAATTTTATTTTAAATCTTATTTTAATATTTATAAATATTTAAAAATAATTATTATATTTAATAATATTAAATATAATAATAAAAATATTAATAAACTTTTTTTATAAATTATTTATTATTAGTTTTATTATTATTTATAAATTAAAAACCTTTATAAATATTTTATATATTTTTTAATATATAAAAAGTTTATAATATTTTAATAGCTTTATAATTAATAAAACTTAATATAATATAAATATTAATATAAAGAATTAAATAATGATTAAGTTATAAAATAAATTTATTAAAGAATAATGTAAAAATATTTAATAAAATACTAAAATATAAATATATTTTATTTAATAAATTAAATTAATTAAATAAATTATAAAATTAAAACATAAAATTAAAATATAAAATTAAAATATAAAATTAAGAATTTTATAAATATTTTAATAAATTATAAATATTAATATATTTAAATAATAAACCTTAGTGATAATTAATTAATTAATATTAATTAAAAATATTTTTATAATATAAATAAATAATAATAATTTAAATAATAAATTAAATAGAAAAAATATTATTAAAATTAATATTTTTATTTAGATTAATTATATTTATTTTAAAAATAATCTTTTAAAAAATATTTATATTAACTAAGATAATAATTATAATAAAACTAGAAAACTAAAAGATAATAATAATAATTACTTTATAAACACTTGTTTTTATAATACTTTAATGAATAAAATTAATATTAACTTAAATTTAGAATATATTAGTTTTTAAATTAATTAATAAAAAGAAAAAAAACTAAAAAGATCAAAAGAATTAAAAAAACTAAAAAAGTTAAAAAAAGATAAAAAATAAAATCACTGTTATTATTATTAGCTTTAAAACAAATTATTATAGCTAGTTTATTAAAAACTAAAGGTTTTAAGCTTATGTTTCTTAAGCTATATAATAAGTTTAAAAATATTCTTTATATAAATAAGATTTTATTTAAAATAATATAAATTAATAATTAAAAAGAAATATTAAAAAATAATAATAGTTTTTTAGTTTTTAATAAAAAAGAATTTAAATAATTTTAATTAATATTGAAAAATTATTTAAAATCTTTTATATTAAATAAAACTAAATAGAAAACTAAAAATATTTTTATTAATTATAAAGATTTTAAAAAGATAAATAAAAATATTATTTAAAATAAACCAAGGATATAATAAATTATATTATAAAGTTTAAATAATTAATAATAATTTTAAGATTATTAAAATATATATTATTTTATTTATTTTATATAAAATTAAAAATATAAATTAAATATCAACTTGAGAAAATTAATAAATATATTAATATAATTATTATAATTGATTAATAATTATTGAATAAATATTTTTAAAAAAAAAACTATTATAATTAAAAAGAATATTTTAGGTTAAATATTTTAATTATAAAAAAAAAAATTTAGTTATTATATTATTTTAAAAGAAAAAATAATAAAAAAGGTTATTAAAAAAGATTTTTTAACTTAAAACAATATAAATAATAAAAGGTTAAAAAAAAAATTTAATTAAAAAATAATATATTTTTAAATTAAATAAATAATTTTATATTTAATAAAATAAAGTATTTAATTTATAGAAATTAAAAAAAATATTATTTAAAAATTAAATAATTTAATTAAAAATAAAAAACTATTAATAATAATAAACTAATATTATTAATAAATTTAAATAATTATAAAAAGGTTTTTATAATTAGGTTTAAAATATAACTTAAAAATAAATCTTGTTTTAAAAAATAAAATTATAAATATAATTAATATTTAAAAATATTTAAAAGAAGTAAAATAATTTATTAAATATTGAAAAATTAAAAAAATTAAAAAAGAAATTAAATAAAACTATTTTAAACAAGCTTAAAAGAATAAAAAAAGTTTTTTTATAACTTAAACTATAAGAAATATAAAAGAATAATAAAACCTTATTAATTAAAGCTAGAAGTAATATTATTAATATTTATAAAATAAATTATATAAATAATAATAAATAAACTATATATAATAAATTATTAAAATAAACAAAGGTTTATAATATTTAAAATAAATAATAATTATATATAAGATTTTATTACAAAATATTATTAATTATTAAAAATATAATTATTTTAATAAATAATTTATAAAAAATAAAAAAATAAGAAAATATATTTTATAATATGATTAAAAATAATAATTAAAGAATATTTTTTATATAAAAAAAAACTTATATTATAAAAAACTAAAAAAATATTAAATTAAAAGTTTATTAAAATATTTTATATAAAAGAATTTAAAAATAAAAACTAAAAAATAAAAAAGTTTTTATTTTAAAAATAATAAATAATTAAAATTATTAAAGTTTTATAAAAAGTTTAATATAATATAAAAAAAAACTAATTTAAAATTAAATTTAAATATTAAAAGAAAATATAAAATTTTAATAAATTTTAAAATATAAATAAATATTATATTATTAAAAATAATAAAATAAAATTATATTTTTTAATATATTCATATAAAAACATAAAGAATAAATTATATTTAATATTATTAATATTTTAAAATATAATATTATTTTAAAAATATTATAATTAAATAAAAATTAAATTAATAAATAAAAGAAATTAATAAAATTATACAAATAATTATTAAAGAAATATTAAAAGAATATTATAGATTTTATAAATTATTTAAAAAAAAAACTTTTTAAATATAGTTTATAAAACTATTATATTTTAATTAAAAAGAATATTAATTAAAATCTTATTAAATTTATTATATAAAATTAAATAAAATAAAAACTTTATAAAAATATATTTAAAAAATTTAAATTAAAATATTTATTAAAAATTATAATTATTTAATAATTATAATATTAAAAATAAAAAATAAATAATAAATTATTAATAAAAATAAAAAATAATTATTTAAATAATATATAAACTATATAAATATTTAATAATATTATAGAAATTATAAAATATATTAATTATTTTTTAATATATAATCATAATGATATTATAATAGTTTTTAAATAAATTTATATTTATTTATTTAAATAATATTTTAATTTATTTTAATATATTTAAAGAATATAAAAAATATATAATTTTAATATTAAAAATGTTTTAAAAAACTAAATTATAATTAAACTTAAAAAATATATATATAATATAGATAAAAAATTAATATTTTAAAATTTATAATTATATTTAAATAAAAATATAATTATTAAAAATTTTAAAAATATAATATAATATTTTATAAAATATATATTAAAAAATTTTAATTTAATAATTAAATTATTAAACTTAATAAAAAAAAAGTTTAAAATAAATATTTTAAATAAAATAATTATAAAAATATTTAAATAATTTAAAAATAATAAAAAATAATAAAAAATAATAAAAAATAATTTATTATTTAAAAATATTAAAAAATATTATATTATATTATTTTATTTATAATAAGAAACTCTTTATAATTATAATAATATTTAAAAAATAAACATTATTTTTTATTAAAATAATAAAATTAATTAAAATTTATTTAAATTATAAAAACTTAATAAAATTTATAATTATATAAAAAATCATTAAATAATATAAAGTTGAATAGTTTTTTTTTAAAATTTAATTTTAAAATATATGTTACGAAGTAGACCAGAAAGGCGGCCAGCTGGGCAGACCAAGACTAAGAATGCCATACGCCAAGGATTTGGAGACATGGCACGGGCCAGAAGATAGGAAGTCACGTGATTAAATCACGTGATGGATAGGAGGATAGGGGAGCTATCCTACGATCCAGGAGGATAGGAGGATAGGAGAGCTATCCTCCGATCCAGGACAACAGGGGGAATGAGGGTTCTCTATATAAGTCTGTTATTTTCTAGCCACTCGTTTAGTTTAGTTCCTCAGCTATCAATCTCACCTCAATTTCTATTGACGACTACTACTCTATTGCGACTAGACTAGTGGTGGGAGTACCAGCAAACCTCCCTTACGGACCACCTGCTGTTAGTCTTATTGTTACCTGCAAATCAAGAACCTCCGCGTACGTCTTATATATCTTTCGATATATAAGAGGTCCGTAACAAATAATTATAAAAAAAATTAATTTCTTAAAATTATAAAAAGTTATAATATTTATAATAAAACTAAGGTTTTATAATATAAACTTTATAAAATATTAATTAATAGAAATATGAATATATTACTTTCTAAAATAATTTATAAATAATTAATTATTATTAAAAAACAAGAAAAATTATTAATAAAACTTTTTATTATTATAATTATAATATTTTAAACTTAAAATATTATTATAAAAATTAAAATATTATAAATAAAACTATAAATATAATTTTAATTTCTTTAATAATAAATATTATAATATTATAATAATAAAAAAATTAAAAAATTAATTTTAATAGAAAAAACAAAGTTTATTTATTATATTAAAAATAAAATATAATTTTATAAATTAAAATAAAATAATTTAATAATAAATTAAATTTTAAAAAACTTAGTTTTTTAAAAATTAAAAAAGTTATTTTATTAATTAATTATAAATTATTATTATTTAAAAATATATAAATTTATTTTATTTTTTATATTTTATTATTTAAATTAATATTAAAAAAATATATTAATAAAAACTTAATTTAAAATAAAGAATAATTAAAATATTTATAAAATTAAAAAAATATTAAATTTTTATTAAAATAAAAATAATATTAAATATTTTATTAAATAAAAAAATATTTATATATTAATAATATTTAAAAACTTAAAAGATATTTAAGAAATAATAAAATTTAAATAATAATATTAATAACTTTAATAGTTTATATTTTAATAATTATTTTAGTTTATTTAATAAATAAAAGCCTTAGTAAATAAAAAATATATTAATAATATATATTATTAAAATAAATAAAGGTTTTAAAAAGTTATTACTTTATTGTTACGGGAACATGTGTGTTGGCGCTAAGGTGGCCAAGGTGGCGGCCCAATGTTCTGCTGACTCTTGCTTCTTTCCCATTCTCAGTCACGTGACCACTCACCTGGCTCACTGGCTCACGGTGATCCAGGCTATGAGGAGTTCCTGTTACTATTTCCTATGTCTATATAATGATCATGATTTCCTGTATCTAGTCACTCGTTTATTCTAGCTCTCTAGCTATCAATCTCACACTCTTATTTCACTTCATACTTTGAACATCTAAGAGCGACTACTATTCTATCGCGACTAGACTAGTGGTGGGAGTACCAGTAAAACCTCCCTTACGGACCACCTGCTGTTAGTCTTATTGTTACCTACAAATCAAGAACCCCCGCGTACGTCTTATATATCTTCCGATATATAAGAGGTCCGTAACATTTATTTAACGTTTTTTTAATTAATTAATTAAACTTTTTAATACATTTACTAATAATAATAATAAAAACCTTAAAATTATTATATAATTAATTATAATATATATATTTTTTATAATAAAAAATATTATTTATTATTTTATATTTTTATTTTTTTAATTTATAAAAAAAATATTATATAATTTTAAAAAATTCTTTATTAATTAAAAATATTAAAATAAATTCTTATTTAATTTTTAAAAATTATAAATGTTTTTTAATATAATTAAATATTATAAATAATAAAAGAAAAAAAATATATAAAATAAAAAATAAAGTATAAAATATATATATTTATTTTTTATTATTGAAATAATAATCTTAAAATAAAAGAATTAATATTATAAACAAATAAAAAAAATAACTAGTTTAATAAACCAGGCATAAAAGAAATACTAGGCTAAATATAAAAAAAAAGCTATAATTAATATAAATTATATAATTATAAAATAAACTAATAAGCTTTAAATTATTAAAAAAAATAAACTTTATTTTATTTATATTCTTTATATTTAATTAATTATTTAGTTTAGTTTTTTAATTATTAATTTTATTTTAAATTTTATTTTAATAATATTAAATATAATAATAAAAATATTAATTTTAATAATATCTTTAATTAATAATAATTAATTAATTAATTATAATTAAAATTTATTAAAATTTTTATAAAATTTTTAAATTTATAATTCTTTTAATTAATTTAATTTATTAAATAAAATATATTTATATTTTATTATTTTATTATATATCTTTAGAATCTTTTTAATAAATTTATTTTATAAATTAATTATTATTTAATATTTTATATTAATATTATTTTATTTATAAATATTTTATTTTAATAATATTATTTTTATTAATAAAATTAATATAAATTAATTAAGTTATTATAAAAACCCCGGTGTTAAAATAATAATTAAAAAAATATTTATTTATTTACCTTGAATTAATAATTACTTGGCTTTTTTAACTTTTAAATTATCTTATAGTATACTTATATATGTAGTTACTCTAAGCCTTTACTGGTGGGTACTGTCTGAGAAGCTAAAGATTGGGTTAATGATTAAAAGGAATATGTCCGCTGTTTATAGGTGTAGTTTATGTAGGTAAGTACTTTGAGGACATATTAGGTACAGGTATCCAACACAGTCTAGCCTGACTCCGCAAGAACAAGGCACCTACTTTTTTCTACTGCCTGCACCTGCTGCAACTGCACCTGGCGACAAACAGTGAGCCGCGCTATTCCAAATTTACCCACATATACCGCCAAAACCAGTTGCCAAGCCCAGCATTACGTTGTCGCTCTTGGTCTCCCCACTAGGTAAACCAACTCCCTAGCACTAGGTAACCAGCAGATGGCTTGGCACTGGGCCGTCTCCCCTCCTACCTTCATCACCATCATTCATTCAATTCATCTCTTCGATCATTAACTCAACTTCGTCAAGTCGACAACGCCCTACTAATCCCACCATTCCCGTCCGGCCTTTTCTGTCGCTACCGGAGCCAGGCCGCGCCCCATTCACGCCGCCCTATACGTTCCCCTACAGAACGTTCGCCTAAAGAGCTCTGTCCTGATTTTATCCAATCGAATTCAGCCATCCGTCGCCTGACCACGGACCTCATCCACGCCAGTGGATTGCGCATTCATCGCGCCAGCCCACGCATTTCCCGATCGCTGTTGGGCTCTTCCCTTGAATATATACGCCTGACGAGGTGCGAACGTGCAACTACTAGTTTCTTAGAGGTCACCCCTTTCGCCGTTCTCCGCAGACAACGCCGGCAAGATGTCGAAGGTAATGAGAAGCGTCAAAAATGTCACCAAGGGGTATTCTAGCGTTCAGGTCAAGGTTCGCGAAGGTTAGTCTACCTGCGCCATCCCGCGATCGACTATAGGAATTGAGGCCGTGTATGCTAATGGCTATATATCCTTCAGCCACAAGCAATGACCCATGGGGCCCAACCGGTACTCAGATGAGCGAGATTGCTCAAATGACGTACAATTCGTATGTTACTATGGCACTGTGTACACAGTGATCAATCCGATTTGTCTAACGCTTTCACAGATCGACAGAGTTCTACGACATAGTTGACATGCTCGACAAACGATTGAATGACAAGGGCAAGAATTGGAGACACGTTCTGAAGGCGTTGAAAGTTCTCGATTACTGTTTGCATGAAGGCTCGGAATTAGTTGTGACATGGGCCCGGAAAAATATCTATGTCATCAAGACGTTGCGCGAGTTTGTCTACATTGATGAAGAAGGCCGAGACGTGGGTCAGAACGGTGCGTTTCCCCCGATGCATACGCCATGTCTTATTTACTAACGACAGCAGTGCGTGTTGCGGCGAAGGAGCTTACAGCCTTGATTCTCGACGAAGAAAGGCTGCGCGCGGAGCGAAGCGATAGGAAGACTTGGAAGTCTCGAGTCACCGGCATTGAGGAATTCGCCCCAGTCACAGTTCCTGGAAGCAGCCAGCGGCAGCATCGTCCCGCTCAACGACACAACAACGACGAGGAGGACGCCGAGTACAAACTAGCTATTGAAGCTAGCAAATACCAAGAAGAGGAGGATAGGCGGAAACGCGAAGGCCGCCAAGCAGGCACTGCCGACGATGATGATGATCTTGCAAAGGCGATCAAGCTTAGCAGGGAAGAAGATGAACGTCGGAAACGAGAGCTAGAAGAAAGTAACGCCTCTTCACTCTTTGACCTTGGTGACCCCACACCGAGCGCCCAGCCTCAACCCACTGGTATGAATATGGGCTACCAGCAGGGTAATAATGTTGATTGGCTAGGAAACCCGATTGACCAAAGTCAATTTGTGCAACCACAGCCGACAGGATTTGTTAACAACACTTATACGGGATACCCTAATAACAACGGCTACTCAAACGGTTTTGTGCAGCCACCTACCGGCATGTATGATCCTTATGGCCAGCAAAACCAGTCTCAACCTTTCCAGATGCAGCCAACTGGATACAACCCCTACGCGCAGCAAGCGTTCCAGCCGCAACCAACTGCATCCCCCGAACCAGTTGCCCAGCCAGGGAGCAATAACCCCTGGGCAAGCAACAACAACACTCACCTAGGAGTCCAGTCGCCTATACAGCCGATGCAAACCGGCTCGAACAATCCATTCGCTTCATCACCTTTCGCGCGACCAAGTACCGCCAAAGCGCCGTCCATGCCTACCCTCAATACACTCCAGAGTCTCCCGGAGCAGAAAACGTTGCAAGCATATACACCACCGCCCCAGCCTACATTCCAGTCTCCTACTACACCACAGCAGCAGCAGCAACAGCAGTCTCTGAGGCCTATGACCGAGCATGAGCAAAAACTGAACGCTCTCCTAGCCAGCGGTGACGGTATGGACACCTTTGGAAATACTGGTGACTTGCGAATTCCTGCGCAACACACAGCACCGGGCACGTTTGTGAACTCAGCTGGTGCTGGAGCACAGAAACTTACAGCAGAGGCTACTGGTAACAATCCGTTCTTGAGGACCCAATACACAGGTATGCCTCAGTTGTCATATGGCCAACAGCAAATGCCAGCCGCCACCGGCCCTGCAATGATGGGCATGAACGGCTACGGGGGTGGGAACAATCCGTTCGCTGCCCGCCCGCAGCAACAACACAACCAACAGGGACAAGACCTGATACAATTTTAGATTTCTTTATGATATCACACTTATGCGCTGGGTGTGTCTGATTCTTCATCGCCGGCGCCTCATTACACCTCGAGTTTAGGAGGGTAAGAGTCGAAGCCCTACTAGAACTTAACCGACTTCAAACTTTACCTTTGAAGCTGTGGGTTTGTCGGAAGGGAGTCTGTCCTTAGGCAAGCTGTATTTGGCGTATCTTATTTTGAATCGATACCTATCTGGGATGAGTGGCGGCAGCTCATTAGTACAAGACGAAGGAAATCCGGAGAGACCATGAGGGGCCGAGGGAAGAGAAATCATGGTATATACGGAAAAGAGGATGCCGAGTTGTACAGTAGGGCAGCACGATACCAATCTACTACAACTTCATCCAGCCTACAGGGACTACGTCCACTCTGTTCTGCTTTGTAGAATTCACATAGAGAGAAGCAAGTGAGTAGGGGGTTCACTACATGGGACAAAATTTTTCTTTCTTTTGATACCTTTGCACATAGTCGACAGTTTATTGAGACCTTTCATGCTATTCACTTAACCAATGTGGTTAACCAGGTAGACACTATCTATCTACACTATATAAACCTATCAGGAGAGGAGGATACTGCAGTGTTTTAGACATGACGGAAGCTGTATTGTAGCTCCTACTACTTTTGGATTATAGTATTAGTATACGCAAAAAAGTGGCGAGGCGCTTGTGTATATACAAAGTTGAAAGTCAGTTCCTTCGCTCATTGTCGCGTCTCATAATTTTGCCTTCTTTGCAAGTTTCTCTTGCTAGGCTGCTTGGTGTGTACCAGCTGGCTAGGACGAGGATAGGATTTTCGCCCCTCTGAATTCGATATATATTCATCCAGACCTGGTCTTTCTTGAGTATACGCCAGGTACTTGCTCGCGGTGCTGGCGAAGTCGGCTTGGCTTGGCCCAGCTTCCTCGGCGTGCCACTGTTTCTGTCGAGGAGTTGTTTGGCTGGCAATTATGCGCGTCAGTAGCGTCTATGTCTCTTCCACGCGCCTCTCTTTCGTCTATCTCTCGGCTTGCCGCTTAGTGTCTCGAGACATGATGCCCTTTTGGATTTGAACTTAATCATACTCCACGGAGGCCACAAGCCGAGGAGTTCTTGCTCTAGCGTTGCTTATTCCGTCCGAGGTCATTGGACTCTGGTCACCTGTCGAGAAAGATGCCCACGAACTCTTCGCGACTTACGCCGCCTTTGCCCTCGACGTCGAACTGCTCGATCATACTATGAATTTCGTTCTCCGGCACATCTTCGTTCAGCTCCTTGACTACTGTGCGCAGATCGTCTACCGTGATCATGCCCTTGGTGCCCTTGTCGAATAACATGAACGTCTTAAGCAGCTCCTCGCGCGGGTCCCGCGCTGCTATGTATTTGGCGGCAATACTCTGGAATCCTTCGCGCGATAGCCTCAGGTCGACGACGCTGGGGGTGGTGGCTGGCGGGGGTTGCCCGGGCATGGACGGTAATGGTGTCCAATTGGGTTTGGGATGGGCTGCTGACTTGAAAGCGGTGATCAGATCTGGACGCGACAAGTTGCTGAAGCCGAGCGCCTGAAGCGCGTAGCGAAACTCGGAGAAGTCGAGCTGGTCGTCTTTGTTCATGTCGAAAAGATGAAACTGCACGAGTTGAGGGTGGTTAGTCCTTTGTTTGCATTCCTTCGTTTCGCACCACGATGTCTGCTAGTATGGGGGCAGTGTCGCGGCCACTTACACAATCGTTGATTTCGCTTTTATGCTCGTCGCTTATTTGATCCCACGAGTCCGCGTGTTCAGGGTTCCGCACTGCGCCAGTGAAGCGCGTGCTGGATCGCGAAGGCCCCGCGCGTATCGATGCGCCGTGCATACCTGACCCGGCATATTCGTTCATACTCGCCCCAGCATAGCTGGTCATCCCCGATGCCATCATGTTTCGAGAGCCCCGCGAAAGCAGTTTCGAGAGGCTGTTCTTCACTCGGTCTAGATAGGTAGCAGGCGCGATAGTCGAGGTAACGCGCGGTTTGGAGAATGCAATCTATAGCACTAGCGCGTATATTTTGTTGATATTAAGGGAGAGCCAGCAGTTGATTGAAGCGCTGGAAACACGTTCGGGCGTCGGGTCAAGGGAGAAAGAGGGTCTCGCGGTTGTGTGGTATTAATTACAGAGTTCGACAAAGGAGGTTGTTCAAAGCGGCGCTTGGAGCTTTCGTCCGCGGGCAATTAGTTGGCTGGGCGATGTCGCAAGCAATTGGAAGTTGACCAGTCAGTCAGGTCAGTAGCGGGCGCGGTGTCGTCGTAGGGGGTGTTGTTCAAAGTCCAATGAAGCAATGGCCATAGCGGTCGCGACGAGGATGCTAGAATTGTTCGAATCAATGTTCAAGTTAGACAGACAGGCTAGGTGCAAGCAAGCAATGGTGCATGTGCATGTGTGGTGTGGTGGTGGTGGTGGTGGTGGTAGTATTATGGTATCGTGAAGGGTGGCCCCGAACACTTCCTCACGCGCGCGTGTTTTTGCGACTGGATCGCGCGAGAGCTCGGGAATGAGTGGCTGGGACTAGCTGCAAGCTGTGCTTCTGTCGATACTTCCTAGGTTGGACGGACCCACCAGGCCAGGGCGCGTCGGGGGGTTTGCAGACCTGCTTTTTTTTTTTCCCTTTCCTTGACACCTACCTACGTACTTACATAAGAGCAGATACTGTCCAGGGACGTGCTTACCGCGTCTTCACGCCCTAAACACTCGTTGGACTGACCTTTACTGCTTCACCTATCATGTGGTACCTGCCTAGGTAAGCATACCTTACTATGGGCACCTACCTACGCAGGTAAACTCCAGACACTTCAACGGACCAGACCTGTGTGCACACACATCTTTGTATATGGATGCACATGGTCTTACTTCCACGAGGGCAAGCTTATTTGAAGTAAGCTATACGGAGTACCTTATGTGAAGAATTAGCACACCAACCGAGTACATATAGGTATGAGCATTATTAGGTTGTAAGATGGCTGACAAGATTCCGGCTGTGCATTAGGAGCCGGTAGAGTGTTGCACTGAGAGTGAGTGATTGGTTGACAGCGTTAGGCAGCAATTGCGAAGTATGCCTTGCTTAACAATCATCCATGACAGGAAGCTAAGAAGTCGTCTATAAAAGATAGTCCATTACCTCTCATACCCAGCTTCTGCCTTTTCTCTCGGTTGTGGTTTTTTCGCTTGAGACTTAGAAGAAGATCCCACGAACACATTCATCGCATCGTACGTATCTCGCCTTAGGTACTTAGACCTCCCTAATTATCAAGTTGCAGCTCTGTCGTGCATTCGTGACTTGGTGCCAATGCTTGATGGCTGGTGCAGCCTGACAAGACTACCTACCTATTGAGTGACAACTCTCGCGTGCTCTGTCGTGTGGTGTGTACCTAGGAACTTGTAGTGGAGACTTGTGCAGTAGGCCGGCCATTTGTAGGCCACAGTCGTGAAGCTTGGACCATTTTGACCAGCTTGTGCTACCATACATACTAAGTATCTAGGTACCTAGTTTATTGGTAGCAGTCGGTACAACAGAGAAAGTCTCTTTGTCCCGCCCGACCCTGACCCGCCATTTCCCATTTGAGTTCACCAGAATTTGTTAGGCGGCCCGCACAGCGCCTTTCTCTTCCACAAGACGCAAGCCAGCCCAGCTCCCAGCTGTTTCTACCTATTATCTACTTGCCTACTTACCTCTCTAGCCCCGTCGCGGGAATTCGCAAACAATCTGCTTCCTCTCTCCCAGAGCTCCTTGCCTTAGCTGCTTTATTGCTGCTACTACATCATCATCACCGGCACACCACCACCACCTACCTCCCCTTCACCCCAAGGCGCAAACCATCCTTCTTTTCCTGCTTTTTCTTTTAGTGTTCTTCATTTCTTCCCATCATTTTGACTAATTCATCTACGCTATTCAATTCCATCGGTTCTATTTGCGCAACTCACTACTGCTACGATTTTGACAGCAGAAAAAAAAAAGTTGAGCATCGCACCCCCGGCTCCCGCGTGGCAAGTCACAAGCAGCCCGTCTCCTCTACCCCCAAACTCGCGGGGCTCCCCCTTTCGACTCGTCTACGATCAGCGACGTCAGCTATTCTCATCCATGCCTCCTTCGACCTGATCGTATTAACGCACCTCAACCTTGCTCACGCGTCAGACGTGTCAACTGACAACCTTCCTCGACGCGTACCGTTCACTCGTCACAACCAGGCACCATGTCTGCGTTCGGCGGCGGCTTCGGTAGCGGCGGCGGCTTCGGCAGCAGCAATAATAACAACACCACCTCTAGTGGATTTGGTGGCTTTGGCAGCTCCAACAACAACACAGGTTCAGGTATGTCCGAGCTTTTCTTACTGAGCCTGATTTCCCCCTGGATCCTTTCCGACTAAAACATTGCACTACAGCATTTGGTTCGAACCCCGGCAACACCACAGGCGGCTTCGGCTCTGGCACCACCGGTAGCGGCGGTCTCTTCGGTTCCGGAGGCACTTCAAGCTTTGGGTCAGGCGCGACGGGTACGGTCGACCACTTCCACCACGACTTCCTCTGTCTTTTTTTACTATTCAATTTCTAGCAATGCACTAACATCCTTCTTTAGGCGGATTTGGATCCGGCAACACTACAAGCGCATTTGGTGCCAAACCTGGAGGCTTTGGAAGTACCTCAACCGCGGGTGGCGGCTTATTTGGTAGTTCTGCCACAGCGACATCTGGTGGCGGTTTCGGCGGGTTTGGCTCAACCAACACGAACAATCCGTCGACATCGAGTGCTTTCGGCGGCGGGACAGGATCGTCACTTTTCGGCAGCAGTGCCACCAATAAGCCTGCTTTCGGATCCACCACAACCGGCAATTCGAGCGGTCTCTTCGGTAGTGGCAACACCGGTACACCTTCTACGTTTGGTAGTTTCGGCAACACAACCAACAATGCGTCCAGTGCTGCTGTAGGTGATCCGCCCGGCACTGCCAATGTGACCAACTTTCAGCCTTTGGTGGAAAAAGAGAGCGCAGGGAGCGCGGCTCAGAATTCCTTCCAGAACATCTTGTTCCAGGACGCCTACAAGAAATGGTCGGCAGAAGAGCTACGGCTTGCAGACTATGCTGCCGGTCGCCGCTACGGCGGTGCTTCGGGAAGCAATACCTTCGGCGTCGGATCTGGCTTCGGCGGAGGCTTCGGTTCTAATAATCAAACTACCAGCACCGCCTTCGGCAGCTCGGCTCCAAATACCACTGGGAGCGGCATTTTTGGCAATAATTCCTCGACAGGCGGTGCATTCGGCACAACCAACACGGGCACTAGTGCCTTTGGTTCTAATACTGGCACTGGCGGTGGTTTGTTCGGAAACAAACCCGCCACTACTGGTGGCCTATTCGGTAGTTCTACAGCAACGTCACAACCAGCTCAATCTGGCGGCCTTTTCGGAACTTCTGGTACTTCTGGAACGGCTGGCTTTGGTACTAATACCGGCACGGGTACGAGTGGATTCGGCTCAACAAACACGCCTGCGGCAGGTGGACTGTTTGGCGCAAGTAATCAGAATAAGCCAGGATTCAGTTTCGGGAATGCTGCCGCGAACACTGGTGGATTTGGTAGCAGCACCAACAACACTTTTGGCAGTACCAATAACCAAAGCGGTGGTCTCTTCGGGAACGCCGCTAACAATAATAACCCCCCCAGCACCGGCGGCGGCTTGTTTGGAAACGCTAATCAGCAGACTACAAGTGCTTTCGGCAATACCGGTGGTTTTGGCACACAGAATCAGCAACAGCAGACTGGAGGTTTATTTGGTAACCAGCAGAAGCCAGCAAGTACAGGCTTATTCGGCAATACCGGCACTCCCAGTAACACCGGTGGTGGACTATTTGGGAACAGTACCAACAATACAAGCGCTTTTGGTTCCAGCAATACCCAGGCTGGAGGTGCTGGCCTTTTTGGTAATAAGCCTGCAACAGGATCCACTGGGCTATTTGGTAATGCCGGGGCCACACAACCCGCTAACACAGGTGGACTATTTGGTACGTTGGGACAGAACCAAAATCAGCAGCAACAACCGCAACAGAGCGGAGGGTTATTCGGATCTCTCAACACGAACCAGCAGAAGCCGGGTCTGTTTGGAACGGCCCCGCAGGCAGGAGGGAGCTTATTCGGCACACCTAATGCACAGCAAGGATTAGCTTTTGGGACTTCCACGGCACAGCAGCCCCAGAACAGTACAATGGGAGGCTCCCTGTTTGGAAATCTACAAGGGTCCCAGTCCAATGCGCCGTCATTAACAGCGAGCATCACTGACCCTAACGCATACGGTTCTCTATTCGCGAACTTTGGCAACAACGAAGCTGTGAATCCCGGCCCGCTTGCTACGCCAACAAATAAGAAACAATCTAGGCGGCCATCGATTTTGCCTTATTACAGGCTTCACCCTTCATCTGCCTCCAAATTCGTCACTCCCCAGAAGCGTGGTTATGGATTCACATATAGTACATATGGTACACCAAACAGTCCTTCAAGTGTGGCTAGCACGCCTGGTGCATTGTCACAGAGTCTGCTAGCCGGAAGCTTATCTCGAAATCTCGGAAAGAGCGTGTCGACAAGCAATTTGCGACGCAGCTTTAACGTTGAAGATAGTGTCCTGGTGCCCGGTGCGTTCTCGGCCAGTTCAGGACCCAAGACTTACAATACCGGCAGCGTAAAGAAACTTATTATCAACAAGGACCTTCGTAGCGATCTCTTCTCCACCCCCACTAAGGATAAGTCGGCCCCGGAAACTCCAAACACCGCTCGTAAATTGACGAAGCGAGTCAGTTTCGACACAAGCACCGTCCAAGCGAATGAAGATGGAAAAGTTATAAATGGGTCACCTGGCTCGACTCCCAGTGCCGAGCAACTTGGATACCTGAGGCCCAAGAACACAAATGGCGTGAATGGGTCCAAATCTGACTCTACCTCATCGCCACCCGAAATGGAACAAGTCAAGGGCAATGAGCTAGCGATCGTACATGAGGATGAAGCTCCCTCGCCTCCAGTTCCTAATTCCAAAGCTCTTCGCGATGGTGAACCGGGTCAGTACTGGATGTCTCCTACGAAAGAGGAGATTGAGAGTCTGAACAGAGTTCAACGCCAGAAAGTCGCAAATTTCACCGTAGGGCGTGAAAACGTTGGCTATGTCAAATTCAAGGTGCCCGTGGATCTAACGCCGATCGAGCTCGACACTATTTATGATAATATCGTCGTTCTGACGCCTCGCTCTGCAACGGTCTACCCCAACCCCGGCAGTAAGCCTCCTGTTGGCAAAGGCTTGAACGTGCCAGCTCTGATCAACTTGGAAAATGCCTGGCCTCGTGCTTCGAAAACTGGTAAACCGACCTCGATTACGAAACACATCCAGCGCCTTCAAAAAATCCCCGACACCAAGTTTGAGAAGTACAATGCGGAAACTGGCGAATGGACCTTCTCTGTCGAACATTTCACAACGTACGGTTTGGATGACAGCGACGATGAGGAGTATGCTGCCCCCGAAGCCTCGGCAGGAGACCTCGTTGTAGCTGAACCGGCATCGCCTGATGGATCTGACCCAGACGAGAGTCTAAACCGAACGCCAAGATATCTTCCTCCTCCAGGCGCTTTCGAGCCAAACGATTATGACTATGAAAGTGATGAACCTGAGATGGCGGAAGTCAAGGCACCCAGGTCGTCTTTTTTAGCTAATCGCTCCGTGGGTTTTGCGTCGCATGCGCTCGTTCCTTTGGATCAAGCCATGGCGGACGACGAATATGCGCTGTCTGAGGTGAATGATGATGCGAGTGATCACCTTGGGCACCATCTTGCCGCGGAGCACGATGAAGACTCGTTCAATGGGAGCCATTCAGATTTTGCCCACGAAACCCCCGCGGGTATTATGAGAGCAAGGATGCGTGCAATCAAGAGCTCGGCAACGCCAGTAAGAGTTCAGGTGGCGGCCGGTGATGATTGGATGGACATGCTCAGCAAGTCAATAAGCCCCCAGAAGCGTGACCGGGCGCTACTTAGGAGCATCCACGAGGCAGGCAAACACCACCCAGTAGTAGAAACCACTGGAAAGGCCTCACCTACGAAGAAAAGAATCGTATCGGACAGTAAGGGTTTTGCCACCAGCATTGATTTGATGAATTCTCTGTTTGAGAAGGCAAAGGCTCCCGCGGAAAATCTCCAGGCCTCGGCTCGACCAGAAGGCGTCAAGGTCTGTTGTTACGTTCCCTATCCCAGCCTCACGGCTGACTGGTAAAAGAAGATGTGTAATTAGTAAATTAGGTACCCATATATTGACTGATTTGATTTGATACAGTGGCCATATAAACGTCTTACGAAACATATTGATGAAAGCGATATGAATCCTACGGATCGCACTTGGCATAATACAATGCGGCCTACTTGGGGTCCAGCTGGCACGCTCATTTTCTCTTCCACACCAAACGCCGCCACATTCGGTCAGTCAGGCCGCGTGACGGAGAAGAACGGGTTAATGACTATCATGAAAGGAGGTGTCGTTTCTGAGAGTCAAGATATTCGTATCGCCAAATTTTCTAACGAGGTGAGGTCAATGATGATAAATGCTGTTATAGTCGCTAACTTACTTTCTACCTAGATGTCCGCTAAGGCCATAAATACGCATTCAGAATTATCGCAGGTCCACATCGTCGATGGTGTTCCAGCCGTAGAGTTGAAGCCAAGACTGAGCCTCAAGGATTTCTCTGTCACCAGTGGATCCAAGAACTCAGCTGAGGAACACGAGCGACTTGTGTGGGAGCTTGCTAGCATCCTATTTGACAATATTAAAGTTCCCTTGGAACTACAGACTGACCCGCAAGCCGCTGAGAGGCTTCGGCGTGATAGTCTCTCCCGGCTATGGGAATCTATGGTAGATGATCGCACGAACAAAGCGGTTGCCATGGCGCACACCCTCGAAGAAAAAGCATTGGCAGCTCTGGCTGGTCACCGTGTAGCTGAGGCATGCAAGTACCTCATAGAAGGGAAGAATTTTCGTCTCGCAACCTTGGTCTCGCTGATTGGAACGAACGATGGCTTAAAGAAAGATTTACGAGAACAGCTTCGAGAGTGGCAAGACGCCAATGTCTTATCCGAATTTTCGCAGCCCATTCGAGCTCTATATGAGATGCTCAGCGGCAATGTATGTGCGTGTGAAGGCACTAAAGGGGCGCTAGAGGATCGCGTAGAACCGTTCTTAATTTCGAACAGATTCGGTCTGAACTGGCAACAAGCTTTCGGTTTGAGACTGTGGTATGCGATCTCCACCGAGAGCAGCATTGCCGAGGCCTACAAAAAATATAGGGAAGATGTTGAGCAGGACAAAGAACTACGCCCTGTTGTGTGGTATACCCAGCACGGAATACCAGCCATCTGGGACGATGCCCGCAAAGACGAACGAGAGGATCTTGTATGGGGCCTCTTGAAGCTATACTCGGACAGCCGAGCGGATCTTGAAGCTACTATTCGACCAGAGAATTCTCAGCTGTCGCCGCTAGATTACCGTCTTTGTTGGCAACTCGGACAGGCACTCACATCTACTGGTCGTATCTCGTTTGGAAAGAATGCTACCGAGAAGGCTGATGCGGCAACGATCTCATTTGCTGCTCAGCTGACAAACGAAGGCAGTTGGCTTGAGGCTGTTTTCGTCTTGCTGCACCTCACCGATCCAAACGCACGTGCCAGGGCTGTCCAGGACCACTTGTGCCGACATGCTGCTCTAATCGGAAACGATGACGCCACCGCGTTTAGGAGACTGACGATAGATTACAAGATTCCCACACAATGGATCTGGCATTCAAAAGCATTGTACATGCGGAGTGTTAGAAAGGACGCTGTAGCCGAAGTGCGGTGCTTGCTCCGTGCCGAGTCTTGGGCTGAAGCTCACCAGACGTTTGTCAAGCAGGTCGCCCCAAAAACCATCATTGAACAGGACTATGACGGCTTGGCCGACGTTCTTCAACAATTCGAAGGCCGCCATTCGCATGTGCCTGACTGGAACGTTGGAGGCGAGATATATAAGGCCTTTCTGCAGCTTATGGGCTGTCACCGTCGTGCCGAAGAACCATCTCAAGTGTTGGTCAATAGTTTACTTGAAGGTTTACCTGCAATGCATGGTAACTCACCGGAGGGTGGGGTAGTAGAATACGCAGCTCTCACCGAAATGGCTGCTGAAGTCGCCAAGATAGTCGCCAGTATGGCCATGGCCGGGGAGGTAAGCCAGCGCATCCTAACCGCAACTCTGAGCATATGACTGACTTTATTCAGCTGGACCATGATAGAATCCTACATTTGCCGCTGACCGAAGATGTTTTACTGAAACACTCAAGAGATTTGGCGTGGTCTCATTATAACAATATCATAGCTGGGCATTAGGAAAGCCCTACAAGCAGTTCCGAATCATGGGAGGCGTTGTCGGGATCGCCTGAATCTGTGTGGTAGGAAGCTGTAACGCAACGTATAAGCGGCATGTCAAAGGAGGAAGGGAATAATGAAAGGTTACCGATATGGGCGCCTGCTATGGATGGACTCATGATTCTGTCCCGATCACGAGCTAACCCCGTCTACACCTTGGTTCAGATCAGAAAAGAGTTAATATAGCGGGGCTGACTACAAGCTAAGCAATTGGCACTTGAGCAGATCCCTTTTCACACAAAACTGTGCATGATCTCACACTCGCTTCGCCGCCTTGTGGGTCACAGTTTGTACAATACAGTAGATAGCATAAAATACCTAATTCGCATATCAAGTTTGCCAGGCCAATATCGTGACGAATGCGTCTCATTGAAATGTTATAGGCGCTGGTATTATTCGCTTTTATTTTGAATTAGCATACAGTTCATTCGTAGCATCTCAGTTTATCTTCAGTTCAGTATATCCGGCTAGCAGAACAATGTATACTCGTTTTAGCACAGCTACTTGCCTAAGACAATACAGGTATATAGTATGTCTATAGCTAGCCACCTAAGTTTATGTGTTCTTTTACCTATTCGTAACCCCACGTGCCTTGAATCATCCCGCAATTTTAGGATCTGTACTCACCACTATTCCTTCCTCCTGTGTGCAACACATAGAGTTCCTTCAACGCATGTTGTTTGAAAAAACACTACCAGTCGCCCATATTGCATGACATATCGGACGTCGGGCCACTCCATCGAAGTGAGTTATTTATTATATCCAGCCACGTGCGTAATGAATGACACAACTATGCTTGCATATTATTGTACGGAATCCTGCATGAAGCCAAGTTACACCCGTTGAGCTGCAATGAGCCTTCACAGTCGTATAATCACATTATATGTATGAAGGCGTACTGCATAGGTCTGTTGTGCCGAAGCTATGCAAACTTCGCCTTCCGAGCCATGGACCTTGATCTTCAGAGGGGTGGAAGAGAGTCTTCTGGATAGTTAAGGGACTATGCAGCTATGGAATACCATTATCATATCGAGTCCATCTCCTAGCCCTATATTCAGCTGTGCATGATACATATTTAGAGGTAGGTGCCACAAGGAACATTAGGGGAGCAACATCGTCACCTTATTGGCGGGATTTTAAATTTGTTGAGTCGACATTTTGACGGTTGGCGGTTATCTATTCTCCTACCATTGGGAACAAGACTGATTTAGTCAGGAGAGATAACCTCTACGTATAGTGTGTCGCTTTTGTTCGTTCATCTCAAGCTCTCGATACGTAAGGCAAGGAAGATACAGGTATAACATGAACGACGTATTGTGTCGCCTGAGGATCTCAGAATTCACCAACCGGGGTGTCCCGCGAGTTATTTCGATATGGCATTTACGAAGTATGGACAATCCATAAGGACGTAATAATATTTAAAAACACCATCATAACTATAATATCTACGCGCTGAACTTAAGACTACAAGCGTTTTTTGTTGCCGGTGCTGTCCTACAATCTCTGATTTTCATGATGCGTTTAGGCCATCACCGGATGATAGTGGATGTCACGAATTCAATCATATCATTGGCTGCAGGTGTTATTTGTGCAACAAATGATTAGATATGTCACTATCCAGATGACAAGGAGTAATTCCCAGAATAAGCAATGGGTTCCTGTGACCGTCTAAACCTTGTATTTTGATCTCGGATAAGCCCTGGGCATTGTTAAGGCTTCGTAAACAAGCGTGGAGGCGCGTATGTATCCTTGGAAGTTTCTCCGTATTTTAGCCCTTAGCTACACATACACATGTTCTTCGTGTACAGGGGCTTTGAGATAGGGCAACAGGTGAGAAAGTTGCTATTCTATCCCGGTGAGACTAACTTGAGAGAGTTCTAAGAATTCTCAAGAGTTGAACTTCACGGCACGGTTTGGCTACTAGATAATAGATTAATGTTCACCCCGGAATTGATATTATTACGCAAATGGTTAGTCGCTGTGTACCATGAAAGAACCGAGGTTACTGTTACTACCTACGTGCATACGCGATACACGTAGCATACCGTAGTCACTAATACAGACAAGGGCTCCGTTCACGATAACCTTGCTTGTACTAGCGTGTTATCAACGACCGGGTGACGATATCAATATATTCCGGCCGTAAGGGCCTGAACGTGAGCGATATATATGATATGATTACCCTCGCATCAAAGTAGAGGACCCCTCAGATCTTGAACAGCAGTGGGAGCTATCTTCAGGTCAACCATGATCTAAAGTCTAACGTTCGCTTGTGGCATTATGACTCACGCCCTCGCTTCCTAAAAACCAACTGCAATAATATCAAACCTACGATGTCTGCTTGCGTGGCCCAGCAGATCGAAGTTACAGAGTCTGCCTGGGCTCGTGAACGACACCTTCCCAGTCAAGAATACCACCTCGCTCTTCTCTTTGCGTGAAAATCATGGCATTATACGTAGCCCATGGCTAGTGCTGACCAAAAGGATGGCTGACCAAGGAATAACTAGAGCGCGACGGAAATATTTCCTCGCTTGTGAGGGTGACGTGGCTGGCGCATAGTATTGGATGGTGTTCTTTCTCATTCCCAAAGAGCGATATTGATCGTCTCTCTCCATTGGAGAATATCGCGTGTCTCCGCGGCTTTTTTTCTTGCAATGACTGTCGTATGTTCCATTACATAATAACTTGTGATACGAATTGAGTGTGTGGAAAGAGATGTACGATATGTGTCCCAGTCCAATCCTGCTTTTCCCCAAATGTAGTAACACAGGCTCGACGCGCTCAACTAGATTTTAGGTGTATACTGGCAGAAAAATTGTACCAACAACAGGCATCTAGTCCAATTCCAGTGCTGTGGTAGTGTAGTGGTTATCATTCTAGCCTTCCAAGCTTGAGACCGGCGTTCGATTCGCCGTCACAGCATCACTGTTTCCACCGGGCCCTTCATTTTTGGCCTTTCTAATTCTTTGCTAACCGAAATACGGCATTCGCTCTCTAAGTTTTGGTTAGAATTAGGAGGAGTTAGATTTTACGTTCCATTAACACCGACGGTATTTCATGACTTTTGTGTCCGCGCGTTAGCTTTTAGTTCACTTTGAAGGTTGTGAAACAACACCATAGTATTGCAAGAATAGCAGTATTTATCTACTATCTGTTTTCACTCGTGCAGTAGGGCAATATTCTGCTGTCGACTAATGTGAAGATAAACACCAATGGGAGTGCTTGGGAGTTGTATTAAGATAATTCGTCTATTAGGTCTTGAACAAAACTCTCCTATGAGATATTCTCGTTCTATTTTCGCGGGCAGGTCTTCATTAAGCAAACGTGTGGAAAGTAGAAAATGTCATAGAAGGGGGCATGTACAAGAAAGAGGTAATTATATCGAGCAACCAATGATGCGGAGGCCCGGTATCACCCAGAGCAATGCGCTCGGAATCATCGGGCAGTAAAGATTCCCCAACCGAGGTTAAGTGATAGGCAAACAATAGTTCGGAAAATATAAACTTGCTTTCTCCTCAACTTACTGGGACTTGTAAGTCGCTTTTACTGGGTAGCCTTTACTATGTATTCTGCAATAGCCTGTGGTGCTTGCTTCGCAATGATAAGCAAGAGACTTGAGAGTCTCGTGGAATGTCGTCTATATTTGGAGCCGAGGTCCACTGATTAGCAAACAGCTGGGAATGCTCACTATCACAACGTTGCCACTAAAACAAAGGACAGATGGTGCTCAGGCTAATTGTGCGACCATAAGAATACACCCATACTCCAGCCTATACTTGGTTTGCAAGACCTTGACACTCGACTTTGGAATCTTGACTGTATTAAGTATGGAGCTAAATAAAGGAATCAAAATGAAAGGCAGTAGATACCACACGGATATACTGTTGACACTTACTAGAACTTAGATATATATTTCATAGGGTATCACCAACTATGGAGTATTCAACGTAGGAAGAAATTCACCCAAACTTTCCCTCTTTATCCTCCCCCCGTCTTGTATCTTCCCAGGTAACAGCTCCCTCTACTCCATTCGTGACCTGTAATAACCTTACTATCATGCGAAGTAGAATGAATTGGATAGGAAGGGGAACAGCTCGTGATGATAATTGATACAACTATCGCAATCCTAGGGGAAAGGAAGTTCAGGAGTCCAAGTGCCATGCTAAAACACCCTCCCTTTCACTACTACATTTGCGCCGAGCACTGGCATTTATTTAGGTCCGGTCACCGAAACAAAAGCAAAGTAGGAAAAGAAATGAAGACCAAGAAAGTTATTTGGCGTAGACGAGTGAGTCACGGTTTCCCCCTTGCGTAGGAGAGACAATAATACGAAGCAGGGTTTCAGGTACACACCGCTAATTTGAATCACGTACACTTATCAGTTCTGTTTTCGAATGCATCCTTCGATTGTATTGCCACAGTTCTACTAACTACGGTACACACCAGAGACACAATTGCGCTCTGGTCTTCTCGGCTAACCCACACGTAGTATCAAGGAAACAAACTGATTTATAAAATTCAGTCCATGCACGTCTTCTCTCAAAGCAGAATTTGCTCTTTCCCCAGGGAAAGGAAGCCAAACGCATATCCCTTCTTATTGTGGTATATCATCTCAGTCCATCTGATTCTCATCTCGTAAAGAACAATTCTATTACACCGGTTCATTTCTGATCTGGTGTGGTAAGAGAAACTCCATAAGAAAAGTCCTGGGAAATGTGGTTGCACAACGCGTTTACTTGATCCTCCTCAAACCTCCTCCTCTTCTCTCTCGATTTTATTTTCTGTAGTGTCTGTTTCTCCTTCCTGTGGCAAAACCGCGAAAAATGTTGTGCTTTGCTCTTCCAGCGGTTGATTGATAGACAGACGATAGGGTATCTAAATTCTGCCCCCGCTTTCATCTGGGGCCCCCCCGAAAAGTTAGTTGCTCAGGCAGTGTAGCCCATTGTAAGTAATTCTTTCTTGGGTGGGAACAGCGATGGGGCCGCGAAGCCTCACAACAACTTTGTCCGTCGTCGCCTGATAAGAACACTCTTTCTTTCTATGAAAAAGAACAAGGAGAGGAAGTCTCAATCAGTAGTTAGGGCCAATGCTGGCCCTATCTTTGGTACACACGCGTCGAGAAACACGTAAAGTCCCCACACATCAATAATGACCAACCCCCCCGGTCCTCTTCCACCAGGCATGATTGTTTTTTGGTGCATGGATTGGGTGCAACAATGTACTCGGACATGTGTCACTGCGCTACTGGGATGGAACCGTAAAAAAAGCGCCGAAACAGTCAATGTGGATCATCCAGACGGGTGTTTGTGTGTGGCGGGTACGAAGATCCACCGATCTCCAAGCAGAGGAGGGAAAAATTAAAAAAAAGCCGAAACTTTGAGACTCTAGCCTGACACAGCAGGGCCACGGGTGCCATGGGCGAGAGGGGATAAGCCAGGAGCCAATTCTGTAGAATATCATGCAATAACAGGTACGGAAAAGGCCACTTTGCGGTGACCGGTTCCATAGACTCCCTGTCGCTGCGATGATCCGATGATCTGACTAAATGACGACGAGTCTTAGCGAGAGCGCTTCTATGCGGCAATCGCTAAACTGTCTGACTTGTGCGAGGAGCTATTTCGATTGTTGCGGCGTTTCTTGACCTGTTTCGCTGTCTCCTCTACCTCTGCCATGGGTTTGTTATCCGGTTTCGGGTCGTCGACAACGGTAAAGATGTGTCGACTCTTGTAGCCCTTCTCTAAAGAGATGTTGACCTTTTGCTTCGGCGGTACCATGGGGTGATTAAGGTCCCACCCCGCGCGACGGCACAGCTCTGCCACGACGACATCGCAGTCACCCAGTAGGTCGATGTCAAAGTTGATGTGACTGACCGGAGTGCGTGAGATGTATATCTGTGGTATATGCGCGGGCAAAAATGGCACCACTTCGGACACGGGCGCTACCTTAAGCGACGTCCCAATGACGATAACGAGATCTACCAGGTTGCGGTCGTGCTTGACAAGTCGCTTGGAGAACTCGTCAGGAAGCGGCTCGCCGAAGAACGTGATGTCGGGCTTCATGACACCGGCCTGGGGAATGTCGTACGCGCCGTCGTCGTCATCGTCGTCGAAGTCTTCAAAGTTGCGCCGTGATTTTTTGGACGCGGTGCCGCTGCTCGACCTCTTGCGCTTGAGTGGTCCTATGCCCTTCGCTCTCAGTGCTGTGATGCACTTACCGCATCGCGGGATCCTTCCGGCTTTGATGTCGTCGAAAATAGTGTCGCCGCGCACTCTGTGGCCGCAGCGCTGGCAGCTGGCGGTGGCGAACGAGCCGTGACACTGCACCAGCTTTTCCGGCAGTATGCCCGCGTTGGCTTCGATGTTGTCAATGTTCTGTGAGTAATTGGTGAGGAGCTTGCCCTGGTTCTGCAACATAGCAATAAATGCATGGGTCGGCGAAAACTTGTTGGTGGCCGGGAGGATGTCCTTGGCTACCGTGTAGAAGATGGTAGGGTCGTCGCGGAAGACATCAATGTTGAAGACCTCCTGGGGATCGTTAATGCCTAAACCTAGTTTCTCCAGTTGGGAGTAAAGCCCGGTCTCTTTCGAGCGGAAATCAGGAATGCCGAGAGAGGTGGAAATACCCGCTCCCGTCAATACTACGATGTTGCGCGACTTCTTAAGCAAATACACAGCGTCGTCGACGGAGTTATACGACATAATCTTGGCTCTTTTGGTTAACTCCCGGGTCATGGCCAGGGTAAGCAGGCCAAGATATGCCTCATCGGGACGGCCCTCGAGGAAGTCCGGAGGACGGATCCCAAAGGCCGTCAGTAACTTTTGAGCTGTAATGGCACCGGAGTCTATGTGCAAATGGCAGAACTCATTTGGGCCGATTGCGCGTAACTGCTGGCGGAATTGCACGGCTTGCTCAGGGGTGCAAGCATCAACTGCAAATGTGTTAGCGTATGTATGACCTGGATCCCCAATGTGAAGTAAAGCGCGTCAATTGACCGAAATTGTAAGTTTCGAATTGACTAAGTGCAGATGCGGGCAGGTAACTGAAACTGATGAGAGGAGTAATTACCTTCTGGGGGAAACGTGTCCTGGGTGAGATCATCAATGATGTCTTCAAAGATGGACTCTGTTTCCCAAGAGTCTCCGAGGTCATTGACGCGATCCTGTAATTCTGAGATGTCGCCATGCATGGACTGAGGCAGTGGGAGATGTCCCACTTGCTGATCATCGACGACCTCGGTGATGTGAGTAGGGTGGGCTGGAGCAGCAGTAGTTGACTTATGATGTAGTTCTGGTTCCTGTTGTTGCTGTTGCTGTTGTTGGGGACGGGCTCTCTTGGTATAGGGTCTGCGGACGCGACCGGCACCTTGCTTTGCTCCCCTCATCGTGATGGTTGCTGGCGACAAAGTCGTTGATGCGTTTACAAAAATATGTAAAACACCGAGATTTGATTTAGAAAGCTGGCCAGGTGATAGGAAAGTAATTAAATAAAGTGCACTGTAGATATGTAGGATGCGCAAAACACGGTGCCTACAAGGCTTAGGTTGTGTGGTGATGATAGTTTCGAAAGGTTGAGAAATCCTCAAATTTAAAATAACGGGACAAATTGATGGATTTTGAAGGAGAGTTGGCAAGTGGTATGCAGAATGCGGCAAGAGGGATCGTAGCAAGATGGATCTGGGTGCCACCACTCCAAGCTAAGTACGGTCGGCGAGAGTGGTTAGTGGAAATTAGGAATTATGTGACGTCTGGGTCGTGGCGGTTGCGATGAAATCTTGACGCGTCGTCGTCCTTGATGTTATATGGTTGCCTGTCTGGTTGACGATGGTTTCGAAACTCGAAAAAAAAAAAGATCAGAATCTGATACGTTGAGACTTGCTTAGAGTTGAAGGGATGGATGGTATGCTGAGTATAGAAGGAGGGAAAGAAACTGGTTAGGCCAGTGAAAAAGAGTGACAAGGAAGTGAGAAGAAAAAGGCACAATAGGTAAGTGTTGTGAACAGGGGAATGGTAGGAAATAACACTGCGCATTAATCTGTCTGGGGTCGAGATCAGGCGCTTTTGCGGGTGAAAAGGTGACTTGGGTGAGAAAAGAAGAGAGATCGAGACTTTGACGACAAAGGCAGTTGTCCAGTTCAAGAAGGAAGCGAATTGCTGATTGGGCCAGACCAGCCCTGCCCAAGCCGGCCCATGCCCAGGCTACTGCTACCATTTACCTCTCTGTCTCTCATCTTGCTAACATAAAAGTACTAGTAGTATACTAGTATCACCACCCACCAGCTTATTATTATATTATTATTATTATTATTATTATTATCATCATCATCATCATACCATGGCAAAGTACTCATCATATTTCATCTGCCGTTCGCTCTTGTCCTTAATTGCTGGTTCACTGAAACTAGAGGAAATCAAATGACTCTCCTTCTTGCCTGCCTGCTAGCTTCCCTCATTCTCATTCAGTCAATTAGTTACCCACTCATTCACTCAGGTATTTAATGTGAGCTAGGGTTAGGAAACACTTCTTGTCTCATCGATTTCATCACCGACTTGTTGTTTGCCTTGCTGTACTACACTTCCGGCTGCATCTTTACTAGCGCCCGTCTATTCGCCTAGCATCAACTAATCAATCTATTTTGCCTCCGTTATCCATCTTCTCCGGCTCTGGGATTATGCGCGAGTTTTCGCATTATCTCCCTCACTTACTTCTTCGTGATTCTTCGCCCAATCTAGTTGTGTATTAGTTAGTTATGGACTGCTCTGAGAGTTTCGTGTTTGTGTGCTTTTGCTTCACACACCGAAGATAAGCATGATCTATTTCTAGCCCATGATCGGCAACAAGACATTCCGACTCCAATGCATTCATTACCCATCTACCTACCTAGGTACCTTACTTATTGTCCTGTCACTAAGTCCTATTTGATGCTACTAGCGTCAGGAATTTTTTTGTTTTGCTCTGCCATTATTATCATGCGATGCACGTACTTGAATCGTGCGTGCTAAACTCTAATAAACCTGCCTACCTAGTAATTAGTAGATACTTATATAGATATACTAATGCCAGTTACTCTGTAAGTATCTTTCCGGACTTGTTGCATGCTGGCGTCTTGCTCGGCTCCGGCCTTGCGTCTTTTCATCATTTCTTGCCCGTTCACCCCCTCCATTACAACACGCTGCTGGCTGGTCGACTAGCCCTGTCCGGAGAACCCTTCTAGTGCAAGTCGTGGTTCGAGATGCTTACTTCATTCACTCTAGCCTATCTGCCGACTATTGCCTTATTGTCTCAATACTGGCTTCCCTTGCTTCAACGGTTCAGATTATCCCAAACTACTTTTACGATAGGAACACGCTCATTGAGTTCATACCCAACCCGGGTGTGCGTCGTACTAGGCATACGTATCATTCACCCGGGGGGAGAGGCTCCTGCTTGTTTTCCCGCGGTATTCCGGCTGCATGTATTCCTAGGGTCAACCCGTCAACCTTCTCTATTTTGGGTAAAAAAAGTACCTTGCCTAGCTGGGCGAACACCGTGCATCAATCATCGAGCCTACATAAAGTGATGGTAATAGACCACGTAATTTGCCACCCTGGTAACTATGGCCATCATGTTAAAAGAGCATTTGAGCAATCTGATAGAAGTCATGAAGACGATCCGGATCATTTGGGTGATTCCACATCAAGTTCCCAATCACGGTGTGAGAGACCAGTTCGTAACCACAGAAAGTCCATAGTTGGATAGACTTCTGAAGCTGGTGATACATCAATCTCGACTCCCTCAGCTTGTGTTTGCGCAGTCTTCTCTCTACTATCATCTATGCCTGTCTATCTATCTATCTATCCATTCATTCAGTGTTAGAACCCCGCATGTAGGTGTATCGTTTGCACTAGTGGCTCACATCGGCTCATATTGACAGACAGGAAGGGTGTTGAAAGAAGCACCAGTTAGCAGTGAGCCGTTAGCCTAACGTACTAGTAGATATTCACCACCAAAATCGATGATTTTGATTCCTCGCATCACCGACTACCTTTTTAGCCCCTATTCCCAAGTAACCTCCAAACCCCCACAACGTCAAAGGACTACAGCTGGAAAATCTGCACATTCCATCACCCCTGAAAGATAGTAAGCAATTAGCCTCCAATTCAAGACTAGACAGAGAAAAGATTGACTGGACTTGGCCTTGCAGGTGTGAACCTGTTTTGCTTATGCTACCGTTGGATTCTGGATAGATATGATGAAGAGCGAGCCAATGACGGTCGACACCAAGTACATATGCACTTATTTCCAATCCAGGGTCATGAGCACATGGGCAGGGTACGGCGAATTGCATTAATGTCGATGAGATTCCAACAGCTATTGTCAGCTTTTCAGGAAAGGTATCACAACAGGACTGGGCCATCTAGATATCTGGTGTTCATATGTGCAGCATCAAGCGTCTTAAATCTGGCGTACGCGTAGAAGGGGATATTCTATGAGTTTATGAAGTTATAGCAGTGCCTTTTATTCTTCGTCTTGATTCTACTAATACGATTTGATTGGTATCTATTTCCTACCGAGGGGCCTTTCCCCCGCACACAGAGCTCACCACCTAGTTTGAGTTGTACAGACAAAGAGAAAAAGGAAATAAGTACAAGACGTTGCGCTACTGCAGTATGCCCCCAATGAGAATTCACATTGGCGCACCTTCTCATGCTCGAGGCTTGAGGGTTTTGTTCAGTCCGAATTTTCGCGTTGTTCTATCAAGAAGCGACTGTTGGTACATGACCAACCGAGCCGCGAAGTCGCAACTCACGCGAGCGAGCGTATAGCGAATAAGTCCTGATGTATAGCATCCATCTCCCTTACGGAGGTCGTGGGTTAGTCATTCGCGTAGCGCATCTACGCCGCTAACGTGATGACAGTGCTACTCCAGATTTGAGCGCATTAAACTAGACCGTCCGTATCATACGTGGAAGTGGACGAGAGGGCAATGCCAGAGGCACTTTATTGCAAGACCACACGGCCCTAAAGGGAATCTGCAAATCAGGGCTAGGAGTTGGTGCGCTAGACAGCCGGCAATCGCAACTACCCGGCAATATTCGAGATATTTCCAAAAAAAAAAAAAACAAAAACGAGGGTTCACACTGCCTAAGATAGAGACTTTGGCTTTTGTGAAGGGGGTTGAGGCACACGTAATCGAGGCACCTCACCAGCGGCATCCGATTCTTCGATTTCCATCGGCTCTTCTGTCAAGACAGGCGCCGTTTCGGGTCCACTACCTTCGTGATATGAGAGAGGAGAAGGGGACGGGGACGGGCGAGGGACTTGTGAGAAATCCCGGTTATCGTTTTTCTCGATGGGCGACCAACCAGCAGCTACACTGCCAGCGATAATGCCGGCCATCACTGTTGGTGCACCCAGAGCTGAATTAGAACGGGATCTCATGGACTTGGAGCGCCGGCGGGAATCAGGTGTCGGAGCTGGAGATGGAGCTCCAAAGCTGTCCTCTCGAATTGGAGTGTGTGGGGCACGGATAGAGTTGGACCTGGAATGAGACGGACTCCGCGTTCTTGATATGAGATTCTCGCGAGTTTGTTGCACAGCAAACTTCAAGTTGTTAAGACGACCGCCCTTGAGCTTCTTGAGGAATGCGAGCTCATCCCGGACATTGGTGAAGACATCGGGATAATCGTTGAACCGTTCCTCATCAGATACCATGAGCCCAGGTGGTGATGGCTTCCGTTTGAAATACTCAGGAATACACTTCCTAACCAGCTCATCTGGAATGAGACGGATAAGCATGCCGATGGGAATCGACAGAAGACCCAATATTATGGCGGTTGCCCACTGTGGTCCGGTCTGCGACGGCTGTAGACGGGAAATATTGAAAGGCGTGCTACCGACAAAGATGATGAGTATCTGTAAACCAATCACGATAAAATTAATCCCTAAGAAGAAATAGTTTCTGGTTATGCCTTCAAAGATGTTAAATCGGTTGTCTAAGCGACGATTGCTTGGTTCAAGTCAGCAGACAATTCTAGACGGTAATAAGCAGCTTTCACTTACTTCCACTGATTAAAGATCTGCATCCACACAAATGTGTTGAACACGAGAGTATCCCGTCGAGTGGAGACAACTTTGGTAAGATCCTCCCGTTCTGCGATACCGATGGCGTATGCGCCGTAGTACAGTACGAAAGTGACAATAAGCTGATAGATAGCCTGGCCGATAATCATCTTCCACATGGTGATCGAAACGATACCGGCGTTTCTCGGTTCGGGTTTACGGTCAATCACACTGTCTTGTGGTGGGTCCGTCGCAAGAGCAAGTGCTGCGAGAGTGTCCATGATGAGGTTAACCCAAAGAAGTTGCACAGCCGTCAGCACAGAAGTTTCATTGCTACTTGAGACAGCGGTGACAAAGGTGAGCGCGACTGCAGTTACGTTGACTGTCAACTGGAACTGGAGAAATCTCTTCACAGCATCGTTCACGGCCCGGCCCCATTTTAAAGCTTTCACGATACTAGTGAAGTTGTCGTCCATAAGAATGATAGCAGATGCTTCCTTGGCGACTTCGGTACCGGCAATGCCCATGGAAAATCCGACATCAGCAAGTCGGAGTGCAGGAGCATCATTTGTTCCGTCGCCAGTTACAGCGACAACCTCTCCTAAATCCTTCAGGCGGCGCACAAGAATGCGCTTGTCTTCCGGACTGGAGCGGGCTAGAACTTGAAGCCGTGGGATAATCTCGTTTTGCGATAGTTTGCTCATATTACGGAATTCGGGCCCTTCCAAAACTACCCCGTTCGGCTGTAGGATGCCACACTCCCTGGCAATAGCTTGTGCTGTAAGTTTGTTGTCACCGGTCACCATACGAACAACAACGCCTGCCCTTTGGCATTCTTTCACTGCTTCAGGGACACCAGTGCGAAGTGGATCCTGAATGCCCACCATACCGATGAAGGTCATTCTGTGGAAGATATCTTCAAATGCGACTTGATTTCCATCGCCTTCGATTCGTTTCGCGTTCCGTGGAGGCCATCTCTCAAAATCCCGATAGACAATGCCTATGGTTCTTAGAGACTTTGACGCGTAGCTTTCGATTAGAGATTTGATGGTTTCGGTGTTTTCAGCTGTCATAGGCGACTTCGACAGATCCTGCGTTGGATCAGACAGGATTTCTGAGCACTTGGCCAGGAGAATTTCAGAAGCGCCTTTTACGTATAACCGAGCTGTACCATTACTGAGTTGAGCCACCACTCCCATGCATTTTCGACCGGAATCGAAGGGAATCATCTGAAGAATAGTTGCATTTGCCCGCTCCTCGCTAACGGCTCCCATGCTCAAGTGATCCCTAGCATAGAGCAGCAAGGCAGTCTCGGTTTTGGATCCAATAAATGTTGTCTCGCCATCTACCTCGCTTTCAAACGCTGTTGAGTTTACAGAGATTGACTTAAGCAGCAGTTCTTGAACCTTCTGGCTTAGAGAAGTGGCAAATGCTTTCTCCGTCAAATTTGCTTTATTGCCTTCAGAATCACTGGTTCCAAATTGATGATTCGTGCCAACCGTTCCTGCAACGACCTTCATTTTATTCTGTGTCAATGTCCCGGTCTTGTCTGAGCAGATAGTCGTTGCATTTCCCATGACCTCGCACGCTTTCAAGTGACGAACCAGATTGTTGTCTTTCAACATGCGAGTGGTTGCAAACGCCAATGCTAGTGTGACGGCTAGAGGAAGTCCTTCTGGTACGGCAACAACTATAATCGTAACAACGACAATGAAGATGTTGATGAACTGTTGGCCCTTTTCGGATGGCGACGCATGGCTTCCAGATAGGCGAACAAGGAATTCAATGAAGAGAACAACGAACAGAACGAGGCCAGCAGCACCTCCGAGCTTTGCGATATACTCGGCTACAACGTTGAGCTTGGATTGCAGAGGCGTTATCTCTGGATCCTCATTGAGCGACATCAAAGTTCTTCCATAGCTGGAATAGATACCAGTAGACGTAGCCATGTAGGTCCCTACACCCTCCATAACTCGACCGCCTGACTGGATAAACGGGTCTAGCTTTTTGGGGTCTTCGCCTCTCTCGATTGCAGCAAATACTTCGTCTGCCGACTGCTTCCGTATAACGTCCGATTCTCCTGTAGCCTGCGATTCGTCGCACTTGACATTATATCCCTTAATCAGAATACCATCAACGGGTATCAGGTCGCCGGGTTCCAGATGTAGTACATCCCCGCTCATGACGTCAAAGACGGATATCTCGGTAGTCTTGCCTGACCGGATGGCCTTCACGAATCGATCCTGCTTTTTCTTGTTCAATAATGCGAACTGTCTCTCTTTCTGCCAATCATTCAACGACCCCACAAGAACAACAATAACAATAGCAACAATGATGGCGACACCTTCTATCCATTCGACACCAGGGTTGTTGGCGCTGTGTTTTTGTCCAAACGTTTGATAGAGACCGATAGCCAGAGAGACCACCGCAGCAGCCGAGAGGAGAATCAGGACCTTGTCATTGTACGTGATCCAGACCAATTGCAGAAAGCTTTTGCCCTTCTTTTCAGGTATTCGATTGTCACCGAAGACACGTTTTCTGTCGCCGAATGGATCATTGGAAGCGTGTGGGGACCCAGTTGTCGTGCGTGTAACCGGCGTGTCGGGACTGGATACCCCCTCGTTCACAAGTTTGGAGGCTGCGCCGCTAGTTGCTTCTTCGAATGACACTTTCCCATCGAGGGATCTCTCGTCGATACTCAAACCCGCTGCACGGTCGCTTCGTAGTCCCTTCTCTAATCCTCGAAGACCACCCAGCTTATAAAATGCAGACAAACTCTTGGGGTTGAACATTTTCGTGAGTTGGCCCGGACTAAAGGCAAACGGGTTATCCTGAACCTGGAAGTCTTCCTCGTGGCCTTGATCCGGCTTTAAAGCATCTTGGTCCTTCATTATGTGCTCGTTGTCGTATTTTGGCCTTGAGGGAACTTTTTCTGAAGCTGAATCACCCTGCGAGGAAACTGATCGTGATCCATCCTCACTATCCATGGAATTCTGACGCGACCGGTAATTGGTGGGAACTGCCAAGAAGGCCTGTCCTTTCTCGATTCCACGCGACGTTACGGGACTAGAAACGTTATGAGGGCTGGTGGGCCGACTGTCTTTGCTGTCAAATGAGTGTGAAGCACGAACTTCATGCTGAGAGGTCGAACTGGGCGGCTGAGAGCTAGGGGGACAATGTGTTCTTTCAGATGATGTCCAGCTTGCAGCGAGCGTGGTAGGGCTGATTGTTTCATCAGCAGCGGATACGGGTGAATGGGGGAGAGCGTTTGAAGCCGGTTCGCTATCGTTCGTGTTCGTAGTGTCAATTGTTATCGTGGGCCTGTGCATAATTCGTGTGAGTAAGGGCTCGGTGCCATGGAAGAGAAGATTTTCTGGCATTTGAGGGAGCCTCAGAAGCTCTACTTACGCCCTTGGTCTTCGCGGTGTGCCTTCAGCACTGCGATCTTGGTCTTGGGGATCCGACATGGCGTGTGCGATGCGGTAGATCCGTTTAACGTATTAAAAAGTCAGTCAGGGACTGTGGTCTGGGGTGGTCGACGGCTAGGGGAGCCTCGTTGTGATGGGAAGGCTTCGGAAAGGCGACTTAATTGGCACAACTATGTCTCGACGGGGAGGATTACGGAGCGATGGAGGGCTATGTTCCGATGAGCAGGCTTAGGCAGAGCTTTGAGGTGTCATCGTCCGGTTTAGAGTTCGTCATCCGGCTCGGTCAACCCAACTTGCTGCAGCTTAGCAGAGCAAAGCCTCGCAGACCAACCTTGAAAGGACTGCGGATTGCTAAGTGAGCAAAAAAGAGGTCCTACCACTACAGTGGGAACCAATTGAGGACCCTAGGCAAGAGACTACCTCTTGTTTCCGGCTGACGACAACTCTATCGCGACCGGCATTGACTTGTAGCGTCGCGTAAAAGGGCCTAGAGGAGGATTGGCGAGGCGTCGCGGGCGGAAAAATGGCAGACAAAAACAACTACAGGGTACGTATGTATGAATGATATGATGGGAGTAATCTGGTATGGCAGCGTAACCGTATGTCTGGGAATGGTACTGTAAACACCGAGCGAGGGCGCTGCTGGGGGGGCGAAATGCGCCGCCGTCTGGGAGGTCGTCAAGGGAATAAATTGAGGCTATGCAAACGCAGTTCCATAAGCCTCCTGGGTCTGTTTGCAGCTACACCCAAGTCTGATCACCACGTTGAAAGGGGAAGGAAAGTGAAAGTGACGAATGCCTGCGAGACGGGAACAATGGGGGTGGATCTAGTGCGCTCTTCGTGAATATGTACCCAGATACTTAGGTAATAATGCAACGAGTAAAGAATAATACTAGTAGTACAGCGGTATGACTTGAAAATAAGTAGAGAGCAATGGCGACATCAGAAGGAAACGAAGAAGAAATTCATGATGCTTGAGAAGCGCAGAGAGGTAGCGTACAGTACCGAGTGTTGACTGTCCGAGCCCTTGGAAGCCACTCTCTACGAATAAGTCTGGTACGGCTGTGTAAGTACCGTAGTAGCGGAGCGAACAATTACGGTGCACCCATGGTAGGCATGCCCTGACTTGTATGGTGGAGCACGGGTATGCTAGCATGTGCCTAGCCAAGCGTAGCCAAGTACCCAGCCAGGCGGCACTAAACTGTCTGCAGTAGGTAGGTTGATTACAGTGCAGCCCGCTGATTGGGGAAATTGAGGACCGGCAACAAGAAAAAAAATTAAAAAGCGTGGCGCCCAGGTCCATCCATGATACTTGATACAGTATCAATTACAGCAGGACAACAGCATAAGCATACTTCACACCGTGCTCAAGTACTTACTACTGACCACGCATACCTGATGCAGTGAGTTGTAGCCACCTCCTTCGGATGTTGAAGTACATGATTTCTCAGTGCAGTATCAGCGACAGCGTCAATCCCCAATCCTTACGCTACCTAGGTAGGTTACTACAGTTTAGTGTGTAAGAACCTCCTCCACACTAAAGTGTTTGAAACAATGAAAGAAGTCCGTTCTTATTGAAATTCACCGGACAGTGTTTTTTGTACATAACACGACGAGCTTCATCCAATATACTGAAATTATTAAGATAATCTCCAAGCAAACACACGCCCACGCGACACGCCCGCACTCCCCGAAGCTGGCGACATAATGTCATATCACAACAATTATAGGATTGAACGAAACCGAATACTGCGCTCTTCCCCATAGGCTTACGCCATGAGCGACGGCGACCTTCACATTGATCATGGTGAATGAAATACCATGACTAGTACCAGTATGCCTACCCAACTACGTACTCACACTGTATAGATGCCCAGTCAGTAGGTATACTATCATTACTACGAGGTAAGGAGTATACATATACTGAGTACTTACAATACAGTATACACCATACCTTCGATAATTAGGTCTGGGGTGTGAGTCGATTCATTTTGTCAACACCTCGCCCCCCTTTCCAGTGCCCAGCACGTCTTACTCCTCATGGAAAGTTGGGCGGAACTCCAAGCGAGTAAGGCCATTGGCCCAGCGCGCCGCCGATGTATGCCAAGGGAGGCTGTGTCGCGACCCCGGTTGTCGTTTGGGCCCTAGCGCGCGACGGGCAGCCTCGCTTTGCAGCAAGCTCTCCTCCACCGTTGCACCCGTCCAAGCTGTCCGCATCATGCCATCATGAATCATGGCCCATTTTGGAGAAGGTTCGAAGTCGCCTAGTGTGTAACGACATAGATGCCCTGCGAGTCACAACCAGCCCCCGTACTGGCCGTTTACAGATCTGTGATATATTTGCCCTCTTCCTGTTTGCTCTATATCTAGCCCGATATCACGTTTAGGCCCCCATGGTTCTGGTCGGGTTTCGACTTTGGAATCTGGCAATGTCTACGCTGGGGCGTAAGTATGAGAGTGTTTCAGCCGGATTGTAGGTACACTACACTACACAACCGGTAGCCAAGATCATGATGTCTGGAGCCATTTTCTCAAGCTCCGGGACCTTACCGGAAGCGTCCAGTCGCGGTCGACGGGACAGCTGTGGTCACCAGTGTATGTGCAGGTTCTCACCAACAATGGTGCCATTGGCATCCTAATCAATCGGGCCTATGTAACTAGTATAACGACAACGAGGCGCAGGCGTTGCCACCTTCCCAGAGCCTATAGGATAGATTGGTCCTCGGTCACCAGCTCCCAACGGCTTCGGTTATGTCATTCATGCCGCCAAGGTCGTGAAGTAATCCACGTAGAGCAATCACCAGACCTATCGGTGAACGTAACGATCGATATTGACTCAACGTCCACGCGGGGCCAAAATCAGGACATTGTTGTCCTCAATATGCCTCAACACCGAAAGTGTCCAGCCAATTGGAAAATTGGATACCACTCTACATTTGCACAGCGACGGCTAAGACGCGCTATATTCTTGTATTCGTGGAATTCCAAGGCGGGGAAATTATTTAAATTATTATTATTGCCCATAATCAATGCAGTGAGTGCTATGTTGAAGATCCCTGGCCGTGGTTATCTACCAAGACAGTACCAATCATACTAAGATATACAAACAAACAGACAGCACTGGTATATTTTTGCGGACAGAGGTCCACCCTCCGGCCGAATCAAGAATAAGATGAATCCATGACGTGTTCTAATTCCCAGAAACCCCAGAGTCGGGGCTGCAGGCATCCAACGCAATGAGCGAACCCGATAATAGCCCAAGAAGTCCGTATTAGCTCAGTACCTACACTCTACCAAGTGGTCGGGTCCTCCCTCCACTCAGACTTGGAGTACCATTACTCATTAAGCGATTTGTGCGAGAAGGGGAGGGTGCATTACATACAGATACAAACATCATCGTCTCCGAAAACAGTCTGCTTAGTGTGTAGGGCAGAAGTTAATTGAATCACCGAAACTATGAATCGCGGTATCTACGGTGGTGGTGTAGGTATTTCAGCTAATCGCAGATTGGTGTACAGATGTACTCCTCCCCTACTGCCACTAAGTAAGCAATTCAATACCCACTTGCCTAATTCAGCAATATCCTAGTTCAGCGACGAGATAACTCTTGTCCAAGATCTTGGCGTACCTGCTGCCACTGTTGAACGTCATGTGATCATATTCCAAAAGAAGAGAGTATATTTGTTATTCTTGCAATAACGCATAGACATTCGTGTGGCAACCTCCTTGGCTTCTGCAATAATGACATTAGAGATGTGGTTGATATTACGAGGCCACAAGACGTAAAAAACAACTATGCTTTTGACACGAGGGAAAGCAATATATAGGGAAGAAAAGCAAAATGTTGAGGAAGTCCGACACCTACTTACACAACAGCAGCATTTGCTGAAGACTCCGATACGATCAAAGTGCTATCGAGATATACGTGGCAGGTTGTCCAGTAGGTTTATCCCAAGTGGAAAATTATTCTTGAGACGCAAGTCCCAACTCATGACAGTAGCACATATTGCTTGGTCACTGGAAGATGCCTTCAATCGATTCCTACGGCATCATCTCAAACACTCTAGTGTTAGGGTCCCATTTCCTGGATTGAGTGTATTCAATTTTTAGGAAGGTTTATCAATATCTTAAACCTTTTTAACCAGCTATCTATTGCATACACTAAGAAGAACGTTGAGATCTTGCAGATGAAACATACCCTCGCCCCGCTAGGTATATCAGATAAGATCGATTATCAGCCGGGGCCGCCACAAATGGCACCCCACAAGCCACCCGGCCGACTCATTCGTCAAGACATAAGCCACAGTGGGGAATCTCGGAGGGCCGTTTCGAATAGTTAGCCGGTCCAATAATTGAAACCGCGCAATAAAATAATTAATAGCAGAATCGATATGCTGTCACTGACCAAGCAGAATCTTCGCTACAAGCACGTGCGGGATAACTGCACGGTTCTTATGGCAGTGTGTTCCTCAAGCTGCAACACTACCCTACTATACACATCAATTTACCCATACGCAAACAATTAGCAATCTGGTGGTGGCTGCGCACGCACACACACAAGTTCCTATCGAGTCCCTCCTCCACCCCACTCTGTCTCGTTATCTGTGAAACAGAGTACTCGTAGAAAGCGACCCTGTGGAACCATATCAGCCTACCTACTCGCTCTATGGGTTTGGGTGGATATCATATGGATGTGGAATATTGTCAAAGTCTTCGATATCGGGTGTTTGAGTTATCGGTCCACGTCTGCGACACCTACCGAATATAACCGGAAATCTGGCGTGAGCATGGGGACGGACGGCTCGAGGATCCGTGCCTACAGCAGAAAGCTCGCTAGCCGACATGCAGTCCGTTTCATCTGATGATGGAATGTCGTGATGCTGACTTTGGATGAGATCTACTATCAGCTCCAATTACAAGCTACCTATCGAGCCTATGTACTGTAGGTTAGGGAGTCGGATAAGAAATCCAGGCTAGTGGATCGTTTTGAACCGCACAGCCACACCTAAGCTGTACGGTAATGATCCTACGATACGACCCCGGCATACTGCAAGTCGAGTGTTTTGTGATACTTGCTGACTGCCGACGTGTCGGGGGAGTCTGGGAGTCACGCTGCGGTAAGATGTCGCTACAGGGAGTAGTGCTACAAGTAGTCCTCTCTGCTTGTTTCGTCACCTGCCCGGGCATAGCCGCCTTTCCCCGTGAAGATCAGTTTCAATCTCCAATACACGAGGAGACCTGTACACGTACCCGTACGCAGATCAAATGGCTTACTAAAGTAAAGGACGGTGTTGTCATGTGACAAGAGAACAAACAGATAGGTATTCTACGCTGAGCTTAGCTGTGTATAGACGATTTGCGCAGCAACGTATTTGACAATATAACGCTTAATTACTCTAGTGATATTGGCACATCCTCTGAATCCACTTTGAGATAACTTCAAAAGCGCCATATGAAGAAGCCACAGAAGAAACGTATAGAATAGATGCATCCCCCTCCCTGATGCGCCGTATAATCCTGCGTTCGCATTGCTAGCGATTAATGGGATCCGAAATAGCTGTTCATCTCCAAGGTTACGGGGAGCTTGATTTAACTTCATTTAACTACATTGACCGTAGTATGAATATAGGCCGTTGCGCGATGCATCTAGAAATACATAATTCTGGTGATCTTTGCTAGCAACGCCCACACCACTCACTAAATGCCTTCGAAAATCCATCGTTATAGCCCGCCAGCACCTCTGTCTCTCAGTTTTCTTCCGTAGTTTCCCGTCTATGCTTCTCCCGTATTACATTAGGGAGACATTATTGAACTATAGCCGGATCCAAGAGATTGAAACTATCTGGCCTTTCGGACTTCTAGATTTACCAGAGACAGCTCTCTTTGGTCGGCGGAGTTACTGAGTCTTGGCATCGCCGGTGTGGGGCAGTTCTGCGGACTTTCGATCAAGCTGTATTACGTCAAACCCCGCCCAGGGATTCTTTTCACACAGTTCGTTCTCAACTTCAGCATAATGATACCCACCTGATCCAGTAGCGACTAACTGCCCAGCACAAGGAAAGATGGGACTCGACGTCGCAGCAAGTTCTAGTACGCCAGCCTCGAGGCAGAAGAACTGTAGCAGCTGCGTACAGGCTAAAAGGCGATGCGACCGGCGAACACCGATATGCTCCCGGTGCGTGGAGAAGAAACTGTCTTGTGCCTATACCAAGTCTAGAACGGGTCACCGGGCGGGAATAAACACTAAAGAGAAAGCTCCTTGCACAGACGCCATGACGCTGGACGGTCCTGTCTATACTCCGTTGGACATCCCTGATTTATCTTTTGACATGAACTACCCTGAGGATATATTATCCACAGGTTTTTATCCCGAGGTTGCTGTCGAACCCGCGCCCCAATCTGATCATACTACTGCCTCTAGCGGCGATATTTCCATGGACACTTTCATGCAGTTTATAGAGAATAACGTCTCATCTTCCTCGGACCAATGGCTTGTCCGCCCCGAGGAGGACCATCTGCCTGAACGCCCAATGACTCCAGCTGGGGAGGAAGTGGTGACAAAATACAGTGAAATGGCGGCTTGTGTAAGTGGGATACACGATATTTTGTCCAGAAGATTTACCTGCCTTTATCCAAACTGATATTTTCCAGGACCAACTTCATCCATGGCATGCCTATGATCCAAAGACACCCTTATTCTATGTTTTAAACCGCGTAAAAGCCTTCACGGCAGAGATGGCAACAAAGAACACCACACCTTTCATCCATGAACGTCTCTACCATGCGTATAGGCCCCAATGTATTATGTCGGTAAGCCGCTGCCGGAATTTTTTTGATTCTCTCATAATTCTTTTATAAATTGTATTTTTTTTTTCTACATTCTTTCTCGTACCCAGAATGTCTTTCAAGAGTATCAAATTTCCATTTACATAATGCTCATGTCTCGATTGCATCGCCTACTTTTTAAAAGTTGTGATGCATACTTTATAGGATGACAACTAACAAATCAAAGTGTTTTACAATATGTGTGCTTCATACAAGCCGCACGCCGGGAAACATGTCTATGGTAATGAGGGCTTTGTCTGATAGTGTACGAGAGTTCGTCAACGCCGAACTCTATCGCGTAGTATCAACACCTATCGAAAAACTCGCGCGTTCACAGGCCCTGTTCCTGTACCAGATCATCCGCCTCTTCGACGGCGACGTTACCTTGAGGGCACAGGGCGAGAGGGATATGGGGTTACTAAAATCATGGTTAAGAGAACTATGCCGCATCCGGGATAATCTGGGAGATATGGCGCTGTTGGGATATTCTTCAGTAAAGGAGCAGTCTCCCGTTGCGTGGGAGGTAGGTCTTTGGTCCATCGTTTTCATCTCGAGAAAAAGATTTTCTAATAACAGCTTCTAGAAATGGATATTCGCCGAATGTGTACGCAGGACCATAATCATGGCATACGCGGTCATTGGTCTGTACGAACTCCTGAGAGATTCGGAATTCACGGAACCGGAAAACCCTTGGGCTTATGTCCATCGTTGGACACTTGGGCGTTCCTTATGGGAAGCGGATTCCTCGACTGATTTCCAGCGCATGTCGAAGGAGAGTTCGCATTTCGTCATTTCTAACTTTACCCTTGGGGATTTCATCGAGAATGGGAAAGGAGAGGATGTTGATGACTTCGCGGAAATCTTCCTGAATGTGTGAGTGGCCTGAATAGTTCTAGTATCGAAGGATGCTAATATGCGATAGGTATATGGGTGGGAAGGCGACGAAGGACTTCATGGCGCGGGGTAAACAAGAAAGATGAAGGCACTATGAAATCGAATACCACGCCTGTAGAGCTAGAGAGAGTGCATCTTGGGTATCGTGGACGTTTGTGCCCTCCATCAACAATGCTGGGTATTACATGTCCTCCGGTCCTCGATTAGTGTATCATTGTTGAGACTGCCTAGCCAAAGAAGTGAGTCCCAGCCTAATCGAAGGAGTTTCGATCGAATGAATGGGCTAATAAGCTACTAGCGGATGGTTACCTCTAATCTTTGCCGCGAAGCGAGATTAATCCCGCCGGGCAGTTCTAAACTTCCGGGAAGAGTTGCTCGTGAGTGTGTAACGACCTCAGTAGCGGGTGGTGACAGTGCCTTCGGCATGATAATCAAGCTTCGAAAGCTTAATTCCTTAGGAGGATCTGAAGCCGTCGCATTACGATGTCCACCATGACCTTAACTATGTAGTAGGTAATTGTGGCTTGCTGATCGAGTCTCCATCGGAGTCCGACAGCTGTACGAACAAAAGCGCAGGTGTTTCTGCTAACTAACGCTCGAGTTTCATGGTCCATGCCTGTTTCTAATTATAGAATTAGACTTATGTTTTGGGTATACTCCTATGTTCAAATTGAGCAGTGCGTATTTGATAGCAGTTGCTGAACATGAGCAAGTTAATTACGCGGCGGGCGCTGTCCCGAGGCTTGAGCAAAGCACATTGATCAATAGAAGATACTCGAAAACAGCATTTCCATGACGTTGTAAGCTAACGACAAAATATCACAAGACACTAGAGCGCTGAATATCCTGAATAAGCTCACTGCTACATCTTTCGAAACTGACTTGTATAACTCTGTACCCGACCGTCTTTAATGGTGTCATGTAGGCGGTCGCGGCTTGGTGCATTAGACACGTTCCCAAACACAATACCAATTTCCACCCACCATACAAAATACATAATGAAAACAGTCGCTTCCATGGCCGAACAAACATCGTTAGAATTTGAACGATCGTCGCACACAGTAAGACGAGACGCGGCAGAAATATCCGAGCCAAAGCCAGCTTCGTCAGCGATACGCGTCCAGTCATGAGATACTACGGCCCCATATCGTTAAATCTCGAAATAGATTTATAGGGAATATGCATTGCCGTCATCCTGTAGTGGGTCAAGCTTCCCGCTGTTTGTCTGCAGGGGCTACCAATTATCGTAGAGAGTGAGTGACTTCAAGCGAGGTCTCGGCAGCTTGCAGGCAATGAAGCTTGCCAAACGTAGAAGCCAGTGATACAAGGGGATTAAAAGAGCTTGTAAAGAAGTATGCTGATTCTAACTGGTTTGGTCCCGATACGGATGATGGTAGATCGCGTATTCGGGTTAAAGAACTTTAAATCACTTAGTCACTGCTAGTGCCTGTATACGCGTGAATCTCTGTCATGTCGTCTCGTATTTGACAGAGAGGTTGTAGTTAATTCGCGATTTCGTATGTCAGTATGAGCTCGAGTTAGCTGTGCCGCATACGCATACGTACATAATCATAGCACACATCCGTCTTCTTGAGCCGTCGGTAATATCCCTGCCGGACCGAGTCTTGTTTGCCGTTTACGAACCTGGCTGGTTACACTTGATGGTAGGTCAATGGCGGCAATTTTTTTTTATGGTGTACGAGCCTGATGTGCTATGTAACGCAATTCATGTGATCTGGATATGATACGGCCGAGTGAGTTCGGCAGTCGTCAAGGTCAATCAGGTTCCAGATGGCCAAGTTTGCCTCCGCTGCGTTGTAGCCTGGTTGAACTTGAGTGTTAGAGAGCGACCAACCTCACGTCGGGTTCCTAATTACTCAAGAGTTGACTAAGGTCTTTCCAAAACTACTGGCTTATATAGTACCTCCTGATCAATTGAGTCTCTTATCTATGACGGTATTCATAATAGAGATGCCTGTCGCTGGGCGGGTATCTGGGAGGATCGAAAACGAACTTCTGTACAGCTGACTGGTAAAATCAGGACTCTGTGTACATATAGGATACGATAAGGCTACCTTTCTGCTTTGAATGTCGGAAATATTCCTACAGCAAGAATCACGAGTGGCGAAGTCGCTGCTTGTAATACCAAGTGCTCTTTACATCTCGGAGTGGCGGAGTAATCACACCATAGCTATACTACATTACAACATTGTGTCACTCGCCCTTGGAGCGTGGGAAATCATCATTCTCTTGTGAGGGAAAATCAAATAAAGATTGTTTCTTTCGGATATATCATTTAACTTATATTACGATATGTTAGACCTATTTTCATATTCAATTCTCGGCATCACGTTACAAAGCATTATCGGTCAATAATCGAGCTCCCCGCCGATGATCGATGATAACACCTCTACAGCCTCGCACTTCATTCCTAGGTCGGGCTTATCTTGGATACTGTCGGCCTAGAAGAATCAATCTAGACTCTCAACGTGTAGTCCGTCTGTCTCTAGATTACCTAAGTATCACTTAGCTGGATGGGGTTGAAGTGAGAAGATATAGTATGGAAAACCGGTAGCTTATTCCTCTGCTCTACTTGATACATGCTTAAGCCATACCGCAGTGATAGTCATGTCAGTTTCGATGTCTCATGATGTTTCGGTTGAATTTGTCAAGGTCTGTGAGTCAAATATAGTGGTATGTGTTCTTGTTCTCGACCATGTGCATGCACTTTCACTTTTCTAGAGTCAAGATCATGAAGAGCCCAAACAGATTGTATTTCTATGACGATCCTTATGTCCAAAATAAGCTGTACAAGATAACTATCATAAATACCCAAGATGTACATGTAGGCTCCTAATCCCCTCTATCCTGACGTACGCATTTGCCGTAGCCTTGAGGCTAACGAGTACAGGGAACCTCCCTAGAGTACAAAACCTGTACAATACGTCGGATGTCACACGGAGACCTACATCGGAAGATACGGAGATAACGGAGTAAGCCCAAGGGACTGTTGGCTGCAGGAGACTTCTGAATGATGCCCAACGAGAGGGGCTGTAGCCTATTATGGCAGACTGTACCTAGATACCTAGGACTTTCCTTCGTCTATATAAGGCCTGAAGATTCCTGGGAGAAGAGAAAGAAACCTAGGAATCAAAGGACCTTGAGACCCCTAGTCAATTATTAATGAATTATGACCAAGTTCCAAGCCCTCTACAAGAGCCCTTGTCACATCGGACTTCTCTAATTTTGCTAAACACCTCGATTGCGAGGAGATAGCGACGTCGAGTCTGGTTCGGCATTACCGAGCGCGAGGACCTCGCGACTCGGTGCATTGTATCGGATGAAGTATGCACTGAGGTCGCATACGCAGATCGACTCCTTCTCTGCATCTGATCTATGAGGCCCTCAGGATACTGGGTGTAATAGACACTTGTTGTTGCGCAAAGAGCGTGGAGCGTTCGTGGTCATGTGGCTGAGGTCTCGGGCCAACAGCAAAGACACTGGTGTGATTTGGAGGTATGTGAAGCGGCCAAGTTGCTGTATGATTTGTTTTGTTGCCTTGCTACTAGATCAAGTCTAGTTCTGGGGCTGGTGAGCAGCGTCGGTGAGTCGTAGGCCGTGGTGTAGGAGCTCAACAAGGTCCCAATCTTTAAGATAGTCAGGCCGTGGTGACGAGATCCCGCCGCTGGGATGATAGGCTGTGAGCGACTGACATTCCTTCTATCTTTGTGCTGATGAGCCCGCTGAGTTACATGTAACGGCGTTTATCCACGGCGATGATGTGGGATAAGTTGACTATCCTTTGCTCGCTTTGAGCATTCTGGAGCAACGTATTAGTTCGCCCGGCAGCGTTAAGGCAGGCTGATGCAGCACCCGCATACTGTTGGATGCACATACCAGCAACGTCGGTCTATTGGAGGCATCCCTTTCCGAAGCGTAGCCTCGAATCGTGGAAGCAGTCGTACCACAGAACGGAGGTGGGTGGGTAGCTTCTGCAGTCCCCCCAGAACAATATAATTGCATGCAAAGGTGCGTCGTCCGATTTTTAGAAGGACACTGCCCCGGGCATTTGTTTGTGCTTGAAGGGCGGGCACAGCGGATAACCTTACGCTAATACTGCGAATTGGTTTCGACAAGCTGGATTGTCTTTCTTGGCTTTGCATGTTGTGCTCGTGGCTGTGGTTGTTGTTGACTTCGCCACAACAGTGCTCCAAAGGGGTTTGTTGCCAGTACTGTCGAGGCTCTGGCTAACATTGCATTTAGGTGAGGGCTGACTGTTTCTATTGACCATGTTAGTGCACGTAAGATAGGAACCACTGGCTTGAGATTCGTACTCTTTATCGTCATGCCCCCAATTCTTCTGAGGGATCTTCGCCGCCGGCCTGTTGGGCTCTCTCCTCGCATTGGTGGCCGGCCCCCGTCCGCGGAAATTCTTGGGCTTGGCCGGCACATGATCGAGCAGGTCTTGGAGGCTCTCAGGTGTCATGCGCAGTTGACACCTGGGCTTGTCGTAGTTGATGAGAGTCGACGCCGGAACGGTGGATTGGTAATGAATGTAGACCCAAGACTTCCCGCCTTCAAGGCAGAGATGCTGAAAGCTGTTGTTCGGCTTGACGGATCCCTCGAAAGCACGGAATCCGTTGATATCTTTGCTCTTGTGCGTTTCTTGCTTCCAAGGGGGCAGATAATTGTTGTGATCACCGGAGTTGTAGGCGGACACGGTTGTCACAACGTAGCCTCGGGAATCATCTGAACGGCCCAGAATAATGACGGGGTGGCCTGTTGCCTTTTCTCGAACGCGGCCGCTATCTAAGAGCTCTTTCCGCTCCGCATTGCTGAATCTCTCTGCTTGTTTGAGAAATGCGATGTCACCTGGCTGCCACTCGTGGGTTGCCATTGTGATAATAATAATTGTGTCTCTGCCTGCGATGATATGGTGGCTAGATAAGACACGAGAATCGTGGGGCGATTGAGCGAAATCGTTGAGTATAACTCAGGGTGGGCGTCGTTGATGCGTTAAGTCTGCTGTGATGGGATAGATGTTCGTAAATAGATAATAGAAAGGAGATATTGCGGTAACTATGACATTCTTGAGGAATATTTGGGGACCTACGTATATATAACAAGTAAATTTATGTTTAACATAGTAAGACATCTGATGTACGATATAGATGTTGTGGTGACGAGCTGCCAGTGGTAGATATATGGCGCGGCAAATGAAATTTTTGTTGTTTAGGAGAAAAGAAAGATGAGGACTCGACAACAGAGAACATGTTATTTGTACCTGTATTTTGACCTAATACCCGCTTACGTTTACACATCATTGTTTACACCCATTTAGGTTATGTAGAGTGAAGCTTATTGAGTAAACAGAGAATCCCCAGCGGGTGGGCGTAGATAATCGTTAGTATTACAACTAATATGTACCCATTTGAAACTTTAAAGGCGTCGGCTTGGGTGCCTATTGTGAAAATAAGTTTTTGCTCAAATAGTCGGGAACTATACTCCCTGACCTCTGCTTACCATATACAAAATTTTCCGTAGACTGAGGATTATGGGATAATTGACAGCTTACCATTTATGTCTAGCTAGTAGCAACGCTACCTATAACCCTGTCTCTAAGTAGAGTTGGTGGGTAATTAGTTGTGATGAGAATAGATAATTAGATATGAGAACGGGCGCTCAGAATACTCATTTGGTTGTTCCCCTCGGCCAAACACGAAAGCAATGAAACGACAAACACAATGAAAATTACGGGAACGTCTCCTTTGTGTATTCTTAAACGATACAGCTTAGCTTGCTACGGTTATTTGAACTGGACAATACGATAATCGCAGATTGTTCTTAGTAGCGACCTAACTTCTATATCACCGTCGTATACTTACATGCCTCATACATTCAAGCCCTTGAAGACTGACCATATCTCAGAAAGCCTGTAAGAAGAGGTGGGACGAAATTGGATGTTACTAGTTCCTCAAGCAGGCCTTTTCGATCCATGGTTGAATATAATTTTCTAATCTAGAAAATGAAGTTGAATAGCAATCTTCCCATTTAGATGCCCTAGCCTAAGCAGCACTTAGTGGGCCTTGTAAACTGTGACTACTTACCTAGGTACCTAGCAGATGGGCCAAAACCTGTCATTCGGGTACCTATAATGGGTCTCAAATCAAACCTTGAATCCACTTGTAATAGTGTTTCAGATCCTAGCAAGATCAGCTATGCTCGTTGCTTTGTGTGTTCATAGTTGATTCAATGGGCGAGAATCGTCCTGGTCTTATGGAGTAATTGAGAGTTCAATATTGAAACATTGTAGTATATCCTTAGTATTATCGGACAATATATATACATAGGCGACCCATGATACGGCGAGTTACGGCTCTGTATTTATAGTAGGTATTTCGCTACAGGGCATGACGGCCTGCTTGCTGACGGACTGCATTAGATCCCCACACACCTCTTTGATACACACTTCTTATTCTGGAAACATACCTGATGTTTCATTGGTCAGCCATGCTGCAGATCAAATCAATTCACGTATGCTACTAATGAAGCCCATGCAGCCGAAAGCATGGGTAGTAGTTGTCTACCTAGCTTACCTAGGTAGGTATTCCTTATTCCCGAGACTACAGGACTCAACTAAAGTAGATTATTATGTCATCCTACCTCCTAGCCCATTGCGCACTTATCTCCGACCCCGCCATCTGCCCAAGAAAAAGCAACTATCGCTACCCGTCTCACTTAGCATATAACTCTCGCGCTCTCCTATTCCTCCTCCTCCTCCCTTACACCCGACACGCCCTGCCCTTCCTCATTCCCTGGACCGTCGTCGCAACAAACGGGACAACAAGATGGCCGAGCCGACGAACCCGCGCCCGCGGATCCTCTACTCAGACGCCGGCCCCGAGCCGCCCTTCCCCTTGCGCATGGAGGGCACCGTCATCTCCGGCTTCGGGCGCGGGTCCAAAGAGCTGGGCATCCCGACGGCGAACCTGCCCGTCGACGCCGCCGCGACGCCGTGGATAGCGGACGCGCGATCCGGCGTCTACTTCGGGTGGGCGTCTCTGGCGCTTCCGCCCACGCATCCCGATTCCAACTCTAGTAATAATAGTAATCATCATCATCATCATCATCATCCCAACGGCACATCCTCATCAGCTACTACCGAGACCAAGGCCTCGAACACCTCCTTAGACGCGCCTACGACAACGACAGCCTCGCGCTTCCAGATATACCCCATGGTGATGTCGATCGGGTACAACCCGTTCTACAAGAACAGCGTGCGCTCGGCCGAGGTGCACATCCTCCAATCGTTCGGCGCCGACTTCTACGACGCGCCCATGCGCCTGCTGATCCTGGGCTTCGTGCGCGACGAGAAGGACTACAGCGGCCTCGATGCCCTGGTCGAAGACATCCACATCGACTGCGACGTCGCGCGGCAGAGCCTAGCGCGCGAGGCCTGGACGCCCGCAGAGGGTGTTGTGGATGGTTCCAAGGGCACCCTCGATGGCTCCTGGCTCGTGCGGTGAAAAGGGTCCGGCTGGTTGGCTGGCTGGCTACGGGGATGTAAAGGTGCCTTGGGAGGTGAGGGGAAACTGTTCGCCGAATAAACGAGACAAAAAACAGTTCACGTGGGGAATACGTAGAAAGTGACTAGATCTCTTGGAATACCCTCTTGGAGAGGCGAGCGGACCTTGGAGAATTGCGGCATGCCTTAACTTTTGACGAGAAGACCACTGCTAGAAGTGAAGGGCTAGAAGTGAAGGAGATGAGATGCGTCTACCATTTAGGGTCGCAATGTAGATTTGCTTAAGCGGTTATCGGGATTAAGACTTCATAGACCACCGGTGATGGCAAGGCGTTTAGGTAGGAAGACACAGAGCATATAGAGTATTGAACATCTGGTCAGCATTGCACGTGACTGGAACATGGCCTCTGGTACTGAAATCATTTGTGTTCCATTCCATCTATTCCAAAAAAATCTATGGCCAATAGGGGAAAAATAATGAGGAAAAACAGATGAGTGTGACCAGCTCCCAATCGCAGTGGGAGAAGGACTCTAAATATGCGAGTCCCATCCAAAACGCCGCCCATGCTTCGTTAATATGGAAGCCATGTTACTTAGGATATATAACTGATGCGAATATCTATCAACAAGGAAAAGTCGGTGTTTCAAAGCAGATTCGTTAGGGCTTATACTGCAAGCTGGTCTTGGTCACGATAGTAGCAAGGCAGAAACTACATCAAGTTAGCCGCCAATTGGGGATAATAAGGTCGATCCGGCGACTTACATTCATAATGATCAGCATGGGTATATCGAATACATCGCGCTTAATAGTCCAGCAGAAAGTACAGTCGATTTTGCCACCTCTTCCAAGCTTAGAAATCCCGTGTTCGCCATCGATTTTGGCAACCCTGTTGCTAAGGATGCTGTTCCGCACATTCTTTTGCGGGGACTCTTCGTTGGCTAGTGCTTCGTCCATCTCCTTCGTTCGATACTTTAACAGTCGACACTTTCTCGTTACACTACCACGGCTATCCCCGAAGGCCAATTGCGCGAAGTCTTCGTAGAACTGTATGACACTGTCATCATCCATAAACTCAGCGGCGAAGACGGGCTGTGGGACGCCCTCGGAAGTTTTCGTACTGTCCGGCTGAACGGTCTTCAATCTCGGGGTGGTTAATTCAGATTTACTGGGAAGACTTCCCGACTCCGATCCTGACCGACCCAAGTTTACGTTGTAGTTGGGTTCCTTGCCAAGGAGAACATTCTTCGTCCATCCGGTGAGAGCGATGAACTCCTTGTTAACAGCAGCGACTTCTCCCGTACGTCTGCACACAATGGTCGGAGAGCACGCATTCACCATATGATCCTCGTATTCGAATAAGGTGCGCTGAAAACATTTTTCCATAAAAACTAGATCTTGCCTATTCAGGTTGTTCATGCACACTATAAACGAAGGACGAATACTGGCGAGGGACTTGGCGATGCGGAGGGTCTTGCTAGATGAGAACCGGCCTTGGACAAAGTTGATCAATCTATGAAAACCGTTAAGGTACGGGTACGGTTCTTTGACGGTTTCGTATATAGCTGCAGGGTCCCTTTTCTTGTGAATTATTGATTGTGGCCCCAATTTGTCATGCGAACTTGTGTTTGTTGGTTTAGGTTTTGGCCTGGAAGGTGGCGCGATTGGCTGAGAACCATTGGGCGTATAGTTGCCGACGGTGGGCGATTTGTCAAACCCATAATTCGTCGGCTGGGGACTGGAAGTATTGTCTGTACCAGGGCTGGCCAGACTGCTTGGTGTTGGACCAGCAGCTGCAACAGCATAAGCATGAGGCAGGCCATGCTGCAAATTTCCCTGGGAGTACACGTTGTTTTGATCGACGTTCATGAAGTTTTCAACCACACCCGGATCGTAGAGCTGGTTATATTGGCTGGCTCCGTTGGAATATACAGGTGGACCAAACCCGACATCGCTACTAGCAGAATGCGCTATAGCTTCGTGCGGTGGTGTCTCAGCAGCGCCAGAGGACATGTGGCCTAGCATACCGAATTCGAGCGCACCATAATGACTGCCAAAATTCAGGCCCTCGAGATCAAAGTTAAAGATCGCAGGATTACTGGGATCGAAAAGCGCGGTGGAGAAGTGATTCGGCATCTCTGCAGATACTTGGTGGATGGGAATACCGTTCATTTGCCTAGCATTATTTGCCGCTTGAAACCCGTTGGCAATGGGGGATTGCTGATTGCCGTAGGATATGGTGTCTGGCATCCCCGTAACTGCGTTCTGCCCACCATTGGCGAACATAGGATAAGCCGCATTATTCGTATTTGGCGGATAATAAGCCGAAGAATCTGCGTTACCATTCATAGCCTGCCTGCCGTTTGTCGGCTTTGACCCGGCGTTGGGATTGTAGTTCGGCCCCAAAACTGGGCGAAGGGCCTCGGGAGGGGCATCATGGAGGTATTTGGCCTTCTTTCGTACTCCGTCCTGACAAGCATCGCCGAGGCCACGCTTAACGCACCTCGTGCAAGGTCGCTCATCTCCTGTGTCGAGAGTGAGTAAAGCTTCAGAATTGGAGCATGGGCATGTCGGTTTAAGTGAAGCGGAAGTCGAATTCGTGGGGGTCAGTGGGTGCGGGGGCGATTGTACAAGAGGCTGGAGTTATCGGAATTTACAGGTGGAGGCTGAGACTTACCGCACGTCAGATGGGCTCGCTGACAAGCATAACACGCACGTCTTGCTTTTTTACGCCGAGGGCGATGAGGATCTTTGGGATCGTATTTCTTCTTGGTCTCGGTGGAATTTTCCGTGCCAGCCTCAGGTGATGTATGTTGCTCAAGCATGTTGTCGTTCTCGTCCTTGACGTTATGACCGATTTCGTCAGGGTCCATATCATTATCAGACATGGCGTCTGAGACTTCAGCCCCGTTGGCTTGAACGTCTCCTGGCATGGTGTCTTTGTTTTATACAAGGTCACTCTAGGCCTGGTGAAGGGATCCAAGTCAAGCCCTGACCCAGTTTTTGGCGTAACCACACTTCCTTGGAAATAGGTAGCTTGCGAGATCCTGGAGTAATATTCCCGGCAAGTCCAGGACGAAGTCGCAACCAGGTACCCGGGCTTCCCTATCTATTAGCCCACCGCTCTTTGAGCGTTACTAAATTGATGGAGCTGGGGTGCCCAGACCGCTAGCCAGTGACGAGAGTTCTGGGTAGCTGTGGTCGAATAATGTAGGCGAGGGGCTGAATATCAACAACAGAAAAAGATTGACAGACAGTGCCGAACTATACTTAGCGCGTACGTGAGACGCGGGCAGCTCGTGTGCAATGGTGCTGTGCGCTTCCGTAGTGCAACGGCCCTCTTCAGCCCAAATCAACCAAGAATATGCGGTCGAGGGGCAGGCTACGAGACAGGCGCCTGCTCGTATTCAACGTTGACTAACAGGGTAGACTCCAATGGGCTACCTCCCCGTGCCAAAGAGGCGTTTTTTGTACAACGGGAGCCGGACAGCCTGGGTAGGAGTCGACGAACAACTGGGCCCACTGTCTTTGTACAGATCGCGGGGGAAAAGTCTCGCAGAGCTTCCCCAGTAGAAGTAGAACCTACTGGGTACTGCGGGAACGGACCGGTGGCGCGGAGGCGCAGAAGACTGTTCTCATGGAGTCACGCGCCGGCGGATAAGGCACTGGGGGGTTTGGCTGGGATGGTATGCGGGATGATCGATGCTCCTGCAGCTAGCCGGTCCTTCTGAAGCAGTTCGCATTGGGTGCTGACTAGGCTAGACCGAAGACGAGAGGAAGTAGAGCAGACGGATGGGCTAACGGCGGCTCGGCTGGTTGACCTGGTCGACCTGGGACCTGATCGTCGGTCGAGGTGCAGGTAGATAGGTGGTCGGCGACCGCGAAGGTATGTACATGTAAATGCAAATATATCTAGACGTACGTGCCTATCCAGGTAACCCGAGGGTATCCTTGGGGTATCCTGAGAGTATCCAGAGGTATTCAGAGGGTATCCTGATAGTATCCTATTGGTGTCCTAACTGGGAGGGGGATACGCGGCTGGAAGTGTCAACACCACGGCGCAAAGAGCAGATGCGACAGTGGCACGGTTGGTTGGTTCACTGGACACACTGCGGAGGACGCGAACCGTGTGAATTGGCCGCCTGAAGACCGTGGGAAGTTTTGCTACGCAGGCATACGGGACTTAGAAGCAACGAGCGCAATGGCGGTAAAGGGGGCCCCTTAAGAGAGCTAGATGGATTGGGATGGAATGGGCTGAGGAGGCTGCCAGCGGATGCAACACCAGAGCCACTGATGGCAGAGAGCAGAGGGTAGAGGGCAGAGGGCAGGAAAGCGAGTGGTGACGAGGTGATGGTCAAGGTCAGGGTGACGAAGTCAACAACAGCCGGAGCGTAATGAAAACTCTGGCACGGGCGAATCAAAGCCGGGCAGGGAAAGCTGATGAAGCTGATCTAAGCCAATTGAAACAAGAGGTGGCGCAGAAGAGCGACCCTTATATTCATAATGTACACTGGACCTTGCACTTTCAATGGTGTTTCGCAAGTTGAAATCGCATCACGAGCGTAATTGGGATGGGGATACCACTACGATGCAACAGCGGCTATGCAAGCTCTCTTGTGGTTGAACGTTGAACGTGAACGTGATGAGTACAGAGCACAGGTGTACAGGTAGGTAGCAGGCAGTGATGGAGGTCAAGGTTGTGTAACGGGGATGGGGATTGGATTGGGGTAGGAGGGGGGGTCATGATTTGCACCGGCGTACCAGTCGGCATTGTGGATAGCCGAAGCAGTCAGCGTGATTGGTCCGCTGTCCTTCTGAAATTTTCATTTTTTGCAGGTGCTCAGGCTGCGAGCGAACCAGGTCGTCGCCAGCCCATGCTCCATAGGGCCGAGCCGCGGGGTGTCCTTTTCTGCGCACCCCCACCAAGACCCCCTCTAATAGGCTTAGCCAGGCTTAGACAGCCCCTCCCTCGATCCCGCACAGATGCATACCTGCGTGTAAGTGAATCAACAGACGATACCTAGCCCCCCGATTAGGGACCTGATCTCCTGCCTCGATGCTTCGAACGCCCAGCAGTAAACCAACAGCGAGACAAAGATACAACACAACACTACACTACGCTACACTGACAGGCGTAACTCCTTTGGGGTGTGTTGCATTGCTCAACGGCCGGTCAACAACTTGTTCAGCCCCGGTCAGGTACACGTTGTCTGAACGCCAAGCTCCCAGCGTTGCGCCAAGGTGACTAGTTCAGCTTTCATAAGCACTACATGGATCTTCTCCTCTGTTTATGCCTGATTTTTGCCCCGATAGATGACTAGATCGAGATCACGCGAGCATCTGTTTCTTGGGGTTAGTCAACTTCCAGGGGAGGCAGCTGAGAGAATGGTATTCGGTGGATGTGGGATGGGGGGTCGATATACCAGGTGTACTTGGAGCTTAGAGTCTCTCGTCTACCAAGATTATTCGTAGGACTTAGAAGCACCGGAGCGTAACCAGACTCTTCGGTGCCGTGGCCGACCGCCCGCGTACATGTAGGTCTATGTACGTATTCTACTGTATGTTCGTCCCACTGCATGGAGTATGTATGTATATGTAGGTAGGTAGTAGGTGCTCGGGGAATCAATGTTGAAACTCGTGTTGGCTGATAGGTACATGACGTACTATGTAATGTATGTACTGTACGGCACTTTACATCCAGTTCAGCTCTCACATGGAGCATGTGGGGTACTTATACCTAGCTACACATCAATATATACAAATATTAAAGTGCAAAATTCCCCGTCTTAGATAAATTATTGCTTACATATCCAACTCTATTTGGAGTTGTTCACCTTGTTCAGAGCCTCTCGCCTGTCATTCTTCAGCTTCTATCATATACGTTACCGGTACTCCTCAGCTAAGTAGCCATTCATAGTTTGTTGGCTAGCTCTAATTGTAAGACTGACTACTTAAGTACACATACCTACCTAAGTAAGCTACATGTAACTATGATTACTATGTACGTACCTACAGTAATAGGGACGGTACTCAACACTATCTTTTTTTCTTTCAAGGTAGATTCGGTGCCAAGTATATACACTTTAGCAATTAATTATGACGCTTTTGTCACCTATTACCACTGCGCTCCACTGCCGTCGTGTTTCGCGTTTCTAAGGCTGGCTGAGATATGACTTATACTACACTACAATACCTACTTGCAGTGCAAGTGTCACCCGTTCATTTATTCCTCTTTACTGACTGTCCGGTTCGGTCGTAGTTTTATCTGCCTTTGTCAACTGTCGCCATGCTCTCTCCAACTCCAACACGGCACTTCTATTTGCTCCATCGAAGCTCCACCGAAGGCTTTGTCCGCCCCCTGCTTTATCCAAGTCGAGGGAGTGGTTCACTGGTCGGTAAGTGGTGAAGAGACCCCCCCAACCCCCGTCGCAAATCAGCGCGGGCCAATATCCAATGCCTACCATGCCTACCTGATGTGCACCACGGATTGCTTGCTTGCGTATGCAACCAGCGGCTCGAGCCGCAGCATCGACACTCCACCGCAGACCTCGATTGTCAAATCAAGCTTTCGCACCTGGCCTGCCGAACTTTCCATGCGCTGTTCGACGATGCAACGCAATCTCAAACAGCCATCCATCGCCTTTCCCATCCCCCTTCAGCACCCCTTCTCCATGCAACCCTGCCGCAATCCCGCGCGACCTTCTGGATTTTGATGCACCGCTGCCGCTACACTAGTCTCCATATCCCACTATTTGACGGAGGCCTCAAATCCGCTTTTTCCCTCCCAGAGCCCGGCCATCCGAGAAGCCGAGAAAACTAAGAAGGAATAGATGCCGGTAAGCTTTACAACTATCTAGCAGTCGAGTTGTAAAGAGACAGCTTCTCCAGTTGTAAGGTAGGTTGGTACGGAAGCGGGTAGCTATATGTGCTGCGCTTACGCCGTATTTTTTTTTTTTTTTTCCTTGTCCCATCGCATCACTCCGTTTTGTATTTCATCATTACCATGTTTGTTATCTTTCAACCGGGTATTATTTCACAGCGTTGCGCACACACGTCAGTCAATAACCAGGGTCTTGCCATTCTTATCCTTGACCCATGTCCTATACCTAAAGATCTTCGCTGCAACCACCCTTCATTGATTAAGGCAGCTTTCGTACGTTTCAACCAGCGGTTCAACCGTGGCGGGAGGGTAATTCCCAGCGATCGACGTGGTGGCATCCCGCCGTTTTCATTTTTACGACTGCGAGATAGCGAGTGTTCTAATATCTATTTTATCTAGGCAATGCCCAGGCATCGCCAAGATCAACAGATATCTCTTGGTTCTCTACCTTCCTTATTGTGATGCAGTCAGTGGGATGCTCAACTGCCGCCAATACGTGCATTGCCAAGCATCAGTACGTGTATACACGTATACAAAGATTGGTACTTTCAAGTTACATGGACACAGGTTTCACATCCAGATATGTGCCCTAGCCGTCGTCACGAGGCTCTCTCCACGACCGCAGACCTGTATGCGTAAAGTATGGGTATTTATCATTCGGCTAAAGCATCGTCCTTTTTCAGTTGGGCGTGCCACTTACCACAGTAGTGCTCTCTCCCTATCAGATATCACAATCCTCCCGTGCCAAAAAGTAGCACCCAAGCAGAACCCAAGCACCAACGGGGCCACAGCATTATAGGATCACAACAAGCATCTCCCAACCAGCTCGTGCGCTGGTCAATACGCCTTCTCATGCACAGGACCGCACTGGTTGGCTCGTTTCTCAGGGAGGTTGGCCGCATTCGGAGGAGCCCATATTACCATTCAACACACTGCATGTCCCATTCTCAAAAGTTAGGTATGTGATACACGCCACCGAACTCTGGGCATCACCGACTTCGTCGTGCGGCGATCTGCGCTTCGAGAGGGACGGGTCACAGTCGATTACACTATGGTTTGCATCGCCCTCTTCTTAATGGATACCTAGGGAGGTATCTGTTACGTAGTTTTATGTAGCGTAGACATAGACTGCGCGTTTATTGCCTCTCTCGGGCTTTTTTTCTCTGGTTACTTTTTTCCTTCTCTTCTTCCTTTTCTATATGTCCCAGTACCGTGCTTGAACTTAAATTTTGTGAAGTCCTGCAGCCAGCTAAACTACCTAGCTAGACAGATAAAGGTAAAAGATGGGACTGGTGTGACTCTGGAGTAGCCTTCTCCGAATACATTCCCGCTCAAGACATGCTACATAAATACTACGTAGTGAACCTACCTATCTACCTTCCCTGGTGGTCTACAGCGCGAGCAGAGTATTGGAACGTACTGTACACTGTACGCCATCTTTACTACGACGCAACCTTGTCTGCCCGTTGCAAGCATCCGATGTTGTGCAACACGCCGATGTCAATTATCATGACCATGGTGCCCAACAACCAGCCCATTTGGCACCGATTCACCAGGGGGCCAATGACCTAAGATGCATGACTTGATGAAATTATGAGCCTCGAATACCCCGGATTAGTCAAAAACCCACGGTATCTAGCCATCAGATTAATGACAACCAACGCTAGCGTAGGACTTTGACTTATTTGTTGTACAGCTCTCATGTGGAAATGGGGCTTTTTGCACAATGGGTCGAGTCAAGTGGACAGGTTGGCATCTGAGATACCATAGTGTTCCCCTTTTCTTGCTCAAGGTTAACTTTGTGTTACGTCCATCTAATGAACCACCCTACATCCCCGTCCACTCGATCGCAGAGGTTGGAACGGCTCGAACCACTCGGAGAAATTCTCGATCAGTTGGAATTAATCCTCGGCGATGACTGGTGGGCGAGACGATGTACCTCTCACAATCTGAACCACCATTCTAGTTGATGCCCGCCCACGCGCCCAAGATCATTGGTGGAGAGAGATTATTGGAACAAGGTCACGCTCCACCAGTCTCTCCGCCTCCAGACCTCACTGCAGGTTGTACAGTACCAGGTATAATATGTTGTAAGGCCATCTCACAAGGGACAAAAGAAGTGGACTAGGTTCTTTTGGAAAAAAAATACCAAGAATGACATACTAGCAATAATACACAGGCTGGCCTAGGCAATTTTTGTACACGGCTGAGGGCGCTGCAATGCAAGAGATGATGATGCTGACCGTTGCAAGTTGAAATTGCATCGAGTGGTAGAGATGAGAAAGCTTACGCCACATCACCTCATAACGTCCGGCTGATTTCTATAACTTAGACGGCCCCCAATTCGTGCGCTTTCATGTATATTTCGTTCGTATGTGCCGAAGGAGCGTTTTAGAATTGGTCAGCTGAATTCTTAGATAGGCACTCGGATAACGGCGTGAAGTTCTCGCCTATGTTGTTTAAAACAGTGACAAAACACTGAAAAGAGCAGGGAGGAAGTAGTCCTATTATTTCCCCTCAAAGTCACGGAACTGGCAGTACTGAGCCAGAATCTTATGATTCATAGCTCTGTTTGTCATCTAGCAACGACGTCGCCTGTCTGATTCTATGGTTTGAGGCTTCCAGAGCCTTGTATCGCGGTGAACAAAAGTAGACAACTTGGAAGTTCAGAGCAAGTACACTCGTTGTATTGCGTGTTATCGAGGCTGTGTTAGTCGAGGAAAGATCAACAAATTAGCAATGATGTTTGAAACTGCCGTTTATGCCGTTCTCCGTCAACGGGTGGTTATTGTTGAAGCCTGAATAATGTATATTGAATGTATTGCCTTTTGTTTATTTGTTGTCGTTAAATATTGATTTGCCTACATGAGCACATGTAATATGTAGTTCAATCCCCAAAACACCGGATAGATGTTCTTTGGGTTGCTGGCATATGCAAAAACTATAGTAATTAATTTGGTATTCGGAGTCATTTATTGGACGTCGATAGCCTGCCAAAGGCTCTCATATCAAAATAAACCTATCTCTCTTTGATAATTGGACGTCTACGAAACGAAGGTTGGGCTCTCGATTTCCTTTTTGCCCCGTTCCCTTCGCCGATCTTATTATGCCTGCTTTCTAATAGGATCGGTTTACCATGCCGATCTAAAGAAGCAGCAAGCAAGAAAGCAAGGTAGATTTCGGGTATCGGACGCCACATTGAAGTTTGACTCGTCACATCGATCTTGCGGACCAGGGTGTTTGGCGTCGTTCCAAATACTCGTCGGATCCGGCTCCAGCTACCTCTCTACCTAACCCTGGGCTCTACTCAGTACTTCTCTTTTGTTCTCTTCGCGTTTCACTGCCCAAACTTGAAAAGGTAGTAATCACGCCCCCTCCCTCCCAATGAAACGTGGGTATGTAGTGCATGTTGCTTCACGATAGGAAGTCGCTGAGTTCGTCAAGTGCACTTTGGGTTTCGCTACATTCTTAGCATGCATAGCGCTACCCAGGTCTCGTTACGTGTGGGCGAATTTCGAATCGTGCATGTCCCGTATGCAGGCAGAGGGGATTTCTGGTCCAGTCTCATCGCGACGAGTAGCCTATCACAATACATTAGCCAGGCACGAAGAACCAAGCGTTTTACGGGGGAGGTTCTGGGTCGAGTTTTTGGCGATGGCCCCATTTTACGAGCTTATGGCCTTATTTTTCTGTAGTCTGTCCTTTCTCTCTCTCTGTGGAATGTATTTTTGGGTTTACGCTTCAGCCGCATCAATTTTCCTTATTGAACGTTGGGGTTTATTGTATTTTTTGAAGCTGGCGCCGGCGTTGTCCGACCTCGTGTCTGCCTTGCTGCATTATCAATGATCTACGTTACATGGTAGTATCATTCGACTCTTCTTTCAGCCAGCCCATAAAGATTTCTTATGCTAATCACAAAACTAGCCAACCAGGATCACTTGCACCTAGAAGCCGGTGTGAAAAACTCCTCGGTCCCGACCTGGTGTTGTTGTTATTGTTGGCCTCCTCTCATACTTGGGTTAAAGGTTGACTGACTTGGCTGAGGTAATTGGCACCGCGGAGATCGCGAGCAGACTAAAATTCTGGCGAGGACCCCCGGACTGTTTCGCCATCGATAATTATGCGTCGAAACTGTCGTAATCACACCTTGGGTTACATCACTCGACGACACCCATGACTCTGATGCCGATACGACATCAGCTCGCAAGTCCGATCCTTGGTCATAGTCTTGAGAGAAACTTCAAGATTTTCTTGATTCATCACTTCAACAGATTCTGTCTAAACGCTTAATCTATGGGTGTGAGTGGATAATGCGCGGTTTATCTCTGTGAACTCTTGAGTCGCAAAGGTGGATTCGGTTAGATTACTGATCAGGTCGCAGGTAGGACAATCCTCGTTTTCGCTGCTGACCTACATGATCTCTTCAGTCTTCCCAATTCTTCACACTTTGCAACTACGAACCTTGAGGCTTATGGTGCATTGACTTGTATTATGAGAGGAGAAAAGTAATCCAAGGGACTACCTGAGGCCTAAAAAAATGGCTACAGGGTAAACACATTCACCTTCCTACTGCGTTATAAAATCTTGTGGCAATGTTGGTGGATGTTTTATACCGTATGCCTTGTAAATTCAATGCTAAAAGAAGGGCTTTACCTTTGCTCCTTGTATATCAAAATAACGCTTGACCAGTCCACCAAATATGCACCAACCACCTCACCTTACATGAAATAGTAATATGACTCTAGTATAGGTATATAGAAATTCGTTGAATATACAAAACTCTTCGCTCTATCACTTCGTTGTTTTAGAGCTCAAAAAGTTTCAGCAAGACCCATGGTCCCAAAGTCAGGCACATCTGAATCACAATTAAAGCTGCGATCGTATGCCTTAGCAGGCAAAATGCCGGCCGCTAGGCCCTGGCGATAACTCCACTGAGGAGAGGTCTCAGTGTCCCAAGTCCAGTACCACCAACCGTATCCCTTCTCGAAGGAGTACATTTGAGCCTCGGCAAACATTAGCAGAAATTTTTTGTACGCGTCACTGTAGTCGTTAACGGAGGCGTTGGCGCCGTCACATGAGCAACTTGAGTCCGTTGTCGGACACATGGGCGTCAAGGCATCGCTAGACGAGTTGCCTGAGTCATATGTACCCGTCCATCTGTTGCCCCAGCCAACGTTGGTCAAGTATTTGGCGCAATCTGTGTCGCCCTGAGACCACTCTGCGAACATGGTCGGCCCGTATCCCGTTGAGGTGTCTAATGACTGCTGCGCTTGCTGCGTCCAGTCAACACACGCGAAGTTGATCTTCTTCTGGTGCGTAAATTTGATCAGGTCGTTGTTAAAGATGACGTACTGGTGGACGTCCAGGATTAGATCCGGATATCCGGTCAGCAAGCCCTGCCAGTTCGCGAGCCCCATGAATCCGTCCCCAAATACGACTTTTGCTCCCGTCAGCCCGTTGCCACGGATCAGCTTGAACGCCTGTTCCGTCCATGATACTACAGCGTTGGCGGACAGTTGCACCATCTGTGGCTCATTGGCGAGCCCGTAGAATGCAATAATATTTTTGTACCGATCCTGGGCGAAGAACTTTGATAATCGATCATGGACATCGAGAGATCGTTGCGCGTTTAAGTCTCCATTGGTTCCGTTCAACCAGCCGATCGTGCCTTGTCGGCCACTATGGTTCCAGCCATTCTGTGACCCAGGGAGTCCATGCAGATCAAGATTCACCCGTAAGCCGTATTTGCGTGCCCATTCGATACCGCGTAGCAGATACCGCCACGAGATACGGAATAAGTAAGGGTCATCGTCGTAGGTTTGCACTGCCCAGTAACTATAGGGAATGCGTACGTGGTCAAGCCCTGCATCCGCTATTTCTTTAAAAGTCTGCTCAGTGACGAAGGTGGCATAATGCTTCTCAAGCGTGGAAGCTGCTGTCTTCGGGCCAAGGTGGGTACACAGCGTCCACTCATCTATGATGCCTAGTCGAGTATCATAGTCGAAAAGAGACGGCGTGATAAAGGGCTCCAACGAAAGCCAACCGCCGATGTTAACCCCACGTGCCGGCTTTGTAGCGTAATCGCCCCAGGCTTTATTCAATGCTGGGACTTTGTCGTTTGCTTGTGTCGAGTCGTCCCAGTCCGTAAACAGCCCCATAACCGGTAGATCGCCGACCGTTTCATTTGTGTAAGTGACGTTGAAGTCGGTGGTATCATACCACGTGAAGGGGTCGAGGTAGGAACCTCGAGCGGCCGTTGGCACGCTGTCTGGATCGACACTACCGAGATCCGAATCTTTTGATGCTTTAGAACCATTCTTCTTACTCACCTCAACAGCAACAATTATGATGATGATGAGGACGACGAGGGCCACTCCCGCTATGATCCCTGTATGCGCAGTTAGTACTAAAAATCCTAGAATATGATTTGTTAACTGACATTTCTTCTTCTTCCTGTTCCATCTCGGAGGTTTGTAATGCGTTGATTTCTCATGCTCTATACTGTTATAGCTGCTGTGTTTGCTCGTGGCACCGCCTCGTATCTCGGGAGTTGCTCTGCCTTCTTCGACGATAGCACCACTGACGATTCGTTTTTTCTTCCTCCTATGCCGCTTTTTATTTCTTGCTAGATCTTCATGCTCGTCATAACTGTCGTCGAAGTCTGGGTGTGCGTATGCGCGGGCTCGTCTTGGGCGCCTTGGAGGTTCGGGCTCTCTTTCTGACTCGGAATATTCATTCGGCCGCCGTCTTGTTTTCCTTGGAGAGTCATACTCCCTGTCTGAATCTCGCGCATTATATGCTCTGGTCCGCTCCCTGCGCGGCGACTCATACTCTGCGTCGACGACCTCATATTCATCTCGTCGTGGCTGATGTTTCCGCCGCTTTCGTTCGGGCTTGCGGGCTTGTGACGGCTCTGGAACGTAGCCTTTGGTATTTATCTCGTTTAACTGCGCTAAAGCATCCATGGAAAGCTTCTGTTTTGACCGGCTGCTGGTCCCTTCCGAGGCAGATGCGGAGCCATGGTCTCGTTGTTTCCGCCTTTCATGGTGTTTTCTTCGTGCGTCTGATTCTCTACGTCGACGGTCTCTCGGGTCACTATCGTCGTATTGGGCCATGTTGAAAGGAGTATGAATTAAAGAGCTGTTCAGCCGTCATGAAGGATGCACCCGGAGACTGTATAATCTATTTCCGGAAAAAATCTCGAGACAGTTGCTTGGCAAATGCATTCAATGACCGGGTACTTGCATGTTAGAACAGGTTGCATTACATCAACAGTCGGGTTTGTTGACCAGGAGACAATTTGGGCCATTCAGGTGGGTCACCTGGGACCCGCGCGGATCTTGGTGGGGCTGGTTAAACTGCTCGGCATGGTCCAGCAGAATGCCGCAACTAAGCGAGCTTCCCCGGAATATGACGATGAGGGACTCTGCTCCCCTTCCCCCTGGGGTAGTTCTCGTTCCTTTAAACATTCTAATTAATTGCCAATCTAGTGACAATTTGATGTTAGGAAAGTGACGTTCGACATGAAGAGTAGCCTTTCGGTTCGAGGAATAAGGAGGACGCTGGCGTCCTTGTCACCGAAACGCTCCCGAGAAGCGATCATATGCAGTCGACACTATTCGACACATCCGCCAAATGCTCGACTCAATGTGCCAGTCGATTATTCTACGACGCCTCTACTGGCACATAGCCCACAGACGGCACTGAACACCTCAGAGCTACCGCCCGAGGTTAAGAATGGCACGGCAAAGCGAATGAATCTCTTCCAGGCAATCAACGACGCTTTGGCTACGGCGCTTGCTGAGGACGAGAACGTGCTCATCTTTGGCGAGGACGTCGCCTTTGGCGGAGTGTTTCGCTGTACTATGAAGCTGGCAGAGAACTTTGGGGCAGAGCGCGTATTTAACACACCGCTTACAGAGCAAGGCATTGTGGGATTCGGCATCGGCCTGGCTGCGGAGGGCATGCGTCCGGTCGCCGAGATACAGTTCGCAGATTATGTGTTCCCCGCGTTCGACCAAATCGTAAACGAGGCGGCCAAATACAGATATCGAGAGGGGAAGACGGGGCGAAGTGCGGGTGGTCTGACGGTGAGGATGCCCTGTGGTGGTGTTGGACACGGAGCTTTATACCATTCTCAATCACCTGAGAGTCTCTTTACCCACGTGCCTGGCTTAAGGGTCATCATGCCTAGGTCACCACTACAAGCGAAGGGATTACTGTTATCTGCCATCCGGAGCAACGATCCATGTATCTTCATGGAGCCCAAGATCCTGTACCGGGCAGCGGTAGAGCAAGTACCTACTAGCCCGTACACATTACCACTCTCGAAGGCCGAGGTTCTGAAGCAAGGCGAACACGTGACTATCATATCCTATGGACAGCCCTTATATACCTGCCACGCAGCTCTCCTGAAAGCAGAGCAGGACCTGGGCATTTCTGTCGAGCTCATTGACCTGCGGACGGTATATCCCTGGGATAGGGAAACCGTGTTTAAGAGTGTCAGGAAGACAGGACGGTGCATGGTCGTTCACGAATCCATGAGCAATGCTGGGGTTGGAGCAGAGGTATCGGCGGCCATCCAAGGGGACGCGGAAACATTTCTGCGGCTTGAGGCACCCGTAGCTCGAGTCGCGGGTTGGAGTATCCATATGCCACTGATGTTTGAGAAGTTCAACATTCCTGATGTTGCCAGTAAGTCACAGCGGAACCCAAGACATAACCTTCTAGACCGTACTAACCGTATATAGGGATTTATGATGGCATTAAGAAGTTAGTAGAGTATTAAATTTAATTAGAATATCTGTGCTTTGACAGGGCTCGCTTGCATGCTCATCTCACCATGCTTCATAAAGAATCAGATAATGAAATCACTCATGACATGGACTTGCATATCTTTTGTATCTGAAGCCGCCTTATACACTGTGAGATTATTTCGGAGCTCATAGAAGGAGAAAGAAAAGACTTCAAGTTGAAGATGACGAAGAGTGAGGCGAAAAGTTGAAGCAGTGATTGAGCGATCGATCTAGGTACTAACTTACCTAAGTACCTACAGATAGGTAGGTTTGGTGCCTGAATACATGAGGCGTTTCTACTGGCAGACCAACAGTGGACGGTAGGTACCTTAGTAGGTATCTTAGGCATTGTACGTGTGGATTACTGGGCTGGTGTCGCAGCCCACTTTGCCCCGCGCCCGCGTTGTTTCAGTAAATACAACTTGAATGGAACCTATGACGACCTTTCTTCACACTCCACACAGAATTAGGCGTTCGCACCCTATCGAACACGGCCCATTTATACACATCGCGAGTTGCTAGAAAAACCAGCTTCTATATTCGCCCATCCTCGATTGGTAGCCACATCGAGAGTTCCGACCCAAGATGGCCTCCTCGCTCGCCACTATCGAGTCCTTCGTCGAGGGCGCTCCACCAGGAGAGGTAGGACACAGCTTGCGCCTCCAGCGCCAGATACTTGTGGAAGCGGAAGACTAAGTAGGAACCAGTTGTCAGATGTGATTAATGGTATGCGCATGCCCCGAGCGACCTGACGAAGCAGCCGACCGTCCCTTACGTTTACGCTATCTCACAGACATCAAGACTCTGACCATCAATGAGCCCGAACTGGTCTCCGAGCTTGGACCTGCTTTCGAGAAGTACAATGAGGAGCAGTTTATCACCGTCAAGCTGCCTGGTAGCAGCCAGCAGGTCATCATAAGTTCTCACAACTCCCTCGGCGACGGTCGATATTTCGATGTCGAGAGCTCATCAAGCTTCACCTTCGATCATACTACACAGGTTTGAGCAAGCCGGTTACATTCGTGGGATTTCTATAGTAACGGTCTAGCAGAAAGCGAGCGAAGTTCAAAGCTATGCCCTAGACGGCGCACAGGCGGATCTAGTGTATGTTGTGGCTGAATTACGATGCGGTGCTTCGTGTTAGCAAAATTGACTTGCGATTAGGAAATCAACCTTGAAAAGCCTGTCAGCATATGTCCAGGAGCACTACCCCACTGCATCGTGCGGCGTCTATCCCATCGAGAACGACACGAAGGTTGCTGTCATCATAGTGGCGAACAAGTACAGCCCGAACAACTACTGGTATGGCCGCAGGACCGCAAGGCTGGATTTCGGGTTGTGGCTGATAGTACATAAACTAGGAATGGACGCTGGCGATCACTATACGTTTTCGATCCTTCTTCAGGGAGCCTTGAGGGTAGCATCAAAGTCGATGTGCATTATTATGAGGATGGTAACGTGCGACTGTTGACCAACAAGCCTGTCACGGGCTCCGTGTCTTCCGGCACAGGTGCGGGCATCTGTAAAGAGATCGCGACGGGCGAGAAGAAGTACCAAGAGGAGCTAAACAGGGGTTTCACCAACCTTAGCCAAGGTGCGTTTAAGGGACTGCGCAGGCAGCTTCCCATAACAAAGCAAAAGATCGAATGGGACCGGGTGGCTAGCTACCGGCTGGGACAGGATATTGGGGGTGGCAGTTCCAAAAAATGAGTTGGGCAAGCGACAACGTGTCAGCACCATCTATGTGCTTAACAGCTACTGCTACCGTGAAATACTGGGTTAATGTGCTAGGCGATAGATCAAGAGCATTATTGAGTTCCGGAGTACCCCAACTACCTCATGATCCCGTAAGCCGGACCGTTATACTTATTATACATGGAGTATCGGATGAGCATAGATCCGAATGGGCGAAGGTAGTCGTGGATTGCGAAAGACAGGGGAGCATAACTTGGCCAAAGGGCCAACTGGCAGCCCTTGACTGCGGACTTACTGGCCGTTACTGCGAACCGAATAGTATTTAGGTAAGGTCCTGAATGTATTCGCGATCTTGCGCCGGACGTGATCTACAGTATGCTTGCCACGGTGCTAGTCGGAATGCCGAGCTATGAGTGGTACAACGGCGCACTTACACTCACCGGTACTTATCTCTCCCTCCAGGTTGCACATGTGAAGAAGCAATCTTTAATGCTGGGCATCAACCAAAGTTGCTTTCCTGTTTGCTTGCTTCCTGTTCTATTTTGTGTATGACATAATTAATCTTATATGCTCTCTTCTTCCCCTTCCATTTTAATCGCTTTCTCAAAACAGAACGACTCGAACGATATAATGGGTTAGTCATGGCAGCACTGACTGTTGATTAATCGGAGTGCACTGGAAAATAAGAGTCCCAGTGGGTTTTCGGGGAGTCGGGGGTTACCACTTTAGCCCCTCCCCGAAGCCGACCGATACCATGGTGATAGCTGACCAGTCTCTTTTTGGTTCCCTTTGTACCTGCTCCAGTTCTGTACTGGATTCGAGAGTGCAATTAGACCGTCTCTGATTGGCTGCGTGGCATCAGGCCACCCTAAGATTGGACGCTCGCTGGTGCCGCGCTAGCATCCCACTGGCTCTGCGCAACGATCCTGCGGGATGGCGGGGACCTTTTTCTGCTTTTGGACAGTGCAAAGAACATTTTAGAAGGGTGAGAGATCGCTGTAGTACCTACCTACGTGTAGGTACCTAGCACTGGGGCGCCCGCTAAAGCCGGCCTATGCCTGCGAGACAGCCGAGACTAACGGCTGACCGACTATCAACTCATTTGCTGCATCCAATCTCAATATCCAAATCCCAGCAAAAGCCACGCTATCTCGTTTTCCCTCTTACCACTTCCGATCCAACCTCGCCCATTGCTCGCCGCCGCCGCTACTGTTGTCGCTGCATCTTCCGTCCGCGATCGATTGAGAGCTTGCAATTTCGTCGTCTAATCTAGACTATCTCTTTCCTAAGTCGCCAAAATGTCCGTCAAGGAGTTCACCTACCAGGACGTTGCCGAGCACAACACCAAGAAGGACCTGTACCTAGTGATTCACGATAAGGTCTACGACACTACCAAGTTCATCGATGAGCACCCGTAAGTCTACTATGTCGGTCCATTGTCTCTCGCCCATGCCGATGGAACTTCCCCTTCCTTCCGAACTCCAGTGAGAGCTTCACTTCATCTTCATACTTGAAATGTACTGGAGTCGCTGCGGGTTGCTGACCGTGTCACTCCTTGCATAGTGGTGGTGAGGAAGTCCTGCTAGACGTCGGCGGTCAAGATGCCACCGAGGCTTTTGAGGATGTAGGACACAGTGACGAGGCCCGGGAAACCCTCGAGAAATTCTACGTCGGCAACGTGAAGCGCAAGGTGAGTTGCTATTCTCCGAGCACCCTCTGATCGTCCACCCCCTCTCGGTCGGTCCCCATGTGTCACTCTGCCTAGGCATTAACGCATGCTCTCCTAGCCCGGCGATCCCACTCCCAAGGCCACTGCCTCGGCCATCGCTCCTCCTGCCGACACAAGCAGCGCCGGCATGGGCACTGCCCTGTATGCCTTTGTATTTATCGGTGGTCTTGCCGCCTACTTTGGCTACCAGTACCTGCAGAGCGAGGAATCCAAGGCATAAGAGACTACCGAATGCCGTATGTTACAATCGATTAAAGGGATGACTGTTACAGGCGAGGAGTAAAGGAAAGGGATCCTCCGAGAAGAGAGGCATGTCAGACCGTGCGGTTTATATGGCGATATTTTTTCCCCCGCCGACGCATAGCTTCTATCGACTTTTAATAGATCTGACCATACATATGATTCAACCTCGATACCATTTCTCGTTAGACCTACCCTCATTCAACAAGCCAGGATCTGTCTCCCGGGGGGTTGAAGGTTTTATAGAAAATAGCATTAGCCGTGCCAATTCTATTCATTCCTCGCGCGGACATCTTCAAATTTATCACCGTGTGACACGCATTACCAGATAGGTATGTCATTCCGATATCCCAGAAATAGTCGTCCGCCGATGAGAAAGACTGGACAATTGTAAACGTACCTAACCGTAGTTGATTTACGACTGTTGTACATGCGCGAGACAACAGGAAATCTAAAAGGGGCTGCTCAACGTTTTCCGAATGTTTAACCCTATTGCAGCTCAATTTATCAATCTATTCTGCGGTAGAGGGGGTTGTTGGACCTAGATAAGACCATGGTGGGCACATCTGATGGCGCTAGGCATGATTCTAGTGTCTGACCGGTTCCAAAATCAGTCCACGAGCATAACCTTAAGACTTCCTAAGATCCAAACCATACTGTAACCAAGCAAGGGCACAAGCCACAATCGCCCCGCCACAACTACGCCCTAGATACCCACTTAAGTAAGTTGGTTGCCATGTACCTGGGTATGGCTTAGCGCTGGTAGTGGTCTATTTACGTTCCTGGCTAAACCCTTTCAGCCTCGCCCTTGGATACGTCAATCGTCTTCCTTTCATCATCATCCGTCTCGACGAGGTTGATCGCTGATACGCTCCCGCATCCATCGCTCAACGTCAACGACCTGCCACGATGTCTTCCATAACGTCGACGAAACTCAATAACAACGGCAAGCGACTGGCGCCGCCGTCGCCATCGGCCGGATCCGATGCCTCGCCCACCAAATCAGATGGCACCCCCTCGTCGGCATCGAAACGCCAGAAGCGCGACAATGTCGTTAGCAGCATCCGCGACCGCGCGTCGCCGACCCCAACGCCTGCAGCGGCCGCCGCGGCTGTGAAGGCGACCGACTTCGGCAGGCACATGATGACCCAGCTGACCTACGTGGTCGACTTCCTGAAGGCTAAGCGCACACCCAAGACGCTACAGGAAGTGCTGGACCACCTGACGATGCACAACATGCCCGAGGATCAGCAGAAGATCTTCGTCGATTGCATGCACCAACACTCGCGCATCGACTACATCCCCGCGCCCAGGACTGCCAAGGGCGCCGCCACCGGCGACCAGCAGCCCGCCTGGCGCCTTGGAAAATGGCAGTTCAAAGCCAAGATCCCCGGCGTCCACAACAAAGTCACCCTACTCGAGCATCTGCAGCACAAGACAGACGCCTCGTCGCTAAGCGTCAAAGACCTAAAGGACGGCTGGCCAGACTGTGACCAGGCCATCACGGAGCTAGAGAAAGAGCACAAGATCCTCGTGGTGCGCACTAAGAAGGACAACCACGCCAAGTTCGTGTGGCTCGACGACCCGCGCCTATCTCACACGGTAGATCCCGAGTTTCTGAATATGTGGCACCGCATCGAGCTGCCTGCGCCCGACGACATGGTGCGCAAGCTCCTGGCCCTCGGCCAGAAACCCGCCAGCGAGGCCCCTACGAACAACGCCAAGGCGCCGACCAAGGCCGCCAAGAAGAGAAAGACCACGCGGCCACCGAAACACCAGAGTAACGCACACATGGCCCACTTGCTCAAGGACTACTCGCATATGAAGCGATAGTCGCTCGGCTGAAGCGAGAGGGCGGATATTGTGCCATGTCGGAGACTCTGAGGAATCACGATATTCGTGTCGATGCTCATATACGCATGAGCACAATGGGATGGGGGAAGAAATAATAGGGGAAAGGGGGGCAACCTTGAAGGCGGAATTACATGGAATCGGCGTTATAAAACTGGTCATCATACATGGAAAAGGGGAATCTGCAAAGCATTTACCGGCGTTTGGGTATATACCTACGGCCCTTTGATGGTCATAGAGCAGGGAACTCGAAAACTTGATTTCGTCAACTTTTTGCGTCTGGAATATCGGATGAGACGGGCTTCGAGGCGGACGCTACTGCAGTCACAGAATTAATCGATTGCCATTTTCACACACGAACCAATGCTATTAATCTGCGAAAGCGAGTCTTCATTTTTGTTTAGAAATGGCATGACGATTGATTGATTAGATTGACGTTGTGCGTGTGATGGATAGCAGTATCAATGCATATCTGCTTATGATCTACTTTGCCTACCTAGGTACGTATTGAATGGTGGAGGTCATAGTGACCCTCGATGTACTTTCGCCTAGTTGCGTGACGCGAGCTGTTTGCTGGAAGTAGAACATTTCTGTCGACTTTCGCACCTGTTTAATGCTGCGTGCCCCTTCCTCCCGATTTCTCACAGCTCGTTCGTATATGTATCCTAGATACCTACTATGGGGTCTGCTTGCTCTTTTACGGGCTTATTCACATCGAGCGCCATTACAACTAACTCTCGTCCTATAGGTCTTTCTCTAACCCTGATTATTCTTTTGTTCGCCCTGTCACTTTCCGCCTGCCTGCCGCCGCTACTCATATTTCCCCTTTCTACCTGTTTTGTTCATATATTTACTTTCTTTCGTGCTCTATTCCTAGGCTTCTAGATATATCAGCGGTACAGGATAGATGAGAAATAGAATCAGTCTGCGATCCGGCAGTGTATTCGCTTACTTATATGTGTATATATGTATATATATATGCACGCCCTCCATCTATTGTCTCTAAGAAAGGATGGACAGGGTCTTGTAAGGCTGGGATTCGAAACTGACCTCGGCATAGGTCGGGCGGGGGAGATGGGCACAAAATCTCGTCGGTATATACATTCGGTATATATGTTTAGATTACTTATCCTTGCAGTTAGACGCTCCCTCCGCGGCCCTATGATCATTAATCTCCCCCCGGCGTTAAGGTGACACTTTGACGGGCGTCTAGATCCCATAGTAGTGACCATCAAGGTATCTATTCGCGACGGCAAGTAAACTAAGTGCGGCCGGAGATGCAGATGGACAGGAGCCCATGTTCGGAGACGCTACCTTTGTCTTGAGACGCCATTTTTATCGCCTTAATCAGGCACGATGTTGCGATGTACTAAGTGTACATATCAGATTAATACTACTTTCATCAATAGCACGAGTCCCACCTCTTTTCCTCAGTCATGGCATTTTATTTTGCATACTTTCGTACATTCATTAGAAAGGGGCATGAGGCTCTATTCTTCAATTCTCAAAGGCAACTCTAGCTAAGCTTGCTCGACAGGCATATATACAAGAGAGAATAATACCTTCAACAGTTCTTTAAGCACTTTACTTCGAAAGGTCTGAATCAAAATCACGTTGAGTATCGATCATCATCGTAGCCCGAAGAGCAAGTTACTTTCAGAAGTGTTGAGTAATAAACACAGAGCAGAATACATAGAACGGAGTAATACCGCGTTACGCGTATCTTTAGGCTCTGATATAACCGACAGAAGAGAAGTAAAAGAAAAAGAGAAACGGAAAAGACAATTGATAATGCAGATAAGACAATAGGCTGCGGCCGACTGACCGACCGATCATGTGTCCCAGTATCAAGACATAATAAAAGTGCTCAAAGAAAAGAAAAAGGAGATGCGTTTTGTTCTACCTAGCCCCAAACTTCAGGAAGCGCTCTGTGTAGAGCATACGTGTACGTCTATTGCGTGTATGTATGGTCTTAAACGTTCAGCCCTGGATCCAGCCGAATTTTCTGTCAGTCGCGAAGTATTCACCCCTTTAGGCAGGTCGGTGCCAAGGTATTAGGGAATCACCTAGGCAGGGTGAATGTTTTCTCCTCTGGCGTGTCGGTGCCTCTGTTCATACTACAAGCCTCCTGGGAGGTTTCTCATGGGAAGTGTCTCCTGAGTAATTGCTTGTATATGTGTGCGTGTGTATGTGTAACTGAGGGATAAGAGGCCTAGGGGGTCGGAGAAGATGGTGGGCAAGTGATTCCGCTCGCTCGGTCTGCATTGCACACGCTCGACCCTTGCACATATATCACACCTCTGTACCACGGCACCCAAAATACCAATGCTGAGGAACCTCATGAATATGCTTGCTGCCCCGTAACACCACGCTCTCACGCCACGGTGGTTCGTCACTAACGAGCGCTCGATAAGCTGAGATAAGGAAGGCGCGAATATTTCCGGAGGCAACACTCCGCGGCAAGCACGCGAGTCTGGTTGATCAGTAATCATTAAATAATTCTCGACAATCCTGGCGCAATTGTGGTCATGTAGGATGAGTTTCCTTCCATAGGTCGCATTTGACAAGTTTTCCAACTCGGCACAGAGAACTGATTGGCTGGATGGAGCTAAGTCGTCATATCTGTTCTGTCCTCGTTCTCGATGTTGGTTTGTTCGAGCTGGTCTGTGCGACTAGAGACTTGGTATTACCGCCGTCAATACCAGTACCACCGCCGCTGTTGTTATGACCGCTTCCGCTTGCTACCGCTGCCTCGCGGGCGATGGTGTCGGCAATACCGCCCTCGAGTACGAGACTTGATGTGGTGTACTCCTGGAGAGGGTTGATTCCCTGGCGGAGTAGTTCGAACTGGTCAACAATGTCATCCGCCTTCTGGAATCCCCCATAAACCCACCTATTATTGAGTACCATAGTAGGTACAGCAACGATAGGACCAGCTAGCTGGCTACGCACACTTATCCGACTTTGCACCTCGGAAGAGAGCATATCAATCGTACGATCCCACTCTGAGCTGTCGAGTACAGCTTGAATTTCATCCTCTGTGAAACCCGTCACCGCTCTCGTGATTTCTAGGAGGAATTTTGGGTCTGATAGGTCTTCATCATGCTCATGGTATTTCGTTGTGATGGCATCTAGAAGGCGCATTTGTAGATCTGGTCCACGAGGCTGTGAGAGAGACACTGGTAAATCGGGAGCACGCAAAGAGTAAGGAGGATAGAGGGGTGCGTCTGCCGCTGGTTTGTAGATTGCCAATTCCGTGCTTTTCTGTCTCGTTGGCGTCTTTTGGAGTGCAAAACGTAGTACTTTGTGGGAGTTTCGTGAGTTCCCTGTGCGACCTTTCCAGCTAAACGTAATGCCAACATCTTTCCCAAGCCTATCCCATACCTCAAAACGGCTTTTGGGCAATCCTCGTTCAGCACTGTAGTAGTGGTCTTTGTTGTAGTCTGAAGGTTTTGCGAAACTATTAGTTAAGACTTCTTGTATTTATCTTGCATGTTGAGCATTGAGGTTAACCTGGATCCAACACAATTCCCAACTCTAGTCGTTGGCTCTGTGATCAGTGACTTCTCATACCAGTGAAAGTTGCAATGCGCAACTAGTTTGCGGCGTGCCGCATCGCGCGGCAGGGGTAGACGGTAGATTATTGATCGCCGCAAATGAACGAGAGATGGGATCAAAACTTACGGCTGATCTTAGCTGTCGGCGCGAGAATAAACGGCGTGCAGGTGACCTCGAACACGGCGTCGGGATGCTTTGACTTGTAGATCTCAATTGCCATTAATAAATTCTTCATGCCAATATAACAAAAAGGACAGATTGTGTCATGGATAAATTCGATGACGAAATATTTCGTATCTAGTTGCGCAAGGTCGGGATTAGAAGGACGCTGCTCCTTGATTTTCGAGTCCTGGGCTGGGTCGTGTTCAGGTATTAAAAGGTCTTGAACTCGTATTCCTTGCATATTGAGCTTGCCTGTCCGTAAACCCAGATGTTCTCAGGGAACACTAGGGAATACAAGCATCAATTCTCTAACGATGCTGGTGGAAGACGTTGGAGTCTTGGAACAATAAGGATCTTATGGTAACCACACAAGACCGACCCAAAGTGTACCTAGGTAGTCTTCGGAATTAAGGAATATACCGAAGGAGTCCAATGGGTTATGCTTGTGGGGAAGGTAATGCAACAACTTGGAGCTTATGGAGTTACTCGCGACGGGTGTTATGCCGCATTCTTGGGGAAGCAGGGATGACAAAGACTCGGCACTGTTGACGTGCTGCAAAAGGAATTCAAGTTGTCTACAATACGCAGTGAAACGGCAGAGACCGAAGTAGCGCAGGAGGCCCGAGGCTGAGGACCACAACTGTTAGAGCGGCGGGCTCCACGTCGGCATATCGATCGATGATTAATGTTGGACTCTCGCAAGGAGTAGCGCACGGGCGGTGGCATTTCTATGAGGCCGTTGTCCTGGCTCAGCCCGAGCCCGAGCCAAGCTAAGCTCACGCGCGCTTGCTTCCATGGTTGGCCTGATTAGACGACGGACATCGATTGACTGTCTCGTGGAAAGGGGTTATCGCAGCGGGAAGGTCACGAAGAGCGTTGCTCAGGTGCGACGCATGCGACGACGTACAAACTGGCGGCATCAAATTCAACAGCAATGCGGCGGGTGCGCCCGCTGTTGCGCTTGCTGCAGCCAGACCTCCACGGAGGCGTTGCATTTGGCCGGGGAGAGATCCGGTGGCGGCGACAAGGTAGGGGGAGATAATTCCACAAGGGAATGCCTCAGCAGGCCAAACACGACAGCGCGGGGGAACTACAGTGGCGTGCAGAAGATTAATGTTGGCGAATTGGACAAGGTCGAGACATCACGATGCTATGCTAAGGTGAGGAACACAGGGGGACGCGAGCCAGGGCCCTTGGTGCCACTTGGTGCCCCTTTCATGCTCCATGCTCCCTGTATGCAAGGCAAGGCGAGGCAAGGCAAGGCAAAGGCACAATGTCAGGCGAGGTACGGCGAGGCAGCACACGACAAGGCAGCGCCGGGTATGCAAGCTCCTGGGTCGTCGATGGTTCTCCGATCGATGACGCGGTGGACGAACGGAGACAAATAAGGACGAACACGGAGGTGCTCCGTCGACCAATGACGCTGCTGCTCACAGACCAGGAGTCAGATCGGGCGTTGATGCGTTTATACGCATGCATGTATAACGAGCAGGTTAGCGGATGGACAGACGGTCAGACGGACAGACGGTCAGCTATGCATGCCATTGCAGATGGACACCGGCCAGATGGGACGTGCAGGTCGTCTACCGGTGGGCAGGCAAGTGGCCGCACTGGGAAAGAGGCGCCGGTGAATGTCTGGCAGATGGCAGGTCTGGCAGATTCGGAAATTAGGAGATTGGGAGATTGGGAGATTGGCGTCGACATGTTAGCGAGCACTTGCTTCTTCTGTCCGAGTTCAGCAATATTACTACCAGCACAGTCGAGAATGGTCTGATTTTCCTGCCACTTTCACTTCAGAGGCGCCCATGCCACGTGGAAATCTCCCGGAACCTGTCGCAGCCTTTGCGTACTAGGTAGGTAATTATTTATCCCCGGTTATCCCAAGTGTCTTGGATGGATAAGGTGAACAATCCACGGTAACTGAAATATGTGGGTATAGTTCACGTACAATCGATGTTGTACTGCATTAGGTACATACGTACCCGTGACCTACTTACTCAAATACGTACGCCTCGGCGACATTTACTAATCTCTAGCATACACAGTAACAGATAACTGGCTTGCAAGGGTTTCTGAAATTTCTTGTGCTGGTCATGATACCTCAGCCGCAACGGTAGTTAGTTATCATCAGCAAGCCATTGGATAATGATATGTATATATATATATATAGATATATATATACAGTACCTAGGGACCAGGCGCATGGGGGGCATTAAAAGCGCAGACATTCAGGCATGTCAAGTCGTAATGCGGTGTGACAGTGGCTCTGAGACATCAACGTCCTCGCCGGGTCGTCGAACATAGTACCATAGAGTATAGATGTGCCTCCGCCACTGGCATCATCACTCACCACTGGAGCAGTTCAGGCATCGACGGAGCTTTCCATCATCTTCATCATCATGGTAGTAAGCACTCTTTAGCACACTCATAAAGAAGATCCTATTCTAGAGAGTAGTCACTTCTTAATATAGCCTATTACATTCGAAAAACCTCGTTGAGTATTTTAATTAGCCCTCCTGCACTTTCCCCTGAGGAAATAGAAGGTCCCCAATATGTCGCTCAATCAGTATTCCATTGCCGGCCCTTTTGCCCTTGCCTTGCGCAGTAAGCGCTACCCTTGCGTGCCTCGAGAACGTCTGGCTGTTCTACACCCAAGACATTACCAGGGGAAAAGAAATGACCATCAGATTCTCAACGCCCTATGTTCCTTGATTTCCTTTGTCATTTTTCCCTCTCAATTGTGAAGCGATGAAGATAAAATATCACAAGTACTATCGCTTTGATCCTTTGGCTCGCATTCCTAAACTCCATGCCAGTCCCCGGCTTGTGCCGCTTATGAAGAAAATGCAGTGTCGTCCGGGCTACCCAGTTTAGCCAGTCTATGTCAGAGAACACGAATATCAAGAGAAAAAGAAACCGCTGCTGGGCCGCTACCCAATCAAATTCCAATCCGCCTATCTCGCCAATCTGCTCTGCAGGGGAATGCCACTGCGTGAGTGACCGATGAGAGTTGTATAACACCACTTCCAATGATGTGGGGTATTGAGTGGAGGTGTAGGAGGCCAGTAGCCCTACTGAAAATCGCTGCCGCCATCATGCCGTTCATTTCATCAACCCTCGCTGGATGCCATTGACACTTATTATATATTGCAATTTTCCCGATACACCTCCTTAGGGCAAAGTAAGAAATCTATAGGTGGTAGTAAATCATTGCGCCTGGCTTATTGGCCAGTGACGGTGGGTTTGCCTGATTGCCGAACCGGCGTACACTCGGCGCGAGACCCGGTGAGAGCGGGTTGGACTCAACGCCGGAGTGGCGAAAGTCGCAGTCCATCGGCTCCCAGTTCACGGGGCGGCCATCCTATTGGCCTGCCCATAGCTCGCTGGGCCGTGGTTTAACATCATATGTGGACGAAGGAGGTTCGGTGCTATTAGTGCGACGGATCTGAGTACCATAGGAATATATTGGGCTTAACGCATTCCCAGCAAAAGATGGTTCCAGGTCCGGGTACATGGAACCGTTGGCACCACTCGCACTGAACGTTGGCGATGGCATATGTGAGGGTGACTGAACATGCGAGGGAGATTGCCAACCGACACTACCCATATGGGGGCTCCCAGCAGTGCTGCCCCCCGTTGAATGATGAGACTCAATGTTTGGCTCAAGGGTTTGAGGTGGTGGATAACTAGTGGGATGCGAAGTTGGCCGCATGCCAGGAGTAAAGTTTCCTATAGATGTCGAAGGTGGTGTGTGAACGTCGGCGCGTAGGTGAACCGGCAGTGTTCCATTACTCATGTAGGAGTAGTCATTAGTCCGCATCGAGTTGGGCGCAGTAGGGTCGACACCGGGCGAGGCAGACATATGTCTCTGGCCAGGGGATGGTGTATTCATTGGTGAAGCATGGTTTGGATTGAGAGGTGCTTCACCTCCATCGCTACGAACGGATCTAGTTGCGACCATTTTACTAGCCTGCTCTGTAAGCTTTTTAGCCGTGGCCGCAGCAGCTTCTTCAAGTGTTTCGGTATGTGTGAGTTGATGGCGTGTCAACGTAGTTTTCCGCGTGAATGTCTTGAGACAGTTCGCATAAAGACACTGGTAGGGTCTTGTGCCTGAGTGTATACGACGGTGTCGAGCCAACGAACTACTGTCGCTAAAGGGCTATAAGCTGATTAGGGCTTTGTGCACAACACAGTGGGACAACAGGCCTACCTTGCCACAGCGCTCACACATATGAGGCTTCTCTCCAGTGTGAACACGTTGATGTACTGTCAAAGCAGATCGCTGAATGAATTGTTTACCACATCCCTGGTAGTCACAGACGTGTGGCCGGATGCCGCTGTGAATTCGTTCTAGAATGATTATCAGCATAGGATCAAGAATGTGGAGCGCGGCAAGGCGCGAGATTGCAAGACTCTTTTGAAGAACTTACCATGCCGGGCAAGGTCACTTCGCCGAGCAAAGCGCTTTTTACATGTACTGCAAGGATAAGGTTTGGCAGGCTGTGGGGACGCCTCTTGAGGTTTGTTGTACGGTATTGCCATGCCTTGGCTGACAGTGGGTAAAGATAACATCATGCTCGGCGGTATATTCGGATCTGGCAGCGGGAGCTGGCCTGAGACGGCAGAGGGTGAGTCGTACGAACGGTGCGCTGAGTGGTATGAAGCCTCGGAGCCATGGGGCGAGTTAGCCCGGTCGAATGCGGCGGGCTGTAGATGCTGGTGCGCCATGAGCTGCGATTGTTGCTCAAGTACGGCTGCGGATGCGGATGCGGCAGCTGCGGCAGCTGCGGCAGCGACCGCGGCCGCCTTGTCCTTGTCCATTAGGTTGCTTATGTCCATGATACCATCGGCGGGCGGAGTACCCGACATGCTGGGCAGCTCAGGGACAGGCGAGAAATCGATTGAACCTAGTGGCCTTTCGGCAGCGCAGCGTGGTTAGCGGTCGTCGGCTCAGGAACAACACCGATTCGGGGTGGAACATGGATCTGGGAGAGATCAAGGACGCGAAGTGCAGAGGCACAGAGGCACAGATCAGAAGGCGGTTGCAAGATGAGAGCGCGCGCATGGGGCTCAGGACCGGGGACGGGGCCAGGTGACGGCAAACGGGGAAGATGAGGGCATCACAAACCAAGATGGTTGGCTGCATACGTGCATGGATGATAGATCTCCAAGATGCTCGTGCGAGCGAGAGTGGATAGGCCGCCGAACTCACCAGCACAATAGGTTCCTGTTCGCTGCAGACTGTCGAGAAAAGCCCTGCGGAAAAGAAGGACACAGTCGTTAATACTATACCATGAACATGCCACGCGAGTGGTTTTGGCTGTTGGTGATGTAGGGAAAGGAGAGGTTTGTCGAAGCTGTAGATGCAGAAATAATCCTAAAACATAATAATAATTTAGAGGTGACGAAATGACCCTGCAAATGGGAAGGGTCGAATCAGGTCAAGGGATGTACTAAGGTTGCAGCGCTCTTGTCCCGCTACAGCCGTACCTGGAGCTCAATGTGCACTTTAAGATGGCGGGATTAGTTGGGCACTGTGCCCGATCCATTGAAGCTGTAGCTGCTGTATCCACTGGAATGTGGCTAGTGCATTTTTTCACCAATCAGAACAGCGGTTCAATGAGCAGCGATCGAGCTCAGGTAGATCTACTAATTGAGCACTTCGTTCTCAGCAAACACCTCTTTTTCATTTTATTGATATCCCTGGCAAAGATTGCTCTTGTGTATAATTCGATTGTGAGTGCATTTGCGTACTGAAATACCGAGGCATTACATGACATACAAAGAGAACGAGAGCAGGTAAGGTGAAGTACACTGTACATCACAGAGTACCGGCTACATAAGGTAATGTCTGTGTAATATGCCTGCGTAACTTCCCTCTGCAAGTGCATAAAATGGGTAGTAGTACCTTGGGTGTTTCTTGGTCGTGTTTAGTCCATTTGTGTTAAAATTACTAATTGCTAGAATGGTGTTTATACGTCGCATGACTGCCCATGCACAATAGACTCTGATGCCAATACACTCGATGCCTATTTTGCTAGGAATAGAACAATTGTTCTAGGAGAAGAAAAATTTTTACGTGCTTTCCTTGTTGTCTGCATGACGTTTTACTAGTGATATAGGTGTAGATCCTGGTACATACAAGAGCAGCGCGGCATTCATTTTGAAAGACAGGGTGTCTAATGAAAATCTGCTTGATGGTAAGATGCATTAAATCATAGCAAGCTTATTCCTTAAGGGTGTGAGTATACATAATTATGATAGGAGTCAACTTTGCAATGTTTGAGTCGAGAATCACTTCACCAGTGTCTCTTCTCGGCAAATTCTCAGCACCACAGGATTCATTGCCTTACGCCATGTATATGATGATCAAGTATAGAGAAGCATGCGGCGTAGAGACGCTAGATATCGTAGGAAAATATAGAGGAAGAATCAATCCTTAAAATTATACCTACCTGTTGAGGAACCGTAGCTCTTCTCTATTCTACCCAGTTGTGTAGCTCTCCACAATACTGAGTAGATATTTCTGCCTCTCAAATACTATGTAGTTGTCCAACAGTACTGTGGTGACCCCATGTCGTTCAGTTTACTCCCCCACCTCGAGCTTGTCAATGCACGGAGCATACTACGTACCATGTCCACACCTGGACTAGTGTAGGTAGTTCACTCGCGACCTCAGCCGAGCCTGTCATTATCGTTTCAGGAGAACGGCAAGGGAGGCTGAAGCCGGTACTTAACTCCTTCTAGAAACGCTGTGGAATTATTCGAGAAGCTGAGCACGGACTCGACTGAAACACAATAATGTACCTGTTCACCTCCGTGCATAACTGAGATCAGGAGATGGAGAGACGCCAGACTAGTATCTCTCGCTCATCCTTCTTCTCTACACCGCTGCTATCCTTTTTCATCACTACGTACGTGAAGCCAGCCAGTATCTACTTAGACACTAGAGTACCTAGATAGAATACAACGTACCTTAGTGTTACCACCCCTTACCTAACGCCAATCCCCTTTGCAGCTTAGTGTAGTAGCAGCACACAGGCTTGCCATGTGGCCAATTACCTCCCGTGTCTACGTAGATATATTATTGAACTAGGACTGCTGTACCAGAGAATGTATCTAGTGTAGATGAGAAGCAGACATAATCACTAACATTACTGTATGCCACTCGCATATTGCACTAGCAGCCCTACACTGGCTTTTCGCAGAGACTGAAAAGTGATACGCACGACACAGCCATGCTTACAGGCGCCAGTCGATTAAGTTACCGCTACGCCGGAACAACATAGCAGAATTTTTAGCTCACTTATTGCGGTCAGGGAGTATAGCTAAACAAGCCCAATCACCACTAATGAAATTATCAAATACCTATTTGCAGCCACACTTCCCTGTAGCGGTTCGCCCTAGCTGCCCTGGCAGAAGTGAGTCGCTAAAAAAACCACACACACGCTCACGCACACGCTCCCGACCTGTGTGGTTTATTGAGCGACCCACTTCTGCCTTGGCTAATCTAGGCGGGCTACTGTGTAAGAATTCTCGGTAATGTGCCCCCCCGGGTTAATGTGCCGCCTTCCCGGGTTACTGGTGTCGCAATGGTTTTGTCGATCATTAGATTAGGGCCCAGTGTTACCATCCCTGGACCGCCTCGGCAGTCCCGACGATATGGTACTCGTCGCCCTTTCCCGCTCTGGCCTGCCTGAGAGCTTCCAGGTCAGGATCCAGCGCTAATGTAATTACGAAAGATCGATGCGAGGGGAGCTGGAGTATTGAGCGTCACCCTTTCACTGATCAATGACCAATAACTGCCAACCTCCTAACCAGTCGTCATTGAACCTCTTTTACGTAATACTGCACACAAAAATCTATCTTTTTTCTATTCTTCATACAGCAAGCCAAACTTTCACCCACCCGCCTGTACAAAACAGTCAATGCAGAGCTCAAACTGTAAAACCGAATGGCAACTGCGGACGTCTTATGGTAAACCTCCGACCTCCCTCGTCACACCCGATGATGGCGCACATGAAAAGACGATATCAGGATGGGAATAACATTAGAGAGAGGAACACTAACTAAGTCGCGACTCGTGATGTAGCGTGCGGCTCGGCCCGTTAGGCTGTGATTCCAATGGAGCAATCAAGTGAACGCGTACAAGCATAGAACTATAAGAGCTGAACAGGTGTAGTAAGCAAGCGGTTCAGTGTAAAGTATTTACCACTGCCTGCCACCTTCATCACCATCATCATGATCATTACTGTCTTGAATATCCAAGCCCGAGGAATATCGGCATGTGCAGAGAGAGTCTCGATGGGGACATATATGACATTTTGCTCCTTGTATTTACGCCGAGTCTTAGGCAGGCATCGCCAGACAACCCCCTCCGATGCTGTTACGGACTAAAAGCACTCGAAGTATTCTCCGATTCGGAGGTAACGCGACGATCAGAACTAGGCTCACATCTTTGGAATTGTCGAGGCTTAAAAGCGGTCTGCCGCCTTTCTCTACGTCGCCGACCCCAGCTGATAGGTAAGTCTGTTTCGGACATAGCTCGTTATGTGTGGCGCGCGCTTAGGCTTGGAACAGCCTTGGTTGTCCAACCGGAGTGAGACATAAACTGTAATGTCAGCCCACAGGCGTTAAACGGGGCGAGTATTATTCAAGCAGAGAGTCCGAGAGCGGTCGAAGAGCCTTGAATGCACTATGAAACTACTACGGCCGCACTCTCAATGGCAATGCCGTATGGGGGTAAGAAAGGGATACATAGTTGTAGTCGGGTACTAGATATGAGAACCTGCAACTCGAATATGGTGGCCCGTCGAGAACTCGTGGCGATCACACCGAAGCTCGTAGGTTTTCGTTACTCCTAAGGGTGTAGCGTTCATGAGATTCCTGAGGTAAGAAATGTTAAGTTATGAAATCAACTCTGTTGGGTTTATATCGGTTGAAGGCCAGCTGTAACTACAGATGCATATATAAATAAACTAGATCGTCTCTTCTAAAGGCTACGGAAAGCTTGATTGAGAAGATAATCCAGTAGAAATGGCCGAAAATGATAGTTTATTCACGGCACACTTGCGATTTGCAGAATTTTCATAGTGCGCCCGTCCCGACCAATAATTTAGAGGCTGCGTTCTATACAGGGATAGAGGCACATTGGCCGCAAAGAACGAAGCTAGATCATTCTACTATGATTATATCTGGTGTTGAGCAATATGGCTATGCACACAAGTTTTACTACCACTGCAACAAATCAACGCCTTTATCACCTGAGTAAGCCTTAGCCCACTAAAAACAAGCCACTCTGTTGATCAAAGAATTGTGGTGCGGTGAGAGGTGTAATTCATTGCGGTGTCGGAAGCATAGCGAAAAGCAAATTGCTATCCCGCGCACTTTATCTACCTATACAATAATATAGCCCACGAAGAGTAACTAGACTAGTATGAAGCACTTTCAGTTGCTCCTTATAATTTATGTAACAGATGACCTTAACTAGTGACATACTGCAATTACTTCGAGATAGCCGTTGTGCCATTTCATATACAATGAGCTTCGACGCACGGGTTTTCCAAAGTAATTTCAGCGAGATCTCAGAGTACGCAGAACAGGCTGAAGCAGCATATTCAATCTCAATGCCACTTTGTTGCCGTTGATATTTGAAAAAACAAGATACAACCGAATCCTGTATGTTTTCTTCCAGCCCTGCATTTCAAATGAAGGCTAATGACTCCTTGCACCCTTGAGGCAAACTTCGGCATATCAAATAAAACTGTGATGACCCAAAGAGGCTCTTCTTGTAAATCGTTATTCGCTAAATACTTTTAGTGTGGAGAGAATCGTGTAGTGTCATAAGTAAAATAATATTGAGGGATACCTATTCCGTGTCAAACTATAAAAGATACGGGAATCTAGTACGCATAAAGCTCCTTATCTGGGCAATAGTGAGAGTTACAATTGGTATCAGCAATATTCTCTATTGTTTGTAGAACCTGCGACACGTAGTCTCGACGGAACCTAGACGATTGCCATCTTATAGATCCCTTACCTTCCCAAACCTTATATTTTCCGCCACAAACTCTATAAAGCAACGTCTCTTCTTTGTCTCTGGGCGTCTAGAGCAACAATACAGATTTGTCTTTTATCACGTATAATCTGTCACACGTCTTAAATCACACGATAGTTCTCACCTTCGCTTATCATGTCTGAGCCTCCATCGACTTCTGGCTCGGCCAATGTTGTCTACCAGTAAGCATTCAAGAACCTTTCGTATCGCCGTCTTGTCCAACCTACCCGACGATTATTGATGCTATCTCGTCGTCCTGAATGGCCTGCAGAGCGGGGAATTCATGCAGTATACAAGAAACAATACCTAACTCATGGTTTCTCACAGGCGAGTGCAGCTGCACGATCCGAATACAGTCAAAATCATGACGATCGACAACCAAAAACAAGGGACCGTGTACTTGTCTGAAGAGAAGACGGCAGACATCAATGAGGAGATAAGTCCTCTGGCAGGTCTGATTGGGAAAGCATATCTTGACGCACCCTCAACCGATGCGATCTTGACAGCTGGTGGTCATGCGAACAAGGAGAGCCTGGCGGATGCCCTCGTCAAGATTGACACTGTTCACTGGAGCGGCAGCCTCAAGGCTATGCTGGAACACGGGGCAAGCATATACACAGCCCGACGTAAACGAGAGGCCGTAGGAGTTATCGTTCTCACTCCGCTCACTGAGTTGATTCCTTCTATGACAGAATCTTCGAGAATGCCACCGCCGATTGAAGAAATCCCTTTGCCTGACCCTTCTGATCTGGACGTGGTCAATTCTTATGCGCTGTCCAACCGCAAGAACCTGGAGTTTATGCATCAGCTACGCTGCAATGTGAACAGTTATTTGGGACGTCGTGATACCGGGAAATTGTGGGGTAAGCATCAATCTTCATAATTTATTTGTATGTGTATAAACTGACGACCGTCTGTGATAGAACTATGTGGCTTCGGCGTGAGAGAGGGATTTCGACGGCAGGGAATTGGCAAGGCTTTGGTCAAACACGCCTTGTCACAGGTCGCAGATGGTGATGAAGTCATGGTCCACGCAGAGCCTGGCGCGGAAGCCATATATCAACGTATGGGATTCCACCATGCAATGTCGGGGCCTGGTGCAGCTTATTCTATCACTATCAAGCCGGAGTGGGAGACGGGCCAGAACCGTTTGGTGTTTCCTGTCATGGTACTTCGAAAGAAAGAGGTCGATGATGAATAACCCAAGACGCTCACTGACTCTTGGAGACCTACACGTTCAATCCGCATCACGGGTGTTCTCGAGAATTCTGTGCAAACAACTCCACAACTCAACATTAATCGAGGTTTCTATGACTTTGAAGTTGCCTGTACCTTATCCGGGATAAGCCGTTGATGGCTAGAGAGACACAAGATATTAATTAGAAGGGGTCGGAGATAGTGGGCAGGCTTCTCTTCCGTGGAAGCCGGGCTGTACGGTGCGGGGTGCTAGGGGTTGTAGGTTGAGCTCTGATTGGGGTCCACCTCGGCAGAGTACTGGCCAAGACCTGTGCGGAACTTGCATGCCTCGGCTACTTACTAATAACAAAGACACTCGAGAATACTCCTGTCTGGGAGATTCCCCCGCAACTAAGCACTCTCTGTTAGGTGAGTGCGGTAACTAAACTAAGGGGTAAAAGCCTCTAAAAGATCTCAGTTACCAAGTGCTGAATCTTAGCACACTAGAACAATACATTCCTACCTCAGAGTGAGCGAACAAAATGTACTTTGGATATCTCTTTTACCTGCTTTCGGATTAGCGTCCCCACACTACTGCGTACTTCAGATCTGCATGTGTCAATAGCGTGCACTAAGCTCGGTAAGTAACTGTGCATAGCCGGCAATAGAGACATACCTAGTACCTAGGAATTATCATGTACCTTGGTGGCTTGACAATGGGCCCTATCTGATGTCATCGTCCTATTCCGACGCAGAGAGCTGACGATATATGTTCAATAAGGGTATCTCTAGCTCCTCTCTATCTGACGAAGGTAACCTACTGTAAGAAGAGAGGCGCGCGCTTACCGACGGTCGCCGACTTAATGTGGTCTAGCCCGCGAACCTACCTACAGTAGGTAGGTAGCGTGGTTTTGCTGATCTTGTACAACAAGGACTTGAGAATACCTCACACTCGATTTAGCAAGGCGTCCTGTGTGTTAGAGGCAGACTCCTTTAAGCTGCACCCATCATCAAAGGGAATCAGGTGGTTAATGCTAACCTATAACATGCGCGAGCCAACTATTCCGTAGCCCTTTGTATTCCGAACCCGAGCGAAACATGTTACTTCCGTCAATGCTACGTAAAATGCAATCTCGACTGCAGCTAACTATGCAGGCTTCATCTGGCAATCCCAACGACCGACCTGGCCTGGGTACTGCATTTAATAGGGGGAATATTCATGAGCACGAGCAAGGGTGTTTCTCTCCCCACAATCTTGCTTCAGAGGAGACACAGATGGAAAGTGAAAGCGGTACTCCTCAAAAAGCGCCGGTCTCATCAATATGTCTCCGCATTCCCACGCAACACACAACCGCAAACGATTGAAATACCTCAGCACCCCTTGATCTTTCACAGCAGTGCAGTCCTTTTCTTTCACGAACTGGGAAAATGTATTGGACGACCGATGAATTATTCCCGAATTGCCTTCAAAGGATTCGCACGAGAACGAGGCCATTCGTATCTGTGGTCTCTCCTGATGGAGAGCTCCAACATATATCAGCTGAAGAAGTTCACAATGCCTCTAACAGAGCTGCTTGGTTCCTCCATCGCAATCTGGGAAGTGATGAGGAGAAGTTCCTTTATATGGGACCCAACGACATTCGTTATTTGATATGGATAATAGGGGCCATGAAAGCAGGTAAATGTGTATGCAAATACCCTCGGTTCATGTACACAGAAAGGGATAAAGACTATACTATAGCCTTCGATTCTCTTACTAGACGTGATGATATGCGTTGACTATTGTTAGGCGATCTGTCCATCTCCCAGCAACACCGTCCCATCAAACGTGCGGTTCTTCTCAACCGTAGGCGCAACAAAGCTGCTCTATGCACCGGAGGCGTCCAATTCTCTCCAGCCTTTACTCGAGTCAATAGAGAAGTCTACAACATCAATATCGACTCCTTCGTACTTGGAGATATTGGATAAGAATGTGGTCGATGAATTCCCGTTTCCCTTCACCTTTGATGAAATAAAGGACAAGCCTTGTAGTGAGTAATATGCTCCGCATCCGTTCTCGCTATTATAAGATATTTTCTCCCCTGCTTTCACTTCACTTCAAATTAAGTCCTTGATCAAGCATGGGAAGCTAATATTCTGCCATTCCTAGTGGGCCTTCATGTAAGCAATTTCCTAAACACTCAGCATTGTTTCGAGATGGGTTCGTAGAACCAGGATCACTTCCGCGCAGTACTGAGTATAGATACTGTTCGCACATGTACTAATATCTATCAAGACATCCGGTACATCAGGGTACCCTAAGCCTATTTACTGGAATCATGCAGCTGTAGCTAGCACCACTATCCCTTTCGATTTCAACACGCTGCCTCATCCTCCTAAACGGCCAAACTTATTGTCTGAAACACTAGAAGGAAACAATGTCTTCCTACCATTCCCGCTTTACCACGTGAGTTGATCATAACCCCACTATCACCGTCGTGACTGAAAAGCTGACCCAGTATGTCAAGTTTGGTGGAATAGGGTTGGTGCTTCGATCTGTCGGGACAGATTCCACGATCATACTTCCTGCAGCTGGCACGCGCCTCTCACCGGAGAACTTCGCCAAAATGCTTGAAGCATCTTCATCTACGAGCGCTCTGACACCACCATCGATACTGGAAGCTATGTTGAACAGTCCCCGTGAACTAGAGATTGTGTCTAAACTCAAGCATATCGCTTACTCTGGTGGGCCGCTTAATCCAATCTTGGGAGAAAAGCTTGCCAAGATCATCCCGCATTTGTTTCCTTTATACGGATGTACAGAAGGGGGAGGTCCTTAGTAAGTAACATATTTGTTCCACTTCCTGTCATACTCTTCTTGTGCCTTTGACGCCTTAGTGCGTGAACTGATCGAACCGTAGTCTCGAGTCCACAGGTGACAACACACACTGGGACGGCATGAAATTTATAGACCTAGGACAACGCATGGAAGAAGTCTTCCCTGGGTTATACGAGCTAGTAATTACTCGTACGGACCTCATCAACCGGACTCAAGGCTACTTCTATACAGCCCCTAACATTGAAGTATACCGAACGGCTGATCTCTTTGCGCCCATCGAGGGCTCTGATGGCTGGTGGAAGTTTTACGGCAGGGCGGATAACTGGGTTGTCATGTCGAATGGACTCAAGATGGATCCGACGCAAACAGAAGCTGCCGTTAGTGCTCATCCCAATGTGACGGGTGCAGTAGTCACTGGAGACCATCGTTTTCGTCTTTGCCTTCTCATCGAGCTGAAACCTGAATCAGCGCCAAAAAGTGAGGAAGAGCGACAACGTGTTCTAGACGAGCTATGGCCGACGATTCGCGAAGCAAACAAGGCCGCACCTAAATTCGGACAAGTGTCTAAGGAGTTGGTTATCTTCACTTCTCCAAGCAAGCCATTTTCAAGAGCAAGCAAGGGGACTATTCAGCGAAGGTTGAGCATAGCCGCGTATGAAAAGGAAATCGAAGAATTATACGCCAAAGCGGAAGAGGGACTGTTGACCAATGGCCTGCCCCCTCTTGAGTCCACAAGTGCCAGTGGTTTACTGTCTTTCCTCAGAAGTCTTTATTCTGAGACCTTGGATAATGATGGAATTGAAGTCGACGATGACCTCTTCTCCAAAGGACTAGATTCTCTTTCAATCTTCATGATTGTGGCTCGCATCAAGGCAGGTCTTCGTAAACATGGTATTCCAGAGGAATTCTTGAGAAAAGTTGACAATAAATTGCTGTTCACTTCCACAACAATATCAAGACTGGCGCAAAGTCTCTCTGAGATTTTGTCCGGGTCTGATGATGCGAATCAGTCCAAAAACAGAGACAGCGCACAGGATATACGAAAGTTATTGGCGAAGTACGAGGCGAAAATCCCGACGATCTTGAGAAAAGAGCGTCAAAAGTCCCAGACTATCGTTCTGACCGGATCACGCGGATCTCTTGGTTCCTACATCCTAGCTGCGTTTCTAGCTAGAGAGGATGTCAAGAAGGTGTACTGTCTGAACCGCAGCTCAAACGTTCAAGCAGATCAAATAGCTTCTTTCAAAGCGAAGGGACTTCCCGAGTTACAACTGGAGCGGGTCAAGTTCCTACAAACGAATCTAGCCGAGCCAAACCTGGGTTTAACGGAAGACGAGTATGCTAGTCTCGCAGCGGAGGCTACGACTATTGTCCACAACGCGTACCCCGTCAACTTCCTCATGTCCGTACAGTCATTCGAGCCACAGATCCAAGGCCTTCTCAACCTTCTCAAGCTAGCGCAAGACAGCATCCATGACCCTGCCGTGCTGTTTATTTCCAGCATTGCAGCGGCATTCCCCGCTTCGGGCTCGCGCAGCATTATCCAAGAGTCAGTGCTGGATATCGAGGAGGCGAACTCTCTCATGCAGCAGGGGTACGGTCAGTCCAAGTTTATCTGCGAGAAGCTAATCGAGAAGTACGCGTCTTCGGGCGCCGGCAAGGGCGCGATCCTCCGCGTCGGACAAATCGCCGGACCGCTCCAGGGGACTGGGGTCTGGAACGTCTGGGAATGGGCGCCGTCCATGGTGCTCAGCTCCAAGTTCCTCGGCGTCGCTCCCGCGTCCATCGGCTCCGCCGTTCTGGACTGGATACCCGTCGATGTGCTCGGACAGATCGTCAGCGAGCTCACGGATGATGTCGCACATCCAAATGCCGAGGGCCCTTTCGCGTATAACGTCTTGAACCCTAAGACTACGACTTGGGATGAACTTCTTCCGGCGGTGAAAGAAGTCGTTCCTGAGACGGCATCTCCCGCTGAATGGATTGAGAGATTGGAGGCGAGTCGGGACGCTGCTCCGCATGCTTTGAACCAGAATCCGGGCGTGAAGCTTATCGACTTCTATAAACAGACTTTCCTGGGCGGTGGTGGCGATGGTGATAGGCAGCCTGTGACAGTTGAGAAGCAGAACTTACTGAATGGGAGCAGATCGGCTAGGAATTTGTCGCCTATCACGTCGGAGAACTTGGCGAAGTGGATGAAAGGTTGGGGCCTGTAAGTAGTGGCTTGTTATAAATTGACTCTCGTGTGGTTACGTATAATCAGGTTTTTTGTAGGTTTGTGCAGGCGTGCTAATATCTAAAATCTGTTCTGCGGAGTATTTTCTTAGCTGTAAGGGTAGATGAGTACTGATTTTACCTTGATCATGATGAGGGGAGAGAGTAGTATTACAGTTGATAGCTATTTGGGATATGCTATTCTCCGAGTACAATGGGATTGTTCGCCGCTCATGATAAGGCAAATGAGGAGCCGTATATATTCTCGTTTTCCTACTGACATATTTATACTATAAATGCAGTGGATAATGATGGTGTTTCCGGTCTAAAAACTAGTCCATCGGCGGAACAAGAGGACCAGGTAGTGCTAAGCGTTTTCCTTTGTCGAATTATCGTCCCAAGACTAAGAAGCACACTCCTAACAACGATATATAAGTGTGCTTCAGCTGCTCTAAGGCTCACAGCGTTACCACGCCATATACTTACCATTCTATAAACAACTCTTACTATTAAAAGCATACATACTTAGTCAGTATTATATATCGCGCTACGGCAGCTACGGGATAATACCAAAAAGCATAAGACCACTCTGCTAAAACCACATCATGGCTGGTTCTTCTTGGGTCTGTTGTCAGTGTGGGCGATCGAACACTTACATGGTTGATGTTTGCCGCGAATGTAAACACGACAATTGCCCTGGGTGCTTTGCTAACTACGAAGATATGAAGGATTGCACTTAGATTGAATTGATGATAATCTAACTTGAATTTATATGTATTTCTTCCCGTCTTTTGTATTATTGACTTGGTTGACTTGAATCTGTCGATCGGAACGGCGGGGTTATGCTTCAGGGATCTAGCATGAACCCCGCCGACTCAATTGACGCTAAATCGAGAGGCAGTCATTGCGTGTCCGGTCGTGCCTGTGAAGTGGGGGGCAATTCCAGCTACGTATCTGCCAGAAGTGCCAAAGGTGTACGTACACTTAGGTCTTTAAGTAACATTAAAGTCAAACTGCTCAGTTCCAAAATCGTAAATAATTAATAAGTTACAGCTGCATACGCGACGCTAAACTCTCATGATCTCGCACTCAACCGATTAGGTACTGGATTAATAAAAGGTTTGCTTATCATGGCCACCAATCCCTACGAAGGTATGTCTGAAGCTTCCTCACACTTGATTCCAGAGGTCGATAGAATCCCGAGCTCACTCGTGGCTGGCGATACCTAGTCGAGCACAATGTCACGCCCGAAGAAGAGCGAAAGCGCCGTCCCAACATGGCCACGTTCACAGCACACCTAGAGCAGATCAGCTCGAACCCGGCGTCCTCGCACGTCGGCGCCACGCCCGTCGACATTGCCGCGCTCTTCCAGCTAGTGCAGGATCAATACGCGACGCTCGCCGTCTCGGCCCCGACGGAGGCGAACCGGGACTTTCTGGTGTCGCTCGGGCGGGACCTCGAGGAAGACATACGCAATGTCCCCGAACACATCCAGGGCGTCGACCAGATGTACCTTGACACCCTCGACCGTGTGTCGCGCAAGAAGCTGCAGTCGGACCCCGATGCCACCTGCATGATTTGCGCCGAAAAGTTCCTCGACGATCCGCATCCGCTTGTGGTCCAGCTGCCTTGTCATAGCACCCAGTGCGTATTTCCCAGTCGTTGTTCTCTCCTCTTGCAAGGTCTTTGCCCCCGGAGGCGTTCTAGAGAATGAGGCGAATCTGTAGCACGAGGATCATCTATCTCTAATACCTTCATTCTTACAGCATGTTCGATCTAGAATGTGTCGCTCCTTGGCTGCTGAGCAAGGGAACCTGTCCTGCGTGTCGGAAGGACCTTACGGTACGAACCCCTCTTCAATTGTATATCGATTCGAGCCGAAACCACCGCCGGTTATTCATGAGCATTCTCTCCGTTATAACTAGATATACCCATCAGAAAGCATTTCCCGTCACATATCTTGAGCCGAGCAGTAACTGACCCTTATTCCCCGCAACAGAAAAAGAAGACTGTCGAAATACCCAAGGATGACGAGGAGGACGAAGATGTCGATGGGCTGTACGGCTGAACAAAACTCTGCTGTCATCAATATATAGATTTTCCGTGCTTAGATAGACTCTTGAATGAGTGTTTGGTGATACCCAGGTTATTAATAATGTAAAAAGACCATACTACTCTGTAGAGCACACGCATTGCGTTTCGTATCGTTTCATTTCATTTCACACCATTGATGTCGGCGCGTTTTCTAGACCGCGGCCGAGCCCGGAACTATAGAACTAGACTCTCATTCTCCTTTACACCTTGGAATGCGCCTGATGTATAATATGTATATAATGTCACAGCTAATGCCTCCTTCCTCGCGCCCCATCAACTGCACAGTGCACCATCTCAATTCACCTTGCCCGCCTTGGGCGCATCTCCACCACCACTCCGCTTCCCCTGTCCGTACTGCGACTGGTTGGCCTCGGCGTTCTGGCGCCCGCCCTTGGCGAAGTCGTGGTCGGCCGGGCTCGACTGCAGCGGGTTCTGCTTCCCTTGCTGGGCGGCGCCCTGGGCGGCCGTGTCGCGCTCGTGCTCGGGCGACGTCTTGTTCGGGTTGAAGGCGGCGTCGCCGTGCGCCGCCGCCGTCTCGTCGTCCGTGCCGCTCTGCGTGTACTCGTGCGCCTTGGGCTTCAGCGACTCCCGGTCCATGTCGTCCTTGTACGGCGGCAGCCTGCTGACGGCCGTCTGGTGCAGCAGCCGGCTTGTGCGGCTGGGGAGGATGCGCGCGTTTCTGAAGATGGAGGTGCGGAGGCCGGACATGTTCTTTTGGGATCGGGTTTCTCGTGCGTTACGAGGGTATGAGGTAGGTTAGAAGCTGGTTATATGTGAGGGGAGGTTCCCAGGCGCTGTCGTATAGTCTTGGAAGCAGGTTTATCCCGTGTGCGTATCAATCTTTTACTCTTCGGATGATGATTAGCTGCTTAGGCCAGAGTAATCGTATTCTTTAGTCGTATTGTAGGCCAATTGATAATGTGGTTGATTAGGTATTTGTTTGGTTCGGTTCGCCTCGAGGAATGATGTAGCTGCAGCTAGCTCTAGCAGTAGAGGTCGGGTGATGACGTAGTGACGTCACAACAAATATATGGGGTTTTCGCTACACAGTATCCCTGAGGAGCACTTTCCGGGGTAATGGGAATTCATATGAGTATTGATTGTTCATCCTGACCTTTTTTTTTTCGCCCCATAGAAGGTATGAGACTTTCGATAATCGAAATAGAAGAAGTATTCGAGAGAGAAGCTCAACTCCTCATGAGATTGAGCTTCATGACACCCCACGCAAGACGAGGTAAGACTGCATCCTGGAAAAGGATCGTAATTGAGCTAAGATCCAGGATCTCCTTGTCGGCGTGGTGCTATACCTCGAGAAATATAAAGGTCATTTTAATAATATCATACATTGAAGATCTAATTAATCCTTGTTCCTAGCGAACCAGAGCACCAGCAACATGGCCTATCCTATTAAGACAATCATATGCGAGCCCATAGTAACGCTTTTGATCAATAAATGTCTACTCCGGCGAGATGGAAGATATTCTCCTGTCTGATCCCTAGTTACCAATGTTGAACCAGCAGTGCAGCCAAAACCGCGCAGCCGGCTACAATTCGACCACTAGCCGTTCGATGGCCGTCACCTTGGCCGGCAATCGACGAGATGGAGGGAGTCGCCGTAGTAGCAGCAGTGGCGGTAGGTGCGGCAATAAAAGTAACGGTAACAGAGTGCTGCGCAGTTGGAGAAGCGCCATCACCCTTGCTCTTACTCTTACCATTACTCTTACTACTACCGCTTGTAGCGGTATTGGGGATGCCAAAGCCGAAACCACCACCCGTGGACTCCGCTACCGCTGTCAAGGAAGGAGAGCTGCTGGTATGTTTCGTCGATGTGGATTCAGACGTCGCGGAGCTAGTATACTTGGTGCTATTACCTGAGCTCGTGGGCGATGAGATAGACGGGCTCCCAAATGTCGGAGAAGCGGCTATACTGCTGTCGCTATTTTCGCATACATCCCCGAGGTCGCAACATGTACCGTCTGCTGTGCAAATGCCGAAGTCAGGGCAGTAATACTTTTCGCTGCTGCAGCAGGTACCCGTCGCCGGCATACAACCGTCGCCGCAAGGCACTTTCGGCGACTCGCATGGGCCTTGGCTGGCCTCTGAGGTGCACTATAACAAGGGTAGAGGTAAGTGAGAAAGAAGAGAGACTGTTCAAGCGAGGGGTGGCCGTGAATATCGCTCGCTTCGGCTGCGAGACAGTTGGACCTATGAGGGGATAAAAGGGTCCCAAGCTGGACAACGAGATCAACTCACAGTTTCGCCCTCGGGACAGCATGAGTCGGGTATGCAATAGTAACCAGCATCACACGCTGTGCCTGTGCCGTCGTTGCAGCAATTGTCTCCGACACGACTGCAGCTGAACTCGCAGACCTCGTACCCTACTGGACAGACAGACAAGATGTTCCCGAACACACTCTTGCTCGACGAAATGGCATGCGGTGTTCGAGGCACCTTCGCGGCGGAGGTAAGTAGCGCAAACATGATCGGGTCGAGAAAACGTATCTTGACGACGATATACCAGCTTGAAGCGAGAATATGTGCTCATAAAATAGACGTTGAAGATAATGCGTCATCTGAAAGAGCCTCTCTAGACCTGCATTACGAGCTGTCGAACTTTTAAAATCTCTCTTCCGCCGCCGTTCATGTGGAACATATGGAACTCCTTTTTCACGCAGCTTATCATTAGGAAGCCATCTGAGCCAAGATGTCGGATTAGGCCCCGAAGGGCATCACATCTCATCCTTCAAATTAAAACCAGCCGATCCTTCAAGCGCCGGACTCTTTGGCGGCTTCATATACTACCTCATATACTCTTTTATACCCTGGTTAGGGAAATTCGTTCACCGAGTAGTACACCTTATATACTACCTTCAGGGTAGAATGGACGGCCAGGAAAGCAACCACATCTGACTCTTCATCCTTCAGCGTCTCTATATTCGACTGTCGGCATACGCGTAATGAGGATTTTCAGAGGAACAAGGACACAATAGTGCATAAGCAGCGTTATTGAGTGCAAGCGTATAGCCGCTTGAATGACACCGTAGCAGCGAATACTTAGGTAGCTATACGGCTAGCGACTGATACCAAGCTTGTTATACGCACTTGGGGAACTGAAACAGTGAGATGGGCTGAAAAAGACTCAGTCAGCGTTCTGAACGCTAGTGCCGGGAGCAACAGACTGCGCACAGCTTAAGCTCCCCTTTTGAGAATTCTTGACCGCCGAGCCACTCGAATTTTACCTACATAAAGTAATACGGCTTAGTATGTGATGGGAATTGGTGAATGGACAGGTACAACTTCTCTCACCTGCGACATGAAGAAATAGGGGGTCAGTGACGCGTACTACCTGACTTGATAGATCTCTGCAGCTTGCATGAGTGAACGCGAAATAGGTCACCTACATCGTCTGGGCTTTGTCACCGGCTACACGGTAAGTCTACTGCCAGGTACTGTTAGGACTAGCAGTGAAAACCAAGCCACGTTTATAATTGGTGACCATATAGGCAAGGTAAGATTATAAGAGCTCGTTGAGAGAAGTTGGTAATTGGAAGTCTAAACTAGTCGGCGTTACTAACGGATACTCGTAGTGACCTACGAGAGCCCAGCTAAAGAACCCAGCCGGCGTCGCTAATTCTGGTTCTTCCTCACGGCCTGCATAACAGCTCATTAATGCGTAATCTTCAGCTGGAAGAAATGCAGATCAGCAGTCTCCGTAGTTGTCAGATCCTGATTGTAATTTCCGGCCTTGAAGAACGCCTTGGGAGTAGTGAAGTAAGTCCTCAAGGTCGTGAAGGCATTGTTGTTGATCCTCGCCAGCAGCTGGCCGCCTTCAAACCGGATCTCGTACGTGAACCGCGTGTTCACCGGCACCGTCCCGAGGGGCTGTAGATCTTGTCCAGCGCCGCCGGCCGCGGCCTTCGCAGTTCCAAACTGGATCTTCCCGTCGCTGGAGTAGTATAGCTCCGCAAAGGGCTTGTTGTATCCGCTATCTGCTTGGAAGACCTGCCCAATGCAAATGTTATGCACGTTCGTGCCCACCAAATCGGCAAACAGTCTGTTCGTGCCTGTGTTGGGACTCCAGGTAGCCTTCTCCCCGAGCTCGGTGCGACACTGTAGTTCACTAGAGTCAGTAATTGCACTTTCAGGTGATGCAGACGGGAGTTAAGGACCACTGCATGCCTCCCGAAACATGCTTATCAACATAAGAGGAACGAATTGCTTCCGCACATTGCTATAACAGGAAGAAATGACACCAGGGGTTACATACGTGGTCACTCTCGGCGAACTTGACGCAGCCCGTCTTGGACGGGGTACCCGGCGCCTTCATTACGAGGGCGCCATCGCTGGTCTCCGTGAAGAAGTAATGGTGCCCGGGATCTTGATATCCGCTGCAACCCACAAGCTGGGCTGGTTGAACAATTTGCGGTGAGCCGTTGCCGATGGGGAGTTGGAGCTCCCACGGGCTGAGGTCGAAGTTGCCGCCCGGCGCACAAGTAGGGTCGAGAGCCCTAGCTACGCCTAGGGAGGCGAGGAGGGTGAGGCTGCCGGTGACCTTCATATTGATGATGGGATGGGTATAGGTAAGGGTGTGGGTGTTGTCGACGAGTTGGGCAGATCAATGACTACAAATGCGCCTTGATTTTTGAGGTCGGCTCTTGTTAAATAAGTAGATATTCACCGGCTGCCAAGACCTCGATTCAGCATTTTTTCTCTGAGTGATGTTTCTAAAATCTGACACTGACTCCAGAAATAGTATTTCAGATCTACCAAGCACAACTAATACACAACTGTGGTTTTGATTAGCGACTACCTGTGGTTCTTACTCAGTACATACACAATGAACGATTTAGCCAATCATGCTTAAGGGTCAAGGTAAGAAACGGCAACAGCTGGATTCTCCCCTATTGAATACCCGGTCAGCTCGGCTTAGTCTGGGGGGCTCTAACGCTCTTAGGAACCCCTCAATTGAACCTCCAAGATACTGTAGGCATTACCATCCCAAATCGGAATAAGGATGCAACCTGAGCCATGCTGCTTTTAACCTGAGCCTGGCCTGAGCATAACCAACCATTACGTTTATTGTGTTCGAGCGACTTCCTAGGAAGTCACTTAAACGGACCATCTTGTAATATATACGAAGATCCGTTTTATAATAAACGGTATTTGCCTTTGTGCAACTGTAGTGAAATCTACCTAGGTTCTTAAAGCTTGTCAGGTGGATCATGGGCACTCATGGACCCACCACCCACCTTTGCCCACGAAAGCCTTCGCGCCCCTGTAGATTAGTCTTTCTTTCCTTTCCTTTTCTTTCCCTCTTTTCTTTCCCTTTCCTTCTTCAAGCATATTATTTACATAGAAATATACAGTTATGATCACTGCATCAGACTTCTGTTCTTTTGCTTGTCACATCACACCACACAAGTGCTACCGCTGAACCCTCTTACAAGCGCTCTTACCACAGCACTCTTTCCGCCCACGCTCTTTCCAACACTCTTCCGCCCACGCTTCTTAAGCCATTAGGGTGTCGCTATCTGCTGCCTACCTAGCTTGCACTTTATAAGTTTGTCTAATTGAACAGCTTTCAACAAAAAAAACCCCAGAGTGGTGTAATAGTAGCATCCCTAGTTGACACATGGTAGTATTAAACCATGCCCTTCGGGGGCCAGGGGATCCGGGTTCGATTCCCGGCTCTGGGATAAACTTTTTGCTCTTTTTTGTTTTTTCGAGTTCTATTTAATTGCAGTTGCTATCTTTCTTTTCACTGACGGCCTATTTATTATATCTATTATCTATTTATCTCTCTCGATCTTGACCATCTTCATATACTGCTCACTCTCGACGCCAAATCTGTCGGGTAAGGCCGTTACGGCCTAGAACGCGCGCTGGTGACGGTTAACGATAGGGCGGGATGTAAATGAACGGGTTGTTACATTAGTCGGTAATTCACCAATCTATACGGGATTAAGACAGGCTGTAAGGGCTAGAACCGTTCTCAGAGCTGGGACCGTTTCAAGCCTGGAGGTTTCAAGGTTACGCTCTCTGCACAAATCACAGTCACCTGACTGCTGGCTGAGCCCAGCCTGAGATAAAGCGGCAAATGCGCTAAACCTAGTTCGTTGCATACTTGGTATTTGGTAAAACCTAGAACCCCCAATTGCCTATATCGTCTGACTTGCATGGAGCGTGGTATTAGCTCGTGTCTACAAACGGCGGAGGTCAGAGGTGCATTAAAGGAGAAGCCTTGGCTGGCGTCAGCATAGCATACCGCCTCGCGCTCAGCTTGCTCATCATGTCATGTGGACGTTTACTAGCTTACCTAATACCCGTCAATCTTACGTAAATTATGCGAGAACAAGGAAGGTCATATTATTCACATGCTAGTATGCTCATGCTGTGTAACGTTTCCTTTCTAAACAAGTTGTATGGAGACTTCGAGTCCATGGGTATATCCTCCCTTACTCACTCACTACAACATTTCTAGACATTCACTTGGAAGTGATGGTTCATTCTCAAATTAGATATTAACACAGCATATATTTGACATCTACATTCGTACCGATAACATAGGTCTCAAGCCCATTGGGCTAGATTGGCCCTTGACGATAGAGGCCGTGCTCACTAAGGATAACACAATATGTCAAGTCTCAGGCCAGAACCGACAATGAGTGAAGAGTGTAGGGAACAAGTCAGTTTAATAGCAGTCAGTATCCTTGCATTTGGGGTATAGAGAGAAGGGTTAGATGCTCGCAGTATCATGGAGCGATCCCTCATAGATCATCATTGTCAGAAGAATCGTTGTCGACGTGATCGGCTGGTAAGTCTTGATGACGTGTTTGACGAACATAAAGTGGTAGCGGGAAGTTCGGATCGTCCAACATACGAGCAAAAACGTAATTAAGCGTCCTGTCTGTTTCAGCCCCGATAGGCACAGTCCCGTCCTCCAGTACAACTCTGTAAACATAGAAAGCAGGGTTATCGATTATACCTGCGTTGATTCTGTCCCTTACAACCCTGACCCTATGTCGAACATTTGGGGGTACCACCTCTGGGGTCGCGCCAGCCGATAGAAGTTGAGCAGCTGCGTGGTAATTTCGAGTAGACAGAGCAAACGTCAACGCGGACTCGTACCAATAGCCGCAAGAACCTTCTGGAGGCAGAGTAGGAGAGTGATGGCTAGTCAACGGAAGTGGCGCATCAATATCTTGCCCCAAGTCAACAAGGCGTCGTATGATAGATCCTGCACTGATTGTGTCGAAGAGGAGTATAGCATACCGCAAGGCAACGGCGTCTCCGGCACTTGTGTTCTCGAGTAGCCATTCACAAGTCTTGACAGCGTCTTCCCCGGCATGCATTGCATTCAGAAGGAACCGCTGTTGGGCTTCACGATAGTTTAGCTCGACTGCCACTCGGGTAAAACGCTTCACCTTGTCAATGTTGGAGTCCGAGACTGCTAATGCAGTAAGTGCGCTCACAGATGCGAGCAAGGTTGGATCCTGCGTCTCGATCTCCCACCTGAAGGCAACAAGCGCGTTCTCAATTGATCCAAACTCTCCTAGTGCCGCCTCCGTCAAACTCCCGGCGGTACCGATGATGAAAGCCCTGCAGTGGGTGAAACGCGAACCGCGCTCAAGCATGAGTCTAAGAGCTTGGGGCACTGGCCATCGAACATAGAGCATTCGGTCTAGCATCGCATCTTTCGAGGCTTGTCTTATTTGTCTGGCTTGATCGTCAAGCTCATCATTCTCAGCTTCGCCTCTTTCAAGAAGGAGTAGGACTATGGGCTCGAGACCGGAAATCAGCGCCATGTCGAATTCTTGTGTCAAACCTTGGTTGCCTTGATTGTCCCTATCATACGCAGAAAAAGTAGGACAATGCTTTGCCAACTCAAAAGCAATCTTTGCATGTTCGGCCTTCCTCTCCGGATCAAACCTAACAAAATACTGTGGCCACCCCACAACGAACGACAAGGTCATCCGCAAGGGGCTATCTTCGCCCCATAGCGAATGATGCGGCCTAGCTCCTTGCTCAAGGAGGTACCTGACCACGTCAAGACGTCGGCATCCGATGGCAATGTGGAGAGGTCCGAAAACTTGACGTCTAGAAAGAATGTCCACGATCTTACTCCCTCTACTCTCAGGGGAACTGGGCGGATCTGTAGCGGCTGACTGCGGGCTGGGAACTGGAACGGGCGGAAGGCTTTGAGGCGTGTCAACCGGAAAGTCGGAGTCTAAAAAGACGTTCTTGCTAACGAGGCGGCGACTAGCGACTTCTTGGTAGAAATCTAGTGCTTGACGAATTCGTTCTAAATCATAGCTATAAGCTATGACATCATGGAACAGAGGTCGTGAGCGTGCTTTGAACTCCTCCTGCATGGGAACCCACGTCTTGATGTTGAGCTGGCGATGAGCATCATCAATGAACACATGAAATCGCCCTGAGTTCATGAAGAGGTTTGGAAAATTGAACGCCATTCTTATCTTGTCTTCCGGGTCCATTTGGTAGATGATGTTAGCTAGGATCTCCGTAGGCAGAGTCTGTAGAGTAGGAGGATTGGCAGGCTTGGGGGCCACACCTGCATTGACGACCGTGCCACCGCCTCCCGATGTTTTTGCCATCATAGCGGCGGAGAGAGGAGTATCGCTAGAAACTTTCGCTAGCATCTCTAGGGACTGGATGTGGTCTAGAATCGTCAAGCAAAATGCTCAATGAACTGTGAAAAGGAAGGAGGTTGCGAAGAATCGAAATTCATCAACAAGTTCTTATAGACAATTTTACCAATAAGTGTCTAATAACCAATGAGAAAACCTGTTCATGGAAAAGTAGACGTTATTTGGGAGCCTCCAGGTTGTGTTCACAACAAGTTCTTTCACACATAACAGAATCGAAGTTTCAGTTTATAACAATATGTTTGTCCAATTACACAATCAAAATAATCTCTCCATTGTGCCAGCACCTTTCATTAGCAACAGCCCACTCACGGAATGCAACTGCAAGAACGGACTATAACACTAGAAAAGCGAGATGTATTCGAGACTTGCGCGTAGCCTCGCCCGCGGCGGTTTTATAGTACGGTGACAGATCCCCAGCATAAAGCTATTGTATTAGATTACTGAATGAATGAAGAAAATCACGAGCGACGGCTCGATCGCCAGCCATGATAACGGGGCAGATCATCGGAAATTGGGAATTATTTACAAAAGAACAGGATAAAGTCTCCGTTATATCATAGAGAGGAATTGAATTTTGTACACGTCTCAAATATTTTCCTCAGTATGCGTTTCTAGCGCTATTAATCAATAGGTTCATCTCATGGAACACTCGTTACCTAAAACAATGAAACTCATTGTCAGGGACTCGGTCCCCAGAGCGAACTTGGATGACTGGTAGGGCACTGGCAGGTCGCAACACAGAGTAATGGCCCCGTAACGGTTTTTATAGTACAATAGCTGCAAGGAAACCTCCCCCTTGAATCACGGGATAGAAGTATACTACAACATAGAATATGCGAAACTCATATTACCGTCTCTGGACAAGTATTATATCGAATGGAAGCTAAGCATCAACATGTTAAAATTCAAGGTGCCGAGGAATCGAAGGATAGTATATCATGGTAGACGCACACGCAGGGTTTTAATAAACGCCGTGTACACAGATCACATCATAACGACATGTTATACTTATACTTTAGTACCTAATTAGTATCATATACCACCTACTCAAGGCTCAAAGAGCGTGAACACTGCTTGAATTGTACACCGCATTACCACTCGACACCTGTTGAACACGCATCATCAAAGCTGATGGTTGAAAGGAGACATATGGTTAAGTCATGAGTTTATCAGATTGGACCGTCACTATGCCATGAAGAGGAAGCCTGTTCGGCGTGAACCACGTGCTGCTCACAAAAAAGGGTGCTGTAGATAGATTGCTCGCGCTATGGCCTTCTCAGGAAGATCATACTACTTACACGCTCCATTTCCGTTTCAAATACCATGTACCTTTCTTTTTCTGTCCATGAATCCCGAGTCTCCATATTCTGCGCATTGGCACTCATAACTAGTTCCGTATTGCCATCAAAAACATCGTACATGTCTCCAGCCGTGCTAGGCTTTCATCAGAGGTAAAACATCGTGTTTCGAATACTTGCGTGCACGTCAATAGACACGGGCTCTTGAATCGTTGAGTCAGATGCTACGGACTGCGTGTCAGACCTTTCAAACAGGTCCGAGAGATACACTCGCCCACGAGTGCAGAGAATGTCTGCGTAGTATGCAGCTGGACAGATGCTAACAGCCTTGGTAGCTCGCCCAAACAAATGACACATCTCGTAGGTCAGCTTTTCAAGCTGGTTGGCTGCTTGATCTCGTGACAAGGCTCGAAACACTTCATCATATAGCACAGTATAATGCGCCGGTCGCGAAGTTCCTGATGCAGAGAGTCAGCGAGACTGAACATGATAGTAAGACAGAGAACGGAACATACCTTGTAGTCCTTTATGAGCAGTCAAGTAAAAGTCCCATATAGTCGCTAGAGTAACTCCACGATCAACGACTGTGCCATTCTTGATGTTTCGAGACTGCACCATGTTTCTTTGGTCTGTCGGATAGAAGCGAGTCTGATGTCGCTTGACGGACACAATGATAGTTATCTTGTATTGCTGCGTACCCGGATATACCTTCTTGCATGCCTCTTTGATATAGGGCAGCTCCTTCTCAAGAACTGTTTTGAATTGTCCTTCAGACACGCCGTCTCGATAGATTATGATATTCTCCGGTAGACGCCTGTTGTGTTGCTGGTACAGGTTTAGGCGCTCAATGAATCGAGACTCAAGCGCTGCGCTCAACATTTCCACACGTCCATCTTGATGCCATATGGCTGCAGGCCACTGGGCCAAATGCTCGTCGAGACTCGCAACCAAACCAACCAAGCTCGGTAAACCTTCTTTATTGCCGGCTAGATTAGTCGGATGCGTCACGTCGTAACCGACAACCATTGTAGCATGCTGCTTCATAATGGTGATATCATCCCGGAGCTTGTGGTTTACTCCACCCATCTTGAGATTCACCTTCAGCCCGAAGTTGGCGAACACTTGTGGGTTACTCTTTAGCAAATTCTGCTGCAGGATATTCTGGCTGAGATATCCAAATTCACGATCCCCAAGCTTTTTGACCTCGTTGTATATTGTTGTGTCCGTCTTTCTGCCTGGAAGCACGACAAAAACAAATTGGGGGTTTTGTTTCTTCATCTCCTCGAATACATCTCGGATCGCCTCTGCAGGTGATTGTCGCACTGTGACTCGTGGTTCATAGCCTTTTAACGGGCCATCCACCATGTCAATTCCCTGACTCCGCAAGAAAGAGACCCAGCTTTTCATGCAAGAGGCGATCTCTTCATGTCTCGAATGAGCTCTGTAGCCGCTGTCGATCGAGATCCAAAACCAGCGTTCAATTTTCTTACCGGGTTTGAAAACTCGGACACTCTCCATATTCCATTCACCCTCCCTTACATTCACCAGTTTATCCATCTTTGGCTGTTTGCCATCTTTGTAGACAATGGTTGGCGGGGCGAGCTCACGCCCCTGCACTGTGAGCAGCGTCTTGTCTACTCGTATGCCAAAGTCACTTAGGGATTTAGAGCCGTCGAGGCCCAGGATCTGACGCCCGTAGGTCGATATAGATGTCGCGTTGGCGTACGGTGAGCGACAGGAAAAATTGATCATACCCCGGGTCTCGTCCAGAGTTAACCTTCGTCGCAGAGCTTGGCCGTCGATGATCTTGACAAGCTCAGCAGGCATATAAACTGGCTTGATCTTACTGCCAACGTTTACAACAGGGTAATTGGGGTTCACAGTGTATCCATATCCTCGAAAAAGTTAGTAACATCATGTACAAGGATATTGGATCGCTTACTCTTCTCGTAATACTTCGCAACGGAGCAATATGCATTGCTTTGAAGACCGGCAGGAGCTGGTGCTCGCAGATAAAACTGTACATCCTGGGGAGCGGCTCCAAACTGTCGCACTTTTGGCTGATTATCTCCAGTCCCGACAGATCGATCGGCCAGGCCGCAGATTAGCTTCTGATAGGTGCGAAACTTCTTAGGATCCTTATCGTCAGATAATACTTTGCACAAGCACCTTAATCTTGCCAGAGATTTGTGCATCAAAGGGTATGGGTTATCATATTGACGTGCAAATTGGTCCATGAGCTCTGTCACGAGGCCATGGGGCCTGAAAACCCCGTGAGCAACGTTGGCATTTAAGATAAGACGTCCAGTGGCCGCGCGAGCGCTTTGGAAGTAACCCCGAATGATGCGATTGAAATCTGGCGTCCCCAATTCAAACTGTTCGCCGGTAAGCGTCAGCGGAAAGTACCGGCTGCGACCTAGAGCTGAAATATTTTGGTGGCCCCGGGCGTAGAAGCCGGTGATGATGCTGATAGCATCAATTGCATCTGGAAATTTAGGAAAAGAGTCATCTCCTGCCGGGTCTTGCATTGTCCTCAGGTACTTAAACAGGTCAGGAAGATTAATAGTGGTAGGGCCATCGAACGTGACTTTATAGTCGTCGTCTTTCCCCTCCGCACGGTACTCCACTGTGACAGTCCGACTTTCTGGCAATGTGAATGGTTCAAGCGAAATCACCTGATCTTTGAATTCAGTTGCAAAGGTTATAGATCCGGCGACTTGATCCAGTGCCGACTTTATGATGGTGTGCAACTTTCTGCCTTTCGCCTCTCTCGGCTTTCGTTGGGATATGGCGGGCGTTTGCTTGTCTTTGGTCTCGCTCTTTTTTTCTTGAACCTTGAGTGAATATTTCAGAAGAGGGACCTCTGCAGATACATTGAGCTTGAAATAATTCGCCCAGAGTGTCACAGGATTACCCTTGTCGCCGAATGCTGGGCGGCAGGGGAACCAGTTCTGCTTTGCGGTTTCGGGGGTAGACACCTGGACTTTCGCCATCTGAGTGGTCAGCGAACCTACGCTCTGCCCCTTAACCAGGTCATCCTCGAGTTTGGTAATGCCAGCATCAGGGCGTGGGATGGTGCCAGGACTAAGAGACGTGTTAGTATTATTCGGATCTGGAAGACGCTATCGAGGTAGCAAACCTGAAAACAACTCCCTCGCCTGCAAATTTGTCAGGCTTGCCGCCGCGGTAGCCACCGCGTCCGCCACGACCACGGTCGCCGCCGAAATCACCACCACGTCCACGGCCACGCCTTCTTGAAGCATCATCACCACCACGGAACCCAGAGAAAGTGGCACTGCCTCTTCCCCGGCCTTGGCCTTGAAAATCACCTCGACCGCCACCGCGATCACCTCGGCCGCCCCTTCCACGACCTCTACCTTGATGATCTGCCATAGCCTAGAGAGTAGAATCTTGAGTAGCTAGATATGGCTACTTGGGAGCTACGACGAGGGAGATAGCGCACAGACACGTAACTGTGTAGATGGTGGTGGCCCTCAGATTTCCGTACTTGTTATGGAAATGAGAGGAGTGTTATTTGTTGAAGCAAGCTAAGAAGTTCTTGTGATATCGTATCCAAGCATCGGCTGCAGGATGATGAGGGAGCTAGGCAAGTTATCGACAAGCTTGGGGATATGCTCAGTATATTAAATATCTGGCAGTATAGACCTGGGATCGAGGCCTGAACAATGTGGTAATTGGCCGACAACGGAACTGCGTTTGAAGATCAATAATAGGACGCAGGCAAGACTAGATGTGCAAGTGTTTGCTGGCAGCCACTGCGTGCCACACAATAAGGGTCAAGTGATGAGCCAATAAAGTATCGGTTAGACGCCGATAAGGCTGGTTCATTCCGTCTCAAACTCCTTGTGGCTAGCCGTCTACCTAAGACACTAATGTAGAGAGAGGACAAGGAACAAAGAAAACGTAATTAATCGATGCCTTCCTTCACATTCGCCCTTATTGGTCGTGTAATGAGTGGACCGCCTAGCAACAGATGGGATACAAAAAAAAAAAAAAAAGGTCGGTGACATGAATGAGAAAATTACCTGGTCTGATGTAGTCTTGAAGCAAGCCCTGCCTGAAAACTCGCGAAAGCGATGAGCCTCGCAGTCTTCTCACGCGTTATGTTGAGGCGGTGTAAATGAGAAACGGGTTCTCAGGACGCATCGACTGACCTCACAGTATCAACACCTCCTTGTCCACGGCGTCGTTGCTGGATGACGGCCACCTCTAACTAGAACCAGGTTAATTAATTAGTGACCGAGTCGACCAGTGTTATTCCGAATTTGATCAAGCCTATCTGATACTCACTGCACTATCGAGCATGAAAGGTTACCTACCTTTTTTTGTTCTCCCTGAGCCATACTTTGCCAGCGAGACAATAGTCAAAGGAGTAAGGAACCTTCTTCAATACCTCTAAGCAATAACAATCTTGATGGCTGACACCTACCTAGCTAGCGTTGTGCAAGTCGACGTCCAGCTGTTTCACTTGACGCACTGTCACACCGCCTTTCATCGTTCTTCAAGTTATGTTAAAGAAACCCCACGATAAGCTGGGGTTTGGCTGCCCTGCTATCTGGTCTCCTTTTACAGCCGCAGCAAGACATGCAGTTCGATCAACGTGGAAGAGACCAGGTAAACGGACGACAAACAGGTGATGTCAAATCCTCCCATTAGGCTCTCACGGATCCTGTACAGTCGATACAAGTGGAAACCCCCCTGCAGCCAACAGACAGACTGCGCGTGGATCGAGACCAATTACATATCAGACGAGGGTAGTTCTGTATCGACGCGCAGCTGTGAGACAGATATTTACTGTTGGCAAAAGGCGATTCCCACGTCACAGAGACTCTTGGTACCAACATTGACGTTGTCTGGCGCTGTGATGTGCATTTAAATGATAAGTCAGGGCGAGGCGAGCTCTCCCGTCTTTGGAGCCATGAGTCATTATCTGTCCATTGCTGGGCGAATGGCTTCCCCGGTGTCGGACCTTGTGCGACTCCAACAGAATCGATATGATTTTAGGACGTACGATACAGTGTTTCGCTGATAGCATGACGTGACAGTCTCGGGGGTCTCGGAAGAGTGCTTCGGCCGGCCGTAGGTATGCCAGCTACGTGTCCTTGACATGGTAATCCCACAGTACGCTCGCTGCGTTTCTTGAATGGGCGGCTGAAGAAAAGATATGTCACTCAACCTGGCTGCGTATCGCAGGACCACTGCCGGCTAGGTCCATGCATGAAGAGGAACTTTTTGCCTCAACTAGCCAGCTTGGGAGACGCAAAAGAAGATGGTGTGGACACCCTTTGTTTGATGGTTTCCTCGAGGCCTGACGGTTTGTACTCGCGTTTGTTTGCCTGCCCTTAAATGAGCCGCAATGACTGCCCTTTTTATCCTTGCTACCCCAAATTTCGAAGTAGTGCATGAGTGGATGGGGCTGAGTATTTGTTGTACTAAGTATGCAGCAAGGCATGATCCTCACGTCACATGCTTCAAATGTTTCATCATACAAAAGAGCAGCCTATGGGCAGTGAATAGGAACTTGGCCGTTTCTCATAAGGCTCAGGGGATGTGCTACCACCGCCCGGTTCGAGTCATCATGTCTGCTGGGCAGGGATCTCCTGAGCACAGCAGACTGGGCATGGGGAAGAAGTAGGTAGCGTAATACCTAGACCAATGAAGCCTAACCCCGGATAATTTGGGAGCCAGAAGCTACCCTGGACCCTACGCTTACTCAATACCACCCTTGACACTAAAGCAGCTTTTGGTCAATACCTGCGAGATTGCTACCGTGGCACGGCTCGGAGGAAATACTCAGTAGTATAGTGAGGCAAACGGAATACTCGTCAAATCACTAGTGAGGTCCGGGCTTTGGTGCCAGGTGTAAATTGAAGCGTGTAAAAAGAGATGCATCTATGAAAACCGCTGGTAAAGGAGACTACCCAACCTTGCATAGGTACATTTTCTGATTCTCCTTATCTATTCTCCCCCACCCCTTTATCTCTTATCGCCGTTTCTACTTTTCACGAGGAAAAAAGGAAAGAAGCAGATGATTGTTATTTGATTCTCTTTTCGGGCTGCTACTCACTTGCAGCGTTGAGATTTAGGGGATCACTTTCCAGATTGATAACTTGGATAGCAGTTGTACTGATTATTGCAGAGCTGGCGGCATAGCAGTCGTAAATATCCTGTCTGCTTAAGAGAGATATCTATTTTTCTGCTCTCACACAATGTTGAATTATTTACACATTCGATGCAATCTCGGGAGGCGACGATGCATCGCTGAATTTTGCTATATTACTGAACAAACGGGATGTGTCGCTTTGTGATTCTATGATCTTAATGTTCTGTTGATTGCGTGCTATGCCCAGCAGTAGCAACCTCTAAAATATCCTTTTCAAATCCACCTACCAACACAACTTCGATGCCGGCTTCCTCGAGCTTCCTCCGGCTCGAGTTCCCAGTAACAAAAGTGTCGGGCTCCTGCACTCCAACATAGACGGTCCTTATACGCCTACCAACCGAGAGGATTCTGTCGACGCAAGGTGTGTTGCCGCTGAGCCGCTGCGAGCAGGGTTCCACCGTCGTGTACAGCGCGACGGCATCGGGCAGGGCTTCTCCCAGATGCGTTCTGGTAGCTGCATATTTCTGTGCCAGCTTCTCTATGCAGCATTGCTCGGCGTGCGTGTTGCCCGGCAGCTCGAGCGTGTATCCGGTTGCAAGAACCTCGTTCGTTGCTATATCAACCACGACAGCACCAACACGGTAGTTAGTGGGCTTTGGAGGTGATCTGGATGCAAGAGAGAGAGCCAACTTCATATAGCCCTCATGGTCGCCTGCTGAGACTTTTGGAACGGGGTCGTGTGTAGACTCGGCCATCGTGTAGCATTGTACAGCAAACGTACCCAAATAAATCTATGAAGATTTCAAGTTTCCCATCGTCAAAAGCGTCTTATTGAGTGGAGAAGATTGGTGACAATTTTGGAGGAACCCCTCACTAACTTTTGTGCTAGACAGCTCTAATTTGCCCCGCGGCGAATGCCCCGCGCTAGGAGGTACCTACCTCTGGGCACCTATAGTGCCTTCTTAAGTGGACCCCTTACTTAATAGGCACCTACTCTACACGGAAACACCCCTGCTACGCGTCTCATGCGCGCTCTTCAACACCGCCATTCCTAATTCAACCTGCGAACTAATCTACAATCTGTACAGTTAAGCCGACTTTGCTTCTTTGAGATTATCAGTCTTCTATTATCCCGCTTGTAAATTCATCATGGAGGCATCCGATGATCTTGATAGTGAACCTCCCACCGTCGTGAATCCGTACGACGTGCTCGAACTTGAGCGCACCGCAACAGCAGACCAGGTGAAGTCGGCCTATCGAAAGCTTGCATTGAAGAACCATCCAGGTAAGTCAACCACCCCATCCGACGGTATCTTGCCACGGCTCAGTTTGTCTAACTAAGGCGTAATTGGCAGACAAGGTGCCTGAGAACCAGAAGAAGGACGCGCACGAGGCCTTCCAGTCTATCGCATTCGCATACGCCGTACTTTCAGATCCTACCCGCCGTAAGCGCTACGATGAAACAGGCTCCACCTCGGAATCTATTGTCGATTCAGATGGCTTCAGCTGGTCGGACTTTTATCGCGAACAATTCCGCGACGCGATATCAAGCGATGCAATCGAGAAGTTCACGGCACAGTACAAAGGCTCCGACGAAGAACGCGATGATATCCTCATCGCCTACGAAGAACACGAGGGCGATATGGATGCAATCTACGAATCGGTTATGCTAAGTAACGTGCTCAAAGACGACGAACGCTTCCGTAAGATAATCGACGACGCAATCGCAAGCAAAGACGTTCCTGCATTCAAGGCATACGTAAAAGAGAGCAAGAAGTCCCGACAGGCGCGCACCAAGGCAGCTCAAAGTGAAGCGACAGAGGCTGAAGAGTATGCGAAGGAACTAGGGATTCATGACAAGCTCTTTGGTGACAAGAAGGGGAAGGGAAAGAAAGCGAAGGAATCCTCCGAGGACCAGCTCGCAGCGCTCATCCGGCGGAACCAGCAAGGCCGCCAGAGCTTTCTCGACAATCTGGAGGCAAAGTATGGTGCTGCATCAGCATCGGGGAAGAAGGGCAAGAAGCGTCGTGTAGAGGAGAGTGAGCCTTCAGAGGAGGCGTTTCAAGCTGCAGCAGCGAGGCTAAAGAAGGGGAAGAAGAAATAGACCAGAGAGTATCGCGATCTTTGTGGGTTTGAATCAGGGCGGCGTTACTAGGCATAGGTGCTCACTTGAGGTACGGGGCGACCAATACTGGGCACGGTTGGCGTTAGGTAATGAATAGTAGGCATCTTGCAGTCCAAGTAAATAAACACTGCCGGCCAAGTTGACGGCGTAGCTTTCTTACTCAATTATCATTTTAATGGCTTTTCTACTTTGCCTTGCACAGTTATGGTTATTTAAGTAGGTAGGTAGTTACTGTACCTAGGTATTGGTGAAAGTGTTGGTATGGGTTGCGGGGCGGGTTGCCCCATTCCTTAGGCCTATTATTGTTGCCTATCGCGTCATTTGGCACAGCCCAGCCCTACCATGTTCAACTATTTTTTGATTGCTGAGACAACACAAGCTTTATTTACTTGAAGTATTGCTCTGGAGCATCGCCACCTGCAAAATGCGATGACAACTGCTGATCCGCTAGTCTACTATCCCCAATACTGTTTCCACTTATCACACACCATCAACACATGGTGTCCTTTGCGCGCGATTGATATTGCAGGTCTTGGGTCCCGACCGGGCTTCGAAGGTCAGTAGTGGGTGATTATCGCAATCACTCAAAACGCCGGCTCACTCGTTCATACACAGATAGCAATGTGTTCTTCTATTTGAATCACCCTATCCAATGGGTGAGGATTGTGGGAGTCGTGGTCGCCATCGACCACTATTACGGTCACGAGGTGTATACCATTGATGATAGCACCGGACAATGCATCGAATGCACTCTACCAGTTCCCAACCCCAAAAGTGATAAGATGAACAATCGACATATCAACCAAGCCGGGACAGCCGAGAACTCATCGAAGGCTGCCAATTTGGCCAATACCGTGGAAGCGATAACGGCAGACAATGTGCCTGCGCCACTGATCCCCAAGGATATTGATATTGGTACGGTTCTGGATGTCAAGGGAAGTGTGAAGCTTTTCCGGGGCCAAAGGCAAATAAAGATCCAAAAGGCAAAACGGGTTCTATCCACCACGCAAGAAGCGCTATTCTGGGACAAGACGCGGGATTTCCGCCGCGATACCCTGAGCCAACCGTGGATATTGAAGGATAAAGAAGTACGACGGTGCCGGAGGATGCAGCAGGCCGAAGAACATGAGCATCGAGAAAAGAGGGCAAAGAAAAAGGCCGGAGTACATGCTGAACGCCCTGGCGAGGGTAGAGGAAGTTGCGCCGGAAGGATAGGTGCAGGAGAAGGCTCTGTGTGGCCCAAGAAGAGCGTCGGCGGCAATTCAGCCAAGGCTTCGAAGGCGCAGCGCAGTGCCAAAGTAGAGAGTCTGAAGTCAAGAATTGACGTTGGAGACCAATATAACGCCTTAGGGTTGTGACATAGACTCACTCGGGTGTGATAGCCTAGGAAGTTAGGGATAACCAACATATCTAAGTCATAGGGACTATATTTCGACTACATATACACAATATGCCGATGGCGAGGTTTCGGCTCCCATTTCATCCTCCATATTAACCCTCGCTCTTCAGGCTTCATAACGCTATCACTTTTTAGAAAAAGAATTCGCAGGAGTCCTCATCACCTGACTACCTAGCTCAACCAAAGATTCACTACGACTCATCTCATTCTTCAGTCAAGCTCTTGTATAACGCACCACTCACTCGTCTTTCACCTTTGTATAGCTGCCTGAATCGTAGAATTGTTGATGTTACACGTTGTGCCTGGCAAGATGAGTTGTGAGTAGTCTCAGAGAGAAACACCTACCCGGCGAGGCCACCTACCTAGGAAGGTAGGAAGTCTCACTTTAAGACGGATTGATAAAGCAAGTACAATACCTGACAAAGTAAAGTATCTGTGCTGAGTAGGCTACCAAGAAAGGTATTTTCGTATAGCGCTGCTCTCTTGCGCGATCTTAGACCTCGTGTTCAGTAGCATTCAGCTTTGTATATCTTTGAACTTCACGCAGATTCCGGAATCCTCTTCTTTCATTACTATATCCTAAATCCCTAAGACTACGTTTCATCACAAGAAATATAACTATTACCGTTACTCAATCCGCTCTTTTGCCTGCTTACATACAGCTATTGGGCACTCACCATTCCAGCTCTAAGTTCTTGAATCGCGCTCTTTAAGCCTTATCTAGAAAACGGGTAGAGTATCCTAGTCCCATCCAAGACAACCCATTCCTACATACAAGTCAACACATCATATGTCTAGCTCGTGGCAATGTCTTTGCCAGGCCATCACCTCGTGCACACGATTCATTCCTCGGGATCGGCCAGGCCCGATGATGTGTTTCCCTGGTTATATAGGAGTACTTTGGCGGCCTCTTGTTTTTGACTGCCGTAGCTTCGCCTTTATATTTTCATCTTCAATTATTTCTTGTCGACAATTTCAACAATACCACAGTCCATGGAGTGATCGATCTAGCCTACGCTTCACGAGCCACGACTATGTCATTCAATCCAACGCGAGCGCCAATTATAGAAACCAATATTTCTTTTACCCTTCCCTCTCCTCTCCCAATTTTCCTATTGTCAATATGTTGTTATTCTGGGTACTAACTTTTCTTCAGCCTATAGTTGTGCGATCAGCTCCGCTCGAGTCTCCGACCATTAGACAAGCGGGAGCTTCTTATTCTCAAGAGTCGCCTCCTCGAAGCCAGTATCTAACAGGATACTATCCCAACTCGACGACAATAGACCCTCACCGCGAGAGTTACCAACGTATTAGTGTCAGCACAATTACAGCTTCCTCAGGGATCATACAGGTACCAGTCCCCGTCACCGATTATAAACCTGACACAGCAGGATTTGTGGTTACATGTCTAGAATTTAGTGGCAGAACAAGTGCGGTTCCTCTCTTAACGAACCCAATTCCGACTCCAACATCGATGCTTGAACCTGTGGAGTCTACGCTCAAAATGTCAAGTGAGCCGACTAAGCCCATGAACACCGCGTCCCCCAACATTTTCGGTGCTCCTATTGCGACTCAAAAGCCTTCGGCCATATTCGAAGAGCGAAAGGACCATCCCGTGCCCAGGACCGGAATCAGGGGTTCCGGTCCCTATGGCACCAATAAGTTCTATGCCAACTTCTTCCTTGGCAACCAAACTTCTCCCGCATACGTACATCCATATTCCTTATTATGGTCTAAGGGTCAGGGACCCACGTCCAGCTGGGGAATAGCGATCTCGCATGTAGAGGCGAGTCAAAGGGTCTACGGCCAGAAACAGCCTGAAACGGGGGCTGCAAAATACTTCCTGAATCCTGTTGGGATACAGTCTTTGAGCCTCTCTGCATTGGAGCTTGGCTCTAGTACTTCACTCACGACAGATAACCTGAATTCTCATTCAGCGAATGTCAATCTTCATGTTGATTCAAAGGCTAAGCCACTCATCACCTTCCCGCTGGTACAAGGTATGGGGTTTGTAACAGGCATCTATAATGGTGGCACACCTGTTATTGAATCTGGGGTTCTCTTCAAGAAAATAGTCCACAGAACAACGAAGGGTCTTCAGCCAGGTATCTCCAAATATACATTCTACCTTGAGGATGGCAAGGTATGGCATGTCTATGGATATTCCGCCAAAGGTGACTCCCTCGACCTGACGGTTACCAGCCAGCGTATGATCAAAGCCAATAAGCCATTCAATGGGATCGTTCAAGTCGCCAAAGACTCCGGAAGCGCTGAGTCTATCATAGATGCCGCAGCTGGAGCTTATCCCGTGGGAATGGTACTATCTGGTACAGCGGTGGAGTCTAAAGGAGCGTACACCTTCGCATTCCAAAAAGCTGGCATCTCTAAAGTCAAACTATTGATGTATGCTTTACCACATCATTACGAATCTTTTGATGATACCACCGCCAAAGCAACGTCTACCATAAAATTGCAAACTACCACAAAAGGCATGGCAAAGGCTGTGATCGCAGACTCGTGGACGATGATTGAACCCAATATGCCTATCTCTATGGGCTTTGCACCCTGGGATCCCGTTAAAGGCCCCAAAGACAAACTCTCTGATTCCGCGATCAAGACCATCACCCCTATCGCGTTAAAGGAGCTTTCCCAAAACGTAGACCAACAGTCAAACCAAGATTCGATGTATTTCAGTGGAAAGGTGCGCGATACTTTACCAATAGAGGAATGTCTATATTGGACTAAGCTGATCTTTCAAATCGTAGGCTTTAGCTAAATTTGCCGGAATTTGCTATACTGCAAACAACTTGTTGAACAACCCGAAGCTGGCCCAGAGCGGATTAGCAAATTTGAAAGCAGCCTTCAAGCGGTTCACTACCAACAAGCAGCAGTACCCCCTTTATTATGAATGTGAGTTGTGTTGATTCGGATTTCGTGGAAGCATTCAACTAACACCATAAAGCTGCTTGGGGCGGCATAGTCTCGTCTGCCTCGTACAAGACTGGCAATAATGGCGCAGACTTCGGCAATACATACTACAACGATCACCATTTCCACTATGGTTATTTCATCTACGCGGCGGCCATCGTCGGTTACCTTGACCCTTCTTGGCTAACCTTGGAGAATGTCGACTATATCAACACGATGGTTAGAGACATAGCCAACCCTTCCACGTTTGACAAGTACTTCCCGGTGTCGCGAAATTTCGACTGGTATCACGGTCACAGCTGGGCTCATGGACTATACGAGACCGTTGACGGCAAGGTATGCAGGACCTCTGCCGCCACTACATGACAATAAGAACTAAGACCATGGAACAGGACCAAGAGTCAAGCTCAGAAGATGCCATGGCAGCCTATGCCATCAAGATGTGGGGAAGAACCATCAAAGACGCGAACATGGAAGCTCGGTAATCCTCGCCGTCCTACCTCTACCAGTCTCTACCACAGCAACTCTCTGCCCATTTTAAAGACTGACCTTAATAAACACAGTGGCAACCTCATGCTCTCTATCATTGCGCGCTCGCTGAACCAATACTACCTGTACACATCGCAGAACAAGGTACAGCCGGAGAACTACATCGGCAACAGAGTGGCGGGCATCCTCTTCGAGAACAAGTGCGACCACACGACGTACTTCGGTTCCAACATCGAGTACGTACAGGGCATCCACATGCTGCCCTTGCTGCCGAGCACGAAGTTCACGCGGCCCGCGGACTTCGTCAAGGAGGAGTGGGAAACGTACTTCGATAAAGGCCGCGCGGACAAGGTCGAGGGCGGCTGGAAGGGCATCCTGTTCGCGAACCTGTCGACTATCGATCCCAAGCCGGCGTGGGCGTTCTTCACCGACAAGGGCTTCGACCCTTCGTGGCTCGACGGGGGCGCGTCGCTCACTTGGTATTCGGCATACGCTGCTGGTAGGTGTGCTCAACTACGAGGATACATTGTGTCTTATCATGATTCCGTTGAAGATGAAGTTTTTACTGACGCTGTGGGAAGCCTTTATGTAGTGATAGTTGCTACGATTGGTTGGCGAGTAGCTTGATGGGGTTCTATCGACACTTTTAAGTTCTTTTCACGACAACACATAATGACGACAACGAAGAACGGTATATCACGACTAGAGATGAATATAAGACATGTTTGCGTTTTAAGGGTTTGGTGATACATGGACCGAGTGTCATCGCACGGATGGATTGATGGATAACGTCAACGAGAGAGTATTGGAAATAGAGTGTTCTTCCTTTCCCGCGACAAACATATTACGATGATAGAGATTGAATAGAATAAACCGAATCTATTAACACCCCTATTTGTCTTAGGTTGTCTCTGTAGCAGTACGTAGAAATTGTATAAATGACGTTGTGCCATGCCTCTTAGTTTGTTCTAGACCCGCTTGGCTGGGGCTGGGTTCGGAATATTTCTTATCGATAGAGTATGCACTGAGTCGCGTAGCGAATGCGCAGCATCGCGATTCGCATTCTTATTTTCTCGGCGCAATCAGAAAACCTGCCGCCAAGATTACTGTGTCCGGAGGCCTCTTTCTCGTGCACAGCCACTCTTGGCGTTGATATTGCACTTTTTCAACTCAAGCTCATTGTGAAAGGAGGAATGCAGGTCCTCTGCGGTGTGATATGTAAACTGTACTATAATGTGTAATTTGTGACGGACTGCTAGTCTGCAGAAATGACACTTTTGCATGCGCGGTTCTTGGATGTTGGATTGCAATTTGCTGCAGTCGATTGACTCCGCATGGCGTTGCGTATACAGATAGATATCTGCGTGTAGCTTACATAGTAAGTAGTGGCACTATCTGGTAGTCTACTGGACAATAGTGCACCAATTACCGATGATGAACACATGCATCATATCAATAGGTCCAAGCTCAAGCTACCCTGACTCTTGCCAAGATCGTTGGCGCAGAAGGGCCAAAGGTTCCTACTACCACGTTTTACCGAATGCGTCTGGGATTTATGTGGACAACCTAACTTAAAAAAGGCTAAGACATGCAGGGATAGGGCGATGCTTGAGATGAAGAGGTATGGTGCAATTAGTGCGCTGTTACAACCACCACCACTGGCTGCAACAGCAGGAGGCCACAGCTAGCTACCTAACTAGGTAGGTACCTATGGCCCATACCTGTGGAGACCTACATCATTCAGCGTCCCGTCCTCCCTTCGTCCTCGTCATTGACATCACAGCTCCTGTTTCAGACATCTTTTTTCTCCGTACTAGTAACAAGCAGAGCGAGTGTTTGTCATTACGAGTCGCCAATTGTTCATATTCACTTTGCCAAATCGAGCCGAATCATTAGCAACAACTACCTGCCTACATATAGGTAGTCCCAAGAGTTATCAAGAACGGCCACCCAATACACCTGGCGCCGCCTCAGATTACCTGCGATCTACACATCTTGGCATCGCGCTACATTTGCGACTCCATTGTACATCTGGGCATTGGGCGGTAGCTCAGCATTCAGTACACACACCGGAACGGTCAGTCAGCTCTCCTACTCCTACTGGCACTATGAAACTTGCACTTTATCTTAGAGCTAGACTTGGTAACCCCCAAGAATCCCCCTTCGCGATTCACGCACGCACAGCCTCCCACAAGCCCTTGGCCCGCTAATCGAAATCCCTATTGCATGTCTTATTTCATTTTGGGCTGACGTGCCAACAGTCCAAGGCGCCCGAGTGAGCAAATACCAGAAACTCCGGCCGTGACGCCTGTCACCTCGAACCTTGAAACATAGTTCCCCGGCTGCAAACATTCTGCCTTTGGTGTTTGCTAGTATAGAAGCTATGAGTAGTAAGTACCTGTGGTGCAGATGCAATAAGCTTTAGTTTTCTCTCTAATACACGCGCGTCCCTTTTTTCCCCGCCAGCATTGTTGGCTGTAGCTGCTTTTTTTTTTCTTTCCATCCCGATTCAACGTTCACTCCGCTCTTTGTTCGAGGCCTCTGGCTTCTTCTTCCTCCAGCCGGATTTACACTCCTTTAACCTATCTTCCGCCGAGTATGGTGCTACTCGCTATCACTGTCTCATCGCTATATCGCCACGTTTCGTCCGCGCGCATTGTCCGCTAACCATGAGATGCGATGGATCGCCAAACAGCTCTACCAAGTTTTCAGAAAACAGTGCGGAATGCAACTGGGGGATTGTTCGGCTATGACCGTCATACCCGAGAAAATGGAACGCCGAACGAGCGCACTCCTCTTGTGAGCGAAAACGGCACATCGTCTCCGCGGAATCATAGGAAAGACCACAGTCCGACGTGGGAGTTCTTCTTCAACCAGAAAAATACGCCTGGTTGCGATAGCTCAAAGCCGTGGGTTAAATATCCTGCACATGTGTGGCACGTCACGAAGGCCACGCTATTAAGCAGTTCGTATTCCTCTGGACCTAGATACGACGAGTATCGCGAAGTATTGTGCTGATACTTCTACGTTAGGCCCCGTTAATATTCTCCTCCTCGCCGTGCCAGTTGGCATAGTCGCAGGGAAGACACATTGGGACCCAATCGCTGTTTTTGTCGTGAACTTTTTCGCAATTATACCCCTGGCTGCCGTGCTTTCCTTCGCCACCGAACAGATATCCGCTAAGTTGGGAGAAGCTCTGGGCGGGCTTCTCAATGCTACTTTTGGAAATGCGGTCGAGTTAATTGTGCGTTGACCTCGAGTTAGAAGTTATGGCTCACAATCACTGACAGCATATTCTATAGGTCAGTATCATTGCACTGCGAGACCGCCAGATTGAAGTTGTCAAGTCATCCATGATCGGCTCCATCCTTTCAAACCTGTTGCTAGTTATGGGAATGTGTTTCTTCTTTGGTGGAATTGTCAACATGAGGGACGAAAACAACCAAGGAATCGAACAGGAATTTGCGTCCATTACAGCTCAGACAACGGCGTCTCTCATGACTTTATCAGCTGCATCTATCATCCTCCCCGGAGCGGTATGAACTCCCGGCGTGCTTTTCTGATTGGTTTGCGCTAACTTAAGTAAGCTGTTCATGATCGTGATAAGAGACCAAAAAGACGAGAAGGACGGACGTGACATCGCGCTTTCGCTTTCACGAGGCACAGCTATTATTCTTTTACTCATCTATGCTCTCTATCTCTGGTTCCAACTTCGAACACATCACAACCTATTTGGCAGTGAGTCTGCTGGTATCGAAGCTGGACCAACCCAAGTTGAAGAAGCAGAAGTAGCGCAGGATGATAATGGGATGGATAACTCTCATGAAGTTAGGAACGAGGAACACCCTGAGGATGAGGCAGTTATGACTCCTTGGGCTGCTGCTGGAGTCCTCGTGGTTACTACCGTTCTTGTTGCCATCTGCGCCGACTACTTAGTCGAAAGTATTGACGCCCTTGTGGAGCGAGGCGGAATCAGTCGTAGCTTTATTGGTCTCATCCTCATCCCCATTGTAGGCAATGCCGCTGAACATGTCACGGCAGTGGTAGTGGCAATCAAGAACAAGATGGATCTCGTAAGTGCTTTTCTAACCCCCAATCCCCCCTTGTGAATTGTGATACTGACTGGGTACGTAGGCCATGGGCGTTGCTATCGGCTCAAGTATCCAAATAGCTTTGTTCGTGACACCTTTCTTGGTTGTTCTTGGCTGGATCATGGATCGCGACATGGATCTGCACTTTGAGACTTGTAGGTAACCCTGAAGCGGTAATTAATTAATTATAGCTGACACAAGCCTAGTCGAGACAGTTGCTTTTGGATTGGCCGTTCTGGTTGTCATCTACACAGTGCAAGATGGGAAGTCAAACTATCTCGAGGGTGCCATGGTATGACACTATCCTACCTACTGAGGTCCGTGGCTAATATATATCGCAGTTGATGAGTCTCTATGTTATTATTGCGATCGCATTCTTCGTGACCCCAAGCCAATATTTCGATGGCGGTGCAGCAATTGGTGAAAAGCTGAAGGACGCTTCCAGTTTCATTTTCGGACGTTAGGTTTTGTTATACAGCCCGGGTTACTAGAGTAGCTATCGCATAACGATTAACAGCTCAAGAAGGGAAAAGTACGTGGTTTTCGGCTTCGTTACGCTACTGGTGATAGTCGATCACCGATTCATTTTGTATGTTTACAACTGTAAAATATCCGGTTCCTTGGTATTATGGTTTTCGATACCAGAAAAGGGTTGTTTGGGGCATTATTCTAGCTGGCGCAATGGGTTGTGCCCTGTTATTAACGGCAGAACTAAAATGAGCAACCTAGTAAGGCTTCCCCCTCGTGCTCGAAAAGACACAGGGGTTGAGTCGACCTAAGTACAATATCAATGTCTTTCCGGCCCGTTTTCGCCATACCGTGGTTCCAAAACATTCAAACTTGAAGATTAGCGTAGGATCAACTTTGCCCCAAGACCCACGACAGCTTCCAGAGTGGGGTTGGTGATGATGTGCACAAGTCGAGCTGTCGCGGGGTTGGTAATCATTGTCTTCACCCCTCAGATGTCCCCTGCTACGCCTGTTAGAAGATAGGTGCTCAATGCGTGTACTACAAACTACACAAAGACTACGGCTCTCGTCTTCCACATTACGGCCCTTTGTGCAGTCTACATGTAAGCTGCATTTTCCATCTCAGATCCTCTTAGCTCTCCACCATCTCGTCATCGGATTCGAGATAGTTGTTCAATATTAACAAGTATAATAGCCGTGCGTCGATACTTCGCAGCCATGGCGACGACAACCGATACCAAGAACTACAAGTTCAACCATTCGATGTAAATGCCACCACCCTCCAGATACCAGCGACAAAGGAGAGGCTAACGCGCGCTGGCGTGCACGCCCCATAGGCTTCGAGTCAAAGATCCCAAAGAGTCTCGTATGCCGGCCACTGCACATAGAATCAAGCCTATTCCAATTCTTTATTCAATAGTTACTTTAGGTGGTCCGTCGCTAATAACGTCTTGCGCTCACCTCGACAGTTAAATTTTACGAGCTCCTGGGCATGAGCCAGATCAAGAAACTGTCATTCCCCGAAGCCAAATTCGATCTATATTTCCTCGCTTACGACGGGCCGTCTGCGACCTCGCGCGGCCATAGCACGTTCGACCGCGAGGGCGTCATCGAACTGACGCATAACTACGGCACGGAGAACGACGACAGCTTCACCGTCAACAACGGCAACAAGGAGCCGCACCGGGGCTTCGGACATGTCTGCATCTCCGTCGACTACATCCAGGCGGCCTGCCAGCGCATTGAGGACGCCGGCTACAAGTTCCAGAAGAAACTCACCGACGGCCGCATGAAGCACATCGCCTTCGCGCTCGACCCGGACGGATACTGGGTCGAGATCATCTCGCAGCGGCTGGGCACCAAGGGCGCCGACGACCCGGAGGAACAGGGCGCCACGACCGACCCGAGCACGTACCGCATGAACCACACCATGATACGGGTCAAGGATGCCGAGAAGTCGCTCAAGTTCTACCAGGAGGTCCTGGGCATGACGCTCTTCCGCACCGTCGAGCAGGCCGCGGCCGGGTTCAATCTGTATTTCCTCGGCTACCCCGGCGCCGAGGGCGTGCCTGAGAACGGATTCACGGCTCTCAAGGAGGGTCTCCTCGAGTTGACGTGGAATTACGGCACGGAGAAGGATGAGAGCTTTAGTTATCATAATGGTAACGATCAGCCTCAGGGTTTCGGACATATCTGTGAGTCTCATTGGTGTTCATGGCTGACTCTACCCCTTCCCTTTATCCAGCCCCTCTGAAGATGCGGTATGTGCGCGTATGTGTGTGAATCGTATCTAATAAGTTCTTGGCAGGTGTATCTGTCGACAATATTGACGCGGCGTGTGAGCGGTTCGAGAGCATGAACACAAACTGGAAGAAGAGGCTTAACGACGGTCGGATGAAGAATGTTGCGTTCCTCTTGGACCCTGATGGGTACTGGGTCGAAATCGTGCAGAATGAACGGTTTGCCGGCAAGGAGAACTTTTAAGGATCTCTAACACAATTCTACCATGTAATTATTTTGCGAAAAATTTGAGCTTGGTATCAGCTCTGGGGGAGTTGTTCTGTCGAAAACTGTGCTCCAATCGATGTAGTGTATACAGCTGTGAGGGAAGGAAAAAGATGCTCGAATCAGTTGACATGAAGCAGCCCTCTAAATCTGATTCCTACTTGGAAAACACGCCAATGAATGCTTTTGAAATCTTACTTTGTTCTGTGAAACTCAATGAACTGGGGGAGCGGGTTCTCGAGATAATAGGAGAATTTTCAGTACAATCTGTCAGATCGTTGAGAACCCTTCTGTCTCTTTTCGTCATTCATAGCACCGATCCAATAATATAGCCTTCTTATTGAGCTTCACTGAATGGTTACATCAAGAACTTGGCCGATGTTATCAATGGGAGTATTCCACCACTATCAAAGCGTATACAGTATTTTTTTACTTTCTCATAAGCCTGTAACTATTCCCTTATGATACCAGGGGATCTATCTAGGAGGACCGATCGAGATGCGGATCTATCAAATAGAAACGGATGTGCTCCGACTGGAGATGGGGTGTCGCGTTCTGTTACCTCTGCTACCCAGCCTAAACTACCCTGGGAACGGAACAGCTGCAACTCGCGGGGTAAATCTGTTCTAAGTTGTATGTAGCTGACTGCACGAGTTCTGCATTAGTACCTAAATTTCGCGGGGTTGAGAGAGGGCCACCTAGTACTGCAGTACAGACCTGCAGGTCTCAAGCCTCAGTTCTGTATATATCCGCTGCCTCATGTTCTCCAATTGGTTATATAATACGTCCCCAAGCCTTAGAGAGGAGACTTGCATGCGGAGAAATCCACCCGCCGCGACAACCCCTCGCTGACGTACGTCAACCGTCAACGGAAAATGTGGCGTCTAAAGAGCTAGCTCCTATGTGCAAGACGGCTTCATGGTCATCTGCTCACTTGCATTCGGTGCCGGACATTGTTTTGGCTTGGAGGACGCGGACGTGGCTTTGCATTGCGTTTGTTCCTGTGCTTCTGATACGCCGCGTCTACTGTAGCTTCACGCGGTGATCTTCATTGGCCTCCTCGGCTTGCCTATTGAAGTCGACGCCACTCACCTGTGTAAACCGGTGAAATACCACAGCTAGACTATATACGCATTCTTGCGGAGAAGCAATGCAAAGAAGGGTACTTGGAGATGCAAAGTAGATGCAGAACACCCGGCGTAGTTTGTCATTTCAGCATGTCATTATCTTTCCTCCCATGGTACTGGAGATTCGGGGTAGCTATTGTCTCAGCCAGCTTCGAGAAGCAAATTTGACTTTGTGCTCTCCCATCTCTTCACTACTCCTCGAGTCTTTGTGCTCTTGACACTGCCACTTACGAGAGTATTTTTTAAGTGGCCTCTAAAGAACCACGCTCGGAAGTTGAGATGTGAAGTGCTCGTTGACTTATATACCAATTTGCCATCCCTTTCTAGTTTCCCCCTCTTACAGTCTACATATAAGCTGATTTTCAACTGACTGTTCCAATTACCTCCTTGAAGCTCTATCTCAAGAACAGGGACAAGATGGTTTCTGCGACTTACCACAAACCCCGTATTTTGGTACCGGAGAAGGTATCGGCGGATGGGCTGGCCCTGCTGTCCGAAGACTATGAGGTCGACTCCCGGCCACAGGGCGTATCTCCCGAGGAATTGCTTACTGTGATCCCTCACGTCGACGCGCTCATCGTGCGTTCCGAGACCAAGGTGACTGCCGAGGTGCTCAGTGCAGGCTTCCGCTTGCGCGTTGTGGCCCGGGCAGGTGTTGGTGTTGATAATATCGATGTAGAAGCTGCGACGGCGGGAGGGATTATCGTTGTAAACTCGCCGGCTGGTAACATAGTTGCTGCGGCTGAACATACAGTAGCGCTTCTGCTGGCTACGGCGAGGAATGTTGGGCGTGCAGATAGAACTACTAAAGAAGGGCGCTGGGAAAGGGGTAAGCTGGTTGGTGTTGAAGTTGGCCGTAAGACCTTGGGGATTGTGGGCCTAGGAAAAGTTGGCATGAAAGTTGCGAGAAGTAAGTATATGCTCATCTGCATCAACTACTCCGGTGGTTTCACGATTCACCTCTATGAGCGAATGAATTCAAAACCGACCGAGTTTCGATTCGCACTACTAGAAGTACATGCTGGTCTAACAATACCTCTCTAGTGTGTATCGGCCTGGGTATGAAGGTCATCGCCTTCGACCCCTATGCGAACCCCGACCTTGCGCGGCAAACGGGCGTCGAGCGTCTGGTTCCGCGGTTGACGGACATGCTTCCGGAGATCGACTTCCTGACGATTCACACCCCCCTCTTAGCATCAACACTTGATCTAATCGGAGAGGCTGAGTTCGACCTCATGAGGCCGGCCACGCGCGTATTGAATGTAGCCCGCGGCGGCGTTTACAATGAGGCAGCGCTTCTCGATGCGCTGAATAAAGGTGTTATCGCTGGGGCCGGACTAGACGTCTTCACGAAGGAGCCACCAGACGCAAACACACCTGCCTGAGAGCTACTCCGCCATGAAAAGGTGGTCGCAACGCCACATCTTGGTGCTAGTACTGTGGAAGCGCAAGAGAACGTCGCAGTCGACGTGTGTACGCAAGTCGCAGCGGTTTTGCGCGGTGAGCTGCCCACCTCGGCCGTTAACGCGCCTCTCATTCTCCCCGAGGAGTATCGAGCTCTGAAACCGTACGCAAAACTCATCGAGCGCATGGGAGCGCTGTACACGCAGCATTTCGCTTCCTCCTCGTCCAGTCACGTGGGCGTCGGGGGTAGACACTTCGAGCTTGTCTACCATGGGGAGCTAGCGGGTGTGTCGAACTCGCGCCCCTTGCTCGCGGCTCTAGTCCGGGGTTTGGTGTCGCCATTCTCGGATACTGCGGGTAGACATGTGAACATCGTCAACGCGACGGCCGTGGCGCGCGAGAAGGGCATTGTCATTCGCGAGATACATGCGCACAGCGGGGGCGGCAGCGGGAACGAAGGTTCTGTGTATGCGAGTTTCGTGACGCTGAGGGCACGAGCTACCGCAGAGGGTACCGAGAGCGAACAGCAGGGTCGCGAGAAGACAGAAGGCGCTGACACCGGAAGCCAAATCATCGAGGGTTATGTCTCTGGAAACAACGTGTACATTTCCCGATTGGACCGCTTTAACGCTAGCTTCTCGCCCGAGGGGACGCTGCTTATTCTGCACAATTTCGACGAGCCTGGGAAAATTGGAGGCGTCGGCTCAGTGCTGGGACGCCATGGTATTAACATTCGATTCATGCAGGTTGCGAGCCTTGATACCAGACAACATGCGCAAGCTTCCACTTTGGCAGAGAATGCGAAAAAGGGGGATGAGGCACTCATGATCCTGGGGATAGATGGAGACGTCACGAAAGAGGTGATTAGGGATCTTCGGACTGCTGAAGGTATTTTGGATGTCAGCCTGGTTAGACTATAACTCTCGCCGAGTCCAGATAGGTTACCTTTGAATTGCTAGACTGAAATGATCCGAAGCTCTCCTAAACGAAAGTAGACTATTGTGCTCTTCTGCTTCTGGACCAAAGCTTCTCTCAAGGCAGACCTACATTTCGTCCAAAATTGGAAAGACTCAATCGGGTACCCCCGAGGAAGCGAGCTGTCTATGCTATTAGGGGGGTAAGGCACGGCTGTTTTACGTTCACACATTCTAAAATGCCTTGGTTCACGAACACTCTACAGCGCTAGGGAAGCAACACCGTAAGAAAAGGAAAGCGGGTAGATCTGTTTCCGGCTAGGTCGTTTCTCGTCATCGTTGATTCGCATCTCCGCTCACTATTCTCCGTATTCACTAACGGTGTTCCCATTGTTCTCAATGTCAGAGCGACGCTCGTTGGCATGAGCTAGAATGTTTTGAGCTTTGTCAAAGCCGTAAAAAGCGCACCTAGAGTATTCTTCGAGGTAGTCAGCCTGACTAGGTATATTCATACCGAACCGCCTTTGGAAGTGGTATATACTCTGAGGCCTAACAGATTTAGCGGATTCGTTCAGAATACTGAGCAGAAATGAGAGGTCTCGGTCATTTTCCTGTACTAGGATAATGATCTTCTCCAAGCATTGATACTGAATAGAAGGTAGAGAATAGTTAAGACGGACGGGCTATATTTGTACGATCGGGGACAAATGCTATGCTCGTGACCCCCTTTAGTTTTTCATAAATCGGAGGGCCCCGTTCGAAGCCGGATCCCTTATTTCACGAACCATTGCTTGCATTCTAATTAGAGAGAATGACGAGAGACAGGAGATATTCTAAGCGTGCTCATATCCCAAGTGGGCGTGTAGCCTCAGAAACAGTGGCAGAGGGTTGGTAATTAGGCTGCAAGTAGACCAGTTACGGAGACTAAGAGGCAAATCGAAACAGAGCCGGAGAGAACAGCGACCACGCTGGATCTGGTAACCGGTGCTTCGGGTTGCACTCGGCGCGTCTACTCCACCGGGACACCGTAATGAACCGGAAGCGGCGAACCCGCAGGATATGCGGAGTGCTGTTTCTCCTGCTCGAAACGATACGGTCTGTGAATGAACCACTCATCTCCCTTCCTCGACTACCCAAGGCTAATTAACTAGTCATTTTGCACTAGGCACGACGCGCTCGTGCAGCAAAACGCATTAGCCTACCATTCCGGACTCCGAACAATGGCACCTGGAAATAGGGACGCGCATTGGTACAAGCAGTGCTGTCCGTGAAGCGAGGGGTCGCTTACTCCGAGTAGCGACCCGAGCTGAGGCACTACGGGAGTAGCGGCAAGATCAAGAACCACGATAACAGCAATGGCTAGAATTGCATGATCCATTATCGGTCTCTTAGGATAGACTAACCTAATGCGTCTACACTCATTTTGGTATAAGCCTTCGCTTGATCTGTCCGTGTACTCTATGCTCATGCTTAACATTCAATACCTCGGTTTCATTGTTGCACTGCCTCGTGATGCAGAAACTTTTCAGCCATAACGGTATTGGGCACAGGTGGGGAGTTTCTCAGCCGCACCGCGCTTATACAGGCTGACCCGGGGTGACCTTGAGTGTCCCCCTTCTTCTTGCGCCCTTGATACTTACAAATAGATCCGTAGGCCTAATAACTTAGTTGTCAGGCATACTCCATCTAAGCTAAGCTTAAAAATAGGCTTAAATGTCTGATAAGCGCCAAGGGTCGTGAACATAATCTGGATCGTCTTAGCTATATTGGACTAGAGATTCAACAATGGCAGCTTTCTTCGCCTGGGGCAATGTACCCAACTCGTTCGTAGTCGCGAACGGCTCGTTGCTTGACTAGTAAGCACGCTCGGTTAAGAGAGAAATACATGAGAGTATGAGCGATAACAAGAGACACTTAGTGAAAACCTGCCGCCAGATTACGAGGGCAAATTTAAGGTCAACGAGTGGAATGCCATGACCCTGAAATCGTTCTATACAGGTCCAAACGGCTACCATTGGGCCGTAAAGCCGAGCAACGATTGTAAGGAGTAGCACTTGGACTCTCGAACGTCACATTCTGAAATAATCACTAACTGCAGAGCAGGGTCGGCGAGAGGGCCCCAAGACATGCTACCTTGGCTCCAAACACAAAACACAACGGTTGGTGCTAATGGACTTGCCCAGCCGGGTCGAGGACGTGCCATTTTCGTGGCTTTCGCCCCAGGCGGTACATGCTGGTTCATCCGCTACAGCACTAACCAGTGTATCTGGGGCCCGAGTCCCGAAGCGTTCCCTTCAACGTGGAGGTCTCTCATAAGCGAACTAGAGAGAGACCATCCGCGGAAAGACGAATGCATAGAATTCGTCGCGTTCGGTCAACATGAGATGCTGTTAGTCCGGTTTGAGAACGGTAATTCCTTCATGTCACTGCCCAAGAACCCGGCGGTGCGGAGCCGCATCTCAACGGAACTGATCAAAGAGGTCGAGGAGCGGTTAGCGGCGGGCTGGACCCTGGGGAATCGCACGACGCTGTGCGAGTTCGATACGAACCGTTGGTTCATCGAGTGGAAACGGGGCACCATGGCTGAATTTAGGTATAGCATGGGACCCGGAGAGAGGAGCAAGCAGGACATGGAACGGGTGACCAAGGTCCTGAATCTCGTAGGGAATGATCCTGCGCTTGTTGCGAGTCATCAGCAGGCTCAACTTGTGGGTATTTTCTTCTTCTTCGCCGCACTTGTTACAGGCGCTGACCTTTCGCGAAGGTGGCAGCACAGGGGCAATTTGCCATGGCCGTGGCCGTCAACAGAGCTTTGTTTGGGTAGGTAAAAACTACGCCGCCTTTCTTTGATTCATGTTGATATACTGAAATCCACTCGTCTCGATAGCCGGTACTAGCAGCACATTTATTAGCGAGGGTATACCGGCAGTGCTAGCGGATCATCGTTGGAATAGGGGTAGATAATGAGAACTGAGCACATGCTCTGACGGCTGCTCTGACTTCTTTTTGACAGCCGTGTGCAGCTGCATCCGGCTGGCCATTTTGTATGCTCACCAGATGAACTCAAGCTAACATAAATTTCCATCAACGTCAACAACTGTGAAGTGCAAGCCCAATTCAGATGGCCTTACATATCTCTGACAGTAGATTCTCGCTTTTGATTCTTTCTCTTGCCGTTCTGCTTTACTGGGTACTAAAGATACGCTCGGACACCCAGGAGGCCATGCCCGAAGCCCCAGTCCCGGCCCCTAGCAGTCAGGCCGAGCAAGTGGCCGTCATCATGCTCTCATGGCACTCGCTCGAGCTCGTGGCCCTCAAAAAGATCCAATCGCTATGGGCTGGGTACGGCCACATCTGCGAGGTGACAGCGCGGGCCGCGAGCGCAGGCGCAGCCCGCCGCATGCGCGAAACGTACGGCGACATCGGCGACGCCGGCGAGGATGGCAGGGATACATACGGGCTGATTCTCAAGCTCATCTCACCGCCTCCCGAGACCGAGGACGAGGGCCACTTGCGTAAGATCATGAGCTACGAGGTCGAGCAGAACTTCTACGGTTCCGTCGCGCCGTTGCTCGGGAGGGATCTGCCGATGGCCAGGTGCATCGCCGCCACGCAGGGGAAGCCTGGATCCGACGCTGGCGAGGGCGTGATGGCGACGCTGATGACAGACCTACGGCGGAAGTATCCTGTTGCGGGAGAGAAGAGAACTGTGCTCAACGAGACGCAGGTCCACGGTGCCTTGAACTGGTTGTCTGAGTTTCACAGGCGATCGTGGGCAATACGGCCACCCTTGCCCATGCAGGAACTACTACTGCCGCCTCTTGAGGAAGCGGAGAGGAGACGTCAGGGTGATGCCTCGGGACGGCTGGTTTGGTTGAATGGGGGCTATACGTATCTTACAACAAGGCGGAAGGAATATGCATCGCTTATGGCCGACTCTACGTCCGAATGGTCATCAGCGCTCTGCGAGTCCCTTTCTTCATCGGGGCGCTCTATCGCGGAGATGGTGGCTACTTTTCTGACACCGCGCGGGCGTGACTATGAATCACTCATCCACGGTGATGTGAAGTCCGAGAACCTTTTCACGACGCATTCTGGGTCTGAGGTGGCGTTCTATGATTTTCAATACATAGGCCTTGGGCTGGGGGTGTGCGACCTTGCTAAGCTATTCACGTGCTCGGTTCCGTTGCACATGCTTACAGTGGACGATGGACGGGATGAACTCTCCATGGGAGAGGGAGAGAGGAGGTTGCTGGAGCGCTACCGTAGTAACCTACTAAGCGGAGTCGACAAGACGTACGGGTGGGATACTTTCGTACGGCACTGGGAGACGGCACTCGTGGATTGGCTGCGATTTCAGGCTTCATGGGGATTCTGGGGGAACACAGAGTGGCTTGAGGCTCGCGTCCGGTCAATATTAAACGATGAAGACTGGAGAGCTTGGCTCCATGAACAGCAGAGCTTTATAGATCAAGAGATAGGTTCGCCGCTCCGCAATTAGATATGATCGAGCGTGAGCATATCCACATGCCTATATTTTGCAGCCCCGTTCCTAGAGTGATATTTGCGTGCCACACCGCGGCTTTTTAAACAAAAATGTTGGCTGAGCTGGCGCTGTAAGCCAGGCTTAGATAGTGCATCAGGGCCATGAGCCCTTGTTTCTTTAATTTCATAACTGGGTTCACCCTGGCAGAGCTGAGGCAAAGAAGTATTCATACTGCGGGTATAGGTCTGCCACCTGCTCCGGGATCATACATGCCGCCCAACACCATAACACCGAAAAGTCGAAAAGGACAATGAACCAAACATCACGTAGCAGCAGTCTAGGCTTTCCACTCGTCCCGGCCCAGTTTGACGATGTCGCTTTGCTCAAGGACCCAGTATTTGTTCGGGGCCTTGCCCTCGGCAGCGAGGATGGCGGCGTTGACAGCGGCGCGCGCAACGACCTCGCCCTCCTGTGCGAATTTATCCTTGGCTCCTTGTCCTAGATACGTCCCCATGCAATTGAAGACGCTCGCGAGAAGGGAGCCGCCGGCATGAGCGACGTCGCGCTCGCCCATCAAGAAGCCGGGACGCAGGATGATGGCCTGGTTGAAGCCGAGCGACTTGATGGTGTCCTCCACCCCGATCTTCATCTTCGAATACGGTACCATGTTGCTCATCAGCCCGCGAGTGCCTGCGGACGATACGAATACGAAGGTCTGGGCGCCGGCGGCATGGGCCGCCTTTGCGAGCTCGACGTTCACTGCGAGAATGATGCGTTAGTACTGGTGGCAGATCGACCTTCGCTGCTATCAGGCAAATGCTTACAGTCATGATCGATCTTCCACTGGTTCTGAATGCCGCCAGCCTGGGCACGTGTCGCTGTAAAAAAATCCATGCATCAGAACCACTGCTCATCAAGGGACCAAGAACCTCGCTGGAGCGCAGGATAAAGGGAGCGAGCTAGAGATTGATGCATACTGCCCAACGCTGAATATACTGTCTTCGGGGCGGGAGAAAGCGCTGCGAACTGGGATGCCCATTTCGTCGTGTCGGCTTCGATGGTGGCTTTGAGCTTCGGGGAGGACTTGGTTTTGGGGGCGCGCCGTGAGATGGTGTACACGGTCTCGCAAGCGTCGATTTCGAGCAGCGTCTTGAGGATTTGGTGACCAACAAGGCCGGTAGAGCCGATCACTGCGGCGGGAGACGTCATCGTGGACTGCTGCTGCTGGTCTGAAGCTGGTTGAGTGTGTATTGTACAGTAGATGGACGTTATTACGTAGTGGGCACGCTCTAGCTTAAATTTGCGGGGGACCTTTTGACACCACTACCTACCCCGTACCGAAGCAGGGACCTCGGGGTTCCGAGTACACCCTCGACTACTAAGTAAGTACTTATCTTCACAAATACTTTATCGAATATTGTTCTGCTAGCACCTATAAGAGCCTGTTGCACACCTAGGTGAACGGTTTCATCGTTGCTTAAAAACCTGTTGTTGGACTCCTATGATTTTATAATTCTTGGGTTTGTCAGAGCTAGAGCGTCGACTATTAGATCAAAGAAAGACAGCAATAACTTGACTAATAGTGCTCATCATACCTGCTTATATAAAGAAATATTACTCTACTATACTTCCTGGCATAGATTGTCTCAAAATAGCTGGAACAGCGTACATGACTATCAATGGAAGAGCCGCCTTAGTAGTTTTATACAGAGCCTGTACCCAGGCGTTTCATAGTGTGCCCAGGTTAGAGCTAGCTAGATATAATCGAACAGCAATGATGGAGATGATTTATTGGAGTGTGTACTCTATTTTTCTTTATACAGTTACCAACGCCGTTTATACAGAATACCCTCCATTGTCGAGTCGGACCCCACCTTCTAAAGCTTTGTAAGGAGGGACTCGTTATGCCCTATATGCATGAACCAGAACACCAATTTTGTTGAATTTGGCATCACAGTATCGTCTAAAACGTCATTCTCATGACGTTCCGTTCGCGCCGAGTTTTCCTTCCGTCTTTTCCAGGTAATTGACCAGATCTTCAATGGTGCAGACTTTGAGATTCCATTTCCTCGCAAAGGCAATGCAGCCCTCGCCCCTCAGCATACCCGGGTCTCGCCGTATGGCCTGCCCCGCGACCTCTTCGCCATCGTCGACGATCTCGCCTATAGCAGCGGCCTCGGCCTTGCCGGCGAGGCGGCAAAAATCGATAGCGGCCTCGGTGTGGCCCCTTCTCGCCCGCACGCCACCAGCCGCGGCGCGGAGCGGCAGAATGTGTCCGGGACGGCGGAAGCTTGCGGCCGTGGCATTGGGATCGGCCAGGCGTCTGACGGCGAGGGCGCGGTCATGAGCGCCGATGCCGGTGGTCACGGAGGGGTCGTTGGCATCGACGGAAATAGTGTAGGCGGTGCCGCGTGGATCCTGGCTGTTGGGGACCATCTGGGGCAATTCGAGGAATTCGGTACGGGCGGCTGGTATGGGTGCGCAGACGTAACCCGACGAATACCGAACTAGAAAGGCCATCTTCTCGGCCGTCGTGTCTTCAGCAGCGATGATGAGGTCGCCTTCATTTTCTCGGCCGGGGTCGTCCATCACCACTATGAAATCGCCATTGCCTGTGGAGGAGTATTAGTACTGGCAAAGACGGGGGAACAGAGCGGAGGGGCCGGGTAAGTCGAGAGGAAGGAGACTTGACGTACGGAAAGCCGCAATCGTGTCGGGTATGTTATCGAACTTGTCGTGCTCGATTGTCGCAGAAGGCATGTTTCTAGTCTATGCTTTAAAGGAAAATTGCTGTGATATAATGTTCAATTGGCTTTAGATATCGTCTATCTAGCAAAGGAAGAAAGAGTATCGGGAGGGAAGTATTTGGATCTGAAAACCGAGAATAGCGCTGGATAGACAAAGGATGATGTTTACAAAGGCTGCAACCTCAGTTGATGGACGAGTTTATAATGTATTGTTGTTTGCAGTCAATCCTCGTACTTCGTAAAGAATACCTTAGGTAATATGTAGATGCGAATCTGTCGATGCTTACTGAAGGTTCAAGGGTCGAGTCAGCGAGTCGTGCGCGGGGCTGTTCGCCCCATGCCTCAGCGGGTACCGCATCACATGGAAGACCGTCAGCTAACTTTGGTACACCTGGAGCTGCCGGCATAGTACCAGTACAGCAAGTACTTAGCGCTAAAACGGCGTTGCATGACTGACGCTGACAAACGCTGCAGTTTTGCGAGGAAGCGGGCGCTGGCGGGAAATTCCTCGGCCCTCGGGGATCGGTATCGTCCCGGTCGCTCGTGTACTAGTAGGTACTTGAATACTTACATAGCAGGTAGCTAGACTAGCGCGGGTAGGTACTTTGGAACCCACCTTCCAGAATAATTCCATGACTCTGGAAGTATCTTAGTTGAAGTATAACTCACACGTCTAGCATTTTTCTCGAGCTTAACTCGGAGCTCACCCCGGAGACACCGACAGAAGGAGTGCCGGCAAGAGATATGGAGGCGCAAGTAAGACAGAATGCTCGAATGATACATCGAATAGCCCGGCAACGGCTTCCTATCAGACCAATCAGACCAATTTCAAGAGGCTTCGTATCGAGACATCGTCATGCACCAATAACGTCCGCATCGCCGCTGTCCGGGCAACCGGTTCTCCGATCCTTTATGTCGACTTCAAACCTCCGCGATCCCGGAACATCTGGTTCGAACTCGACAGATTCAACTTTCACAACCGTCTCGCCTGATGAGGTCTCCCATTTCAATGCGCTCGCCTCGTCATGGTGGGATCACCAGGGTCCCTCTCGTATATTACATCTTATGAACCCATTACGTCACGATTTCATACTTTCATGTCGAGCCTCTGTCCCTGACGCCCCTTCCGACTCTTACCCATTCACGGGGCTGCGATATCTCGACATCGGGTGCGGCGGCGGCATCTTCGCGGAGTCCGCAGCACGGCTAGCCTCAACGGCGTCCGTAACAGCGATTGACCCCAGCCCAGAGGTCCTTAGCGTCGCAAAGGCACATGCGCGACGCGACCCAGCTCTGGCTTCCAAGCTGCGATACCAAAACACGTCGATCGAGGCTCTGCCCGTCCCAGCGAATCCCCTACAAGACGGGTACGACATAGTCTCCGTCTTCGAGGTAGTGGAGCACGTCGCGAACCCAGCGGCGTTCCTGGATCGCGTCACGCCGTTCGTGCGCCCGGGTGGCTGGCTTGTGCTGAGTACCATTGCGCGCACTTGGACGAGCTGGTTAACGACGAACGTCATTGCCGAGGACTTGCTGCGGATAGTGCCTCAAGGTACGCATGATTGGAATAAATACATCAACGAAGATGAGTTACGGGTACATTTCCTCCAGAGCAGGTCTGGATGGGCGGAACCCAGATGTATGGGTGTGATTTATGTACCCGGTCTTGGGTGGAAGGAAGTTAGCGGAAGCGAGAAGATTGGCAACTACTTCTTTGCCGTGAGGAGACTCCCAGAGTAGCAATCCTTTGCAATATATCGCTTGCCATATCTCGCGACTCGCGAATAGGCCAAAATGTTGGCTTGGGAAAAACGATGTATTCATAAGCTGTACAAAAAATTGGTTGGCTGAGAGGGTACTATATTTTTCCTAGTACTCTGATGTTGAATATACCCCCGGACTTGTCTATTTAGGGACAGATGGACCATTTACCTGGACCCCAACGCCCGAATGATGTTTGAACGGAGTCACCGAACCAGATATCGTTACTGAGGCGCTGCCATATTTCTAAAGACATCAAAACTAGGAAGAGTTGAAGTCAAAGGGACCTTGCATACGCAGTATGTAAACCTAGTCCTGTGGGGTTGGGAGATAGAACTCATAAGCGGAGCACCCCGGTCCTTTCTTGGCACAACACCATCTCCCAAGTTTAGGACGATGTTGGTATAAAACTCAGTTCATCTACAAGATATAAGCTTCACTCAGCCGCCTCCCACCCATTTCATTCCGGTGAACAGTGAACCTTGGGCAGGGTCCAGTATGGCCTCACTTCTCGGGAACATGGCGCCACGACCTAAACTTCCCAATGCGTATCTTTAGAGATCGGTGCAGTCGAGATCTGCAGGTGTAGATAAGCGGAGTGGGGTATCTATCGAAGACACGGATGAAGATGCAATGCGGCCGTTACTGTATAAGATAGCACGCTATTCCCCCTGTAGGCATGCGGAAGACAGATTTGAGTAGGTGACAGACCAACCCACATAGCCAGCTATAGATTTTCTGGGCGCGTATGAAGGAGGATATATTATCGCCTGTCGTGCTCTGCCATATTTGTTATGGTGTAAACCGATGCTTCGTTATTCTACCTACAGCTCTGGTGGTCTGATTTATATACTTAGATAAGGCCCGATGGAGATCAACACGCCATCTTCGGACGACATCGACACGGAGAAGCGGTCAGCAAGCTCTGTGAAAATCGACGATGTCGCGGTTACAAGCGAGGAGTTGCGTGGAGCGCTAGTCGCTGACAACGGCAATGTCATTGATGATGGACTCCAACGTGGGTTGAAGAGTCGGCATCTGGTAAGCGAAGACTCGCCTCCAAAAGACATGTAGATAGCTCGTCGGCTGACTTGGCGCGGAATCATAGCAAATGATCGCTTTTGGCGGTATAGTAGGCGCTTCGATATGGTACGGAACAGTACGCATGCCCGGGATTTTCCTATTCTCTGTTTGGACAGCGTCCTTTTTTGACTTTTGAATGCTTCTTGTGTGTTACCAAGCGAGCTCGAAGAAGAATGCGTTGGATACATACTACTATAAGCTATCATTGGTAACCTTTTAACATCTGGTTTATAGGGTTCGGCCATCGCCTATAGCGGCCCCGTCGGCGCCTTGATCAGCTTCATTGTCATCGGCGTAGACGTATTCTTCGTGATGCAGAGCCTAGGCGAGATGTCGACTCTATTCCCTGTACAGGGCGCTTTCATCGAGCTGGCCGGTCGCTTTATCGATCCGGCGTTCGGCTTCAGTCTCGGCTGGAACTATTGGTACCAGTGGGTTACGAACATCGCGAATGATTATAACAACATCTCCCTAATCCTAGGATTCTGGGAGACGCCAATTCCGTCTTATGGGTGGATCTTGATCTTCTGGGCCTTGTTCCAGGGTACCTCCTTATTGGGCGTCGTCGTCTACGGCGAAATGGAGTTTTGGCTGGCTGCGTGGAAGCTGTTCACTGTCCTCGGCGGATTCTTGGTTGCTATATTGGTCAATACAGGCGCTATAGGAGGTGAGTACATTGGCTTCAGGTATTGGAGAGACCCGGGTGCCATTGCGCATGGGATTAACGGTTTCGGCAAAACCTTTGTTCTTGCTGCCGTTTACTACTCGGGGACGGAGATGCTGGCCATGACCGCAGCCGAGAGCAAGGATCCAAAGCGTGATCTTCCTAGTGCGATCCGGCGGACCTTCTGGAGGATCCTCATCATCTTCGTTGGATTGGTATTCTTCGCCGGCATCATAGTCCCCTATAACAGCCCGGACCTCCTCACCGGAACGAGCAAGTCGGCGCTCTCTCCTTGGACGATCGCATTGGTGAATGCGGGATGGGACGGGGCAGGAAACCTGCTAAATGTCGTTATGATCACAGCGCAGTTCAGCTCCGTCAACAGCGCCATCTATGTCGCGTCGAGAAGTCTTGTTGCCCTCGCAAACCGACGGCGGGCTCCTCGCTTTTTCGCGAAAACGAGCAAAAACGGCGTTCCCGTCAGGGCTATAGTGTTTTCGAACACGCTCGGGCTCATCGCGCTTCTCAATGTGGCTTCGAGCCCCGGCAAGGTCTTCGGCTACCTGATCAGCATCTCTGGCGCTGCGACATTCGTGGCTTGGGCGTTCATTGGGATTGCGCACCTGCGAATGCGCAAGGCATGGGCGCTGCAAGGATACAGTACAGATGAACTGCCTTATAAAGCCCTGTTCCACCCATACGGAACCTGGTTTGTGGTGCTACTCAATATCTTCCTGGTATTTATCTCGGGATATTCAGTCTTTATCGGAGGCTTTGCTGCTGTGGATTTTGTGTTTGATTACATCGTCCTCGTTATCTTCACTCTGCTCTATCTCTTCTGGAAGTTTCTGAAGGGAACTAAGATTGTTCCACTGACGGAAGTCGACCTCGTGACGGGAAGGCGGGAACATTTGGCTGGTGGCTCAGGTCATTCACATGAAGAGGGCGCCGACAAGAGACCGACACGGCCTTGGTACATCATCGTCAAGAGATTACTAACTGGCTAATTTCTGAATGTGCAATATTTAACAACATACACTCAGGAAGGCGTTTGGGAACACATGCGGACCACAGGAAGCAGTGACAAGTAAGAAGTAATTGATACTACGAAACACGCAATGCAGTATGTCATGAAAATGCCTTTCTTTGCTGTCTACAGCATGTCATCGCGCCAACTCCGAAAGTTGGACGGCGGCGATAATAGCTTCAATTGAATCCTTCGTGTCATTTGCGTCGGCATTTGTCGTATGTTGGAACGACAAGCAGCCGGGTGACAGACTTCTTCTTGAAGAACAGGTCGCAATACCAGCCCTCGGGGTATCTTGTCGCCCGCGAGTCTTGTTGCCCGCCCATTAGCAGGTTGAAACATCTTGTCGCGCGAGGAAATAGGCTGGGATGGAACGGGGATAGTGAATTGGGTCATGATTAGGTATAGATACTTACGGAGGGCAGACTTAACGAAACTCGTCAATGTCTCGTTCTCAGACGCGTCCATCCCACGCGTGTGCCCGTAGCTGCCTTCCCTTACGTTGATCCACATCATGCCGTGATCTCGGTATCCGCACCTGTGCCACCCGGCACCGCGAGCATTGCGCATGGTGTGCGCCGGCTTTGATTTTCTTCCGGGCGGGACGCCTAAAGCCGGAAGAGTCAGGCCAGATTTGGCGGCGGCGACTTTCGCGTGGAACACTGCGAGAGCGCCGAGAGGCAGTCAGTCAGTCAGTCAGTTAATTCGTTCTCGCCCTGGGGGTTGCTGGTCCGAAGCTGTCCGCTCTGCCCTTTTCAGAGAACCTCGTGTAGAGTAGATTACATTACAGACACTTAGGGCCGTCTTGAAATGAGAACTCGCTGTCAGTGGAACTTGAACCTACTAGCATAGTCAAAGTAGAAGGACGATTATGAAATCCAGCTGGGAGATTCGACTTCGGCATGTATTATCTTAAATATGCTATAGATTTCTGAATTGTCGACCTCATGCAGGTACTCGGGCACCTCGGCTGGAGGGGAGGCTTTGCGATCGTCCTCGGGCCTTCCCTCGAAGCCATTGACGCCCAAGAGCTGAAAGTGTGCACGTCCGTCGTCTTCATTCCCGTGTTGTGATGGATCATGATGATCATGCTGCTGAACCGGGCGGGATATTGCGGGTGAAGCATGCGACAATCGGCCTCGTCGTCGTCTTCTCTCGAGGGCCCGCTCCAGGGCTGCGTGCTCCTCGGGCGTGCGCCCGACAGCTCGTGCTTCGATGCGTCGTTGCGCTTCAGCTGCATTGTCCATCGCGTCACAGGGTCGGGATTCCAATTTATTTCCACGTCATGGACGGCGCAAGTACTTGATGCCTACATATCTAGGCAGTTCTTGCTGATTGAAACCCCCGGCTTGCTGCATTTGCTACTCGCCAGGGGTACCCGAGAACGAAATTGCTCCCTGTCAGACTAGGACTAGACCACAACCATTTATTTCCAAAGAGGATAAAGAAGCAATCATCATCGACCCACGTACAGTGTGTAGATAAAACATCTCGATCGTGCCGCTTAAGGCTTAAGCCGTCGGCTCGGCAACATCCGCGCCCGATTACCACGTGCCGTAGTCTTGGGTTGGCCGATCCGTTCGCTTACTAGCTATCAACTAATCGCGATAATAAATAAAAGTAAAACATCGGATTGGCTAGGTAGTGAAGCATACGAAGCCGCTGCACTGCTACAATGAGCTAGCAGAGTTCCCAGGACAGGTTCTGCATTGAAATTGCAATCCCCTGTATCATGTTTATGACATAGCATAGAGACACTAATACAAATCCAATTGAAAAAAAAAAAAAAAAAATCGGAAACAGCGTCATTGTTGTACGGAAGCCTACGCGCTGACGGGAGGTCGCCTATGCGAGGCCCTGCGAACTGCATGACTTTTCGTATTTATATTCATCATATCATAGGCATGAAGCCGAATTGCAGGATGTCTCGGATGATAGAATGAAGCTATTTAGAGACTGAGACATGCGGCTAAACCTTCTCATGGAGGAGGCTTAGGTCCGTAGGACTCCTATATATAGAGACTAGTTAGCCGTTTAAGGGATTGAGGGTCCTTTGGATGGCTAAGGGTTATTATGCGTTCATAGAATACTATTCTCATATTGAGTTACTCTCCAAGCCCTGTATCCAGCCCTTGTGATACTTATAACAAGTCTACTTTAACGTATTCTCTGCGAAGGTAATATTACGAGCTTGGAACACAGAATAATAAAGAGTAAACGGGTCTAAGTTAGTACTCATGTACTGGAATCAAGCAGAGCAAATAGCAATAAGATACTTCGAACCATTGATTAGTTACAAGGGGTATGGACTTTGGTGTATTCATTATCTCCTGCCCTTATATAATTGTTTAAGTCTTACTCTAGTCCAATATCGACCGCGGCAAGTAAGAATTCCACTGTGAATGAAAAGTTAGTATAAAGTACAATGAGTTAATATGAGTCAGAGAAAAAAATCGCATCAGGGTTCTGGCTGGAAAACAACTCTGGTGCGACTTACTGAAGCCCGCATTTGTCTCTTGTAGGCTGCTCGTGTACTGAGCTGCCGTAGGATAGAAGGGGCACGAAGCTTGGTTGTTTCCAAAACCAAACTCAACTGTGTAGGAATACACTTTGTTCTTAGTAGGATCTGCGATGTGGCGAGAGAAGGCATAGTCATCGCTAGCCCCAGACGTAGGATATAGGTAGGCAGATTGCATGACTGTGTATGTGTTGCCAGTAGAGGTGGACATAGCGCTTCCAAAGCGCTTGCCCGCAGTCTGAATATCGCTCAGATCCGCACTAGATATATACTCTCCGTACTTAGTGCTTGTTGAATCGCCAGTAATGCCACGAACGCTATTGTAGGTCGAGTTCAGAAAGTTCTTGTACGGTTGGGTACTTTGGTCTGTATCGCTGCCCCAGCTGTACAAAACATCCCCGGCATACGAATGCAGATCAATGAACCATCTGACCTTGGTGTAGGTATCCAAGACATATTTCATGCTTTGTGACTCGGGCTCTGAAAAGGCGGTGGTACCATGAAATACTTCTGATGAGGGATCCGTTGAAGCCACCTCACTGGATACACTTGAAGCCCACTTCGACAGATCCCAAACAAAGTCAAAGTTGCGGTTGAGATCGACACCGATAGTGTCGGGATCTCGACTACTTGAGCTCTTGGGGTTGCGGTTCTTGCGCCAACAGCTGTTGGATGTTTGATCGTAATTGACGCCGTCCGGATTGATTAAAGGCGTCACGACGATACCTGCGCTCAGAGCCTTGACCACGTCGGCGTTGGTGTACGTTTTCTTGCCATATGTTAGACCTGTACCATGTTTTTGGGCGTACAACAGGTCCGAAATGAAGTACAGAACACTGTCGTGAGAGCCACGCTCACGGGCACTGTGATACTTATAGTCAGTTACTGTCACCTTAGTTGCAAATCGCGAGAGTTTTAAAAACATAAAAACCTTCCAGACTCTCATTCAGACCCAAGAAGAGGGTTTTGTACTTTCACCACATCGAGACATGAGGAAGATGGGGCCGAGAATCACTTACTGTATGCCACCGTTCAAGTATACATGGTAGGTGCCTGAGCCACCAATCAGCGCCCCTGTAATTGTTCGGCCTTCGTAGGTCTTGTAAGGAGTGGTAAATGTTTGAATCCCATACTCCTTCACTAACCCCTGGAGACCTGTAGACACTTCATTCACGTTGAGAATAGTGCTCATATCGGTCGCGTTTCCACTGCCGATTCCACGTGGGAACAAGCTTCCGCTGCTGAAACGGTCCCCTTTGCCGATCGCCTTCCCACTGTTACCCTGACGGCGATGAAGTGACTTGCGAAAGGAGCCACCGGCACGCTCTTCAGGGAGCAAGCATGAGCTAGCAAGCCCAGCGAGCAGGAAGAGATTGCTTGCCTGTGTAAGTTTCATGATCGCTGCGGGCTCCCAAACGGCCAAGGAGGAAGAAGAGAGGGTGAAGCAAGGGGGAAATACAAAGTGTCGTAGCCGATACGCATCTCTTTATAGGATATTGCGCTTGTATGGCAGACCTATCAAGAACCAGGGGTTTGTCAAGCCCCTGCCTTCAATGTTCGGTTGCATAGTGACTGAACTAGATTGGGCAACTGGAGCTCGCCCTGGATGGTTGGGGAATGTTGCACCATCCTCTTCAGGCAGGTCAAGCTCCGTTCGCCTAGAGTCTTGGCAAGAGATAACCCGTAACGCCACCAAGATCGATCTAACCGATATCAGCAAATAATAAGTGATGTCGATGCCTCCCCAAGCTCCCGACCAGTCTAGACTGTATGGATGGTTTGCTTCTATATCCTCATTTAGGGTAAACGTATATACATAAAATGACGACAGGACGAAAGGAAAGCTATATCTTCACCCAGTTTCCACTTCCATACTCCAGAATGTAACTGATTTGTATTAACAATTCAAATGAAGAGTTGTCGACCTACGGTGAGTAACTTAGAACCAAAAGATTCTTGAGGGCTCTCGCTCCACAATGCTTAACATCACTAGACACGTGTATACTGACTTTAGATCCAGTGCTGACAAATTGTGACAATGGATATTCCTGTGCGCTGTTATTTTCAAGTACGATCTTGGTGCAATGTTGACCGGTCCGCTTAATTCCTAACACTAAATTATTTGCTTAAACTCTAGCTACTATGCCTAATCTGAGAAACAGTGAAAACACATGGCTAGTCAGACTGGTAATCTGGGAGATCGTCGTCTGGGGGAGCGGCATTTGGCTTTAATCCTTCGTAAGGGCTGACCCGTGATGGCTTCAACCCTTCATAATGATTCAGAACCCATGAGGGTAGGTCCATGTTATCCTGGACATTATTGTTATAAATCCATATGAGCTTGGGATTGTCGTAAGGGCTCCCAGTGTGTAGAGGGGGACCACCGCGACCACCAAGGATGTATCCTAAGGACAACCTATAGAAACCAGTGAATTAGTTGCTAGTACGCATGCTCAGAGATTTGAAAGACGGAAGCACATTGGGAGACAGCAGGGTACCCATAGATCAACTCCAAGACAGTAACTCAAAAAAGGAAAAAAAAAAAAAAGAAGAAGAAGAAGAAGAAGGAATACGTACTGCAGACCCACAGTCTCACCCCATCTACTGAGGATCAGGCCGAGTGTGTCTACATTGAAGTTGTTGTCCTCGGCCAGCTGTCCCGGGCTGAAAAACGCGTCGAAATACCCTTCGGCCTTAATGCCCATATATATGTCGAATAAATCGTCTGCCGTTGGAAGATTCAAATTAAAGGTCACACCGTTGATTGTGGGTCGCGCGCCTAGTTGGTGGGTTAAACTGTCTGCAATTGCAAATAAACCGCACATTAGTCTTTCTCCTGAATTTTCGATCCGAGTAAACCCGTTTCTAAAGTCCGCGTCGAACTGAGCCTGCATCCCCCGGCGGACAACGTTGTTTGGGTCATCTTGGGTTAGTGCGTCTGAGACTCCTGAATCTTCGGGTACGGCCTGATTCAGGTTTGATTGTCCATAAGCCGAAGATGCCCCAGGATGATCCGGTGGTGGTTGTGGGGAGCTGGACGAGTATGATGAAGAAAACGAGTCGGAGAACAATGAGGAGGGCTTGGTTGGAGACGGGAGTGCTCCAGAAGGTCTGGGTGGTGGAGGAGGTGGTGAAGGAGAAGAAGCCAAAGGTTCTGGTTCCGGTTCTGGTTCCGGTTCTGGTTCCGGTTCTGGTTCCGGTTCTGGTTCCGGTTCTGGTTCCGGTTCTGGTTCCGGTTCTGGTTCCGGTTCTGGTTCTGGTTCCGGTTCTGGTTCTGGTTCCGGCTGAGCGTCGAGGAGACAAGACTGTATCCAGTCTCTGATCTGTGCATCAGTCTCTTGTGGGAATTTATCGGCCTGTATGTTCTCCTCGGCTTCTCTCAACAGTTGTTCCAAAGATGGTCTATCATCAGGCTTGTGGTACACTAAATTATGTAAGTTGGAATTCATGGTACTAATCATCGACCTGGGGTTCTCTCACAGCACTCAAAGATCGTTCTCCTAAGTCTTTCATCAACCCAGTCATAGTCATGCACGTCTGGATCTAGTAGCAAATGGCAGTAGGATATTTTGAAGTCGGCATATTCCGGTTCCTTCAGTATGTAGTCGTAATTTGCCTGCCCTCTGGAATTATATGGCGGGTAGAGGTCTCTCATCTCGTAGGGCGGTTGAGGTTGAGGCGGTGTCGGTCCTACCTCTTGGTTAATCAGTTCCCACATTGTCTAGAGCACGTCAGTATTAACCGTGACATTGCACTATCGTCCGAGCTTAAGATATAGATAGAGTAATAGGAGATGACCCTAGAATTTTGTCCCCCCCAGGCTCTGCCATTCATAAAAGGTATGGCTACGCCGTTAGCTTTACGGCAAGGCCCCGTATCTGGCTCAGATTTGTCTCGCAATATATTCTCTGGATGCTAGAAAAAGAGCTGATTAATACGTACCAATGCACTGCTCCAGATGTTCGTTTTGTTGCTGTAGTATCCGCAAGTTCTTGAGTTGGCGAGGTAATCTCCATCGTGTCCTCCTTCGACTTTTTCCCATTCAGGGCCGAAATATTCCTATGAGTGGTTTTTAGATGCCATATCAGAAGTTCGGATATCCCACAATACCTACGGGAGGGTGTTCTCCAGTCTTGTTTGCCGACCGAGTATATAAGTAATACTCGCTATTAACAGTGAGTAAGCATGGTGCACGTAGTAATGATATTTCGACACCAAAATCAACGTACTTGCTCTTTTCTCGTTTGATGCATGTCGCCATACCAAAATCTCCCAACTAGTGCTCACAGTTGTTAAGAGTTATTCTTTCCACTTCCAGGATTCCATGAAAACGTACCTTCAATCTGGGAATCAGCTCATGCTCTTGGCACAGCCGATCTGGTCGTCGACCCGTGTGCACCAGGAAGCCTTGTTGACCGTCATCTTCCTTTTTATCTGCAAGTGTCTCTTCCCAATGCTTCAGGGCGGTTCCATCAAGTTCGAACCCATCGATAAAAACTTCAACGTCATTAGCATTTACCATGAAGACTCAATGGATAGACAGACTGTTCGTCGGGTCAAGATCACGATGTATCATGTTTTGTCTTCTTTCTCTTTTCCAATTTAGAGATTGTATCCCTGTTGAGTTCGGAATATTCTCGATCAAATCGCCTTCGAGTTGGTTGTATTCGGCCTCCATTCGTGCATGCTCTTTTGGATTATAAAGCTTGATTCCTAGCCTTTTACACTCACGAATCATACTGTTAGCCTTTGCTTTCAAGAATGACACCGCACCTTGGGGAATTTCAGGCTTGTTCCGTAGCGGATGAAACTTCCGTGGAGGATACTCCATGGCTATGCAAGCCCTAATCACTGGATTTGCGTGAGCTTCTTTGATTTAATTCTCTTGTTGAGGGCTCCCTAACACTTACAGCACAGCCAGAACCCCCATAGCACTCGATTTGGTACCCTGGCAATATTTGGGTCCTGCTTCTTTCTTTCGTTTAGCTTGATTATCAAGCTGGCGAGACTTCCATTGTGCAGGTACTCCATGATGATATAATCCTTTCTCTCTCCTACTCGGTTTGCGATTTCGTCCTCTATCTCCTTCGCTCGTTCTTCTCTTCTCCTCTTTTTGTCTCTCCAGTATTGGTTGCTACGAGACTTTCTTTTCGGAATCCGATGCCTTCGTTGGACCTGATTTCGAGTCGAACTTTCATTCCCACTCGAATCGTTCTCTGTACTAGAATCCCACTCAGCAAGCGGTACAGTCACAGGCCCCTCCTCAGGTTTTCCAATGTCTTGGGGCTCAATGATCTGGACGCAATGTGCAGATCCTTTCACTTTCTAATAAGCGTTGCGACTTGTTAGCGACTTGTTGGGACCGTTCTAATTAATCATGCAGCTCACCCTCATCACTATGATATTCATTGTCAGCAATTTCTGCTTTGAGTGCTCTCTGCAGGATTTGAGTGCGTAGGCCATTGATAAGGCGAAGGCCTGGCATGAAAAGGAGTATGGAAAGGCGTGAATGAAATAGAATAATATCTATGAATTTCTTACTCTTTTTCTCTTCCACCAGGGGGTCCCATTGCCACTCTTCGAGAGCAACTTTGACAACAATGTCTCTTCCAGGATTGGCTGTGCTGAGAGGCCCGTTGTCTTTAAAGTGGATAGCCAAGCCGTTACCTCCCATACCCAGGGGTTTCTGTACGGCATATCGCGGCTCTCCAAAGTAGCTAACAACCTCGCGATATCGTTTTTGGGCCTCGGCAGACCGCGAATTAAAAGTCCGATCCAGGTCTATTAGTCTAGCAATTTGCGCGCCACTGTCGTGCGCGGCTGTAAATGCGTTTGGGCGCCGCTTCCAGTTCTCGAAGAATAGCAACGTATTGGGGTTCGGGACTGGACGAGGATCCTGTACAACATATTTCTCATATAATTGGTCGGTTATATGGCTTGGGGGATATACATTGGTTCCCATTATCCGGTAACCTTTCCATATTTCGTTCCTTACGACCAACTCCCCCTCGAATGAACGGGCGTCGTCGGAGTCTGCGGACATGGCGACAGTCTATGTGTATTTGGTGAAAAATTATCGAGAAATTGAATACTTCTAACTAAAACTACATTAAGAGGGAACTCGGGGCGCAATCTTCTCTTCGTTTTATTGGGGCCGGCCAGCTAGTAATGGGTTGGTCTCACTCTGACATGAGGAAACAAAGAACCCAACTGAAACCGACTAGGTTCTCACCCGATCTGTCATGTCTATTTCCTAAAACAGTCTTTGAATTCTATATCAAGCCATACAAAAGGTCGTGCAGAAAGACTATCTTCGCACCTTCTTCCCTTCTTCCTTTCCTTCTCTCTCTTTTCCCTTTATCCTTCCCACCCCTTTTTGTTGTGCTTCCTTAGACACCCACTAGGTGAAACAATATCACGCTATTCAGCCTTAGCACTATTCACTAACTACTTAGGTCCCTAAGTCTCCGCTGTAATGGAGTAGATGGCATCAGACTTGATGTCGTTTATTGTCTAGTATTATAGGTAATGGATGCTACCTGAATATCTAAACGGCGCCAATTTCAATTTACCAAGATAGTTCAATGTCACAGTCTAAATGTCTTAAATTCAATAATCACGACGTATATTAACAATATCTGAGTTTAAGTAGACAAGTCAATAGTAGAAAGAATGTCTAGTAGTTCTCAGAAAACAGATTTCAAAACCTCATGCCTAGTTGCAGAAGTTCCACGCGCATCCTGAAGAACCTCGTAAAATTTCATCAATAAGACTCGTCGATTCAGTCCAAGATGATGGGCTGACTGTCTCGAGCTTTCATGATCCATGAGGCACAGCTCACTTGGCTCGGCAGCTCACACTAAGAATTGGCTGAGGCGGTCCAACAGTGATTTGCGTGGACGAGCCAGTCAAGGTCTTCGGCTTCTGTGTGTTGAAGGTGCACAGGTCGATTGCATCGTAGTTAGGAGTGTCAATTGTATCAACAGAGATACCATTATCTATGCCAAGTGTTAGAAGGTGATCAGAAACCGGTACTCGTATCATGTTTAGGGTTGCATTACTGGTTGGGACTACGGTTCCATCCGCCGGCACGTACAATTCGTACGAGGCAGGGCCGCCGTGAAAGATGAGGTGCGCATAGACAATACCACGCTCTTCAGACGGATGCGCCTGGGCTCCAGCGATGAGGCCAAGGCCGACGATGAAGGAGTTGCGGAACTGCATCTTGATCTTGAGGTTTGGTTTTGGACGGTAGTGGGATAGTCAGGTTTGGTCTTCGAGTAGATTATGTTTCTTGTTGGATAGTATTACACTTTGACACCTGATGGCAGCGTTGCCTTCTTATACTCGCAGAATTATGAGAAAATCGCTTTGTCGCCAAGTCGTATAGGACTTATTCCTGCTTATCCCAGAAGATCGACGGTCGGGTCAGACCACGTGAACGCATGATGAGCTTCGTATGTCATCGAAATACGCAGCTAGACTATTCTTCATAGCGAAGCAAGAATTCGACCAACGAGGAGTCAATTCTATCTTTGCTCATTGGTGGGTGAGAAGACAGTTCTATTTATTTTCTCGTAATTCGGAGTTATTGTGACGCCACCATCACCTTTCGTGGCTTCACCTAAGCTTATCTTCTCACCGTCAGAGCATACTGAAGGGTGACCGCTAATTAGTCTTACGAGTAGCTTTGATAGTGTCATTTCACGAGATTACAATGGAAGAGGAGTAAAAATAACTCCGAACATGTAATTTTGGCGCAAGAGCTTAGATTCTTACTACATGCCAACTGCCTTCATCATTTTCCTCAGGCTGTCGCACGACAGTAGTTCGGAGAAGTACATGGCATTGTCAGATAGTTCGACGTTACGTAGATCACAGCCCGTCAGCACAGCCCTATGCTAGTACATCAGCCTTTCGAGGCTCTGCACTCACATGAGCGCACAGGTGGGTATAACAAACTCCCGAGGGGAAGTCCGGGTAGCCAGAAACCATGCGTTATCCAATATATTACGTTTCATTAATTGATCATAGTGTTCTCAGCCTTCTAACACCACGTGTTACGGCCTTGTGTTCAGTCCTGACGGATCTAAGTTGCTTGTAATCGGCCCGGCGCATGTAATTATATCCTAACTCGACATTCTTAGTATCGAAAGACATGATCGAACTTGATATTTTAGTCTACGAGACATGTTCTACCGGCTCTACACGTTCGTATTTGGACCAATCGCTATAATAACGTGTATCGTAAAGCTTCAGAGTCCTTCTGGCACTGATATCATGGCGATGTTACGTAATTCTCCTGAGTGTTGTAGAATACCATCAACTAGTTTTGATGACTCGTATTTTGACGAGCTGCGGTTTGATGTGTCACTACTAGATATTTTGGAACTACCGTCATACTGCCATGTTGGTTATCCGTCATGGATGGGTCTCAACATACCACTGCTGTCCATCTTCACCGAACTACGCTGAGAAGTAGATGGACCGGCTACTAGAGTGTTAATTCATATGTTTCCGCGTCACTACAGGTACATAGGAGTCCTGTGCATGTACATGTTGAATGTAATTAAAAAGTATTCTAGCCTTTAACGTGCAAGGAGAATCAATTACGTTGCTCGACCTCGTCGCTACCAATACTTATTCTCTTCTAAATAACCAGTTCTTCGATTTTTAGCCTGCCTCCTTTCTTTCCTACTACTTGACACCGATTTCCTTCATCAATGCCGCCTAGATAGATGTCGGCTTCAAGGCATCCTAGAACACAACACAGATTGACTCAATCTAGGATTCGCATTCCCGCGCATGTCTTTTGGTCATTCGGTACGTATGTAGTTATCCTGGACGCATGCTGCTTTATCACTATGTTTGTGAGTTGGAGCATCTCGCATCTGGCCTAGCTCCCTTTAGTGACCACTTCTGGTGAATTGGCAAGATCTAAACTTGATGACATGCACATCCATCAAGCCTATGTCGCCTTGATCTCGTCCACGGTTCAATGAAATTGGGATCCTAGAATAGGAATTGTAGGGATAACCGGCCATTAATCATGGCTACTCAAAATCTACTGACTCGGTGTAGTCATTGCTACTAAACGTAGCCCGGGATCGCCAGATTGATCGTCACCCATTCGCCAGGTCGCAAAGTCGTGCATGAAACCCCTGGCGAGAACGCGGTGTGTTAAGCAAGCCCTCGCTTGGAGAAGAGTGAACGCCATGTTGAAAGGTCCGCAGCGCAAAGAAATCCTTACCATAATTACAGCTCTAACTCCTAAAGGCATCAAGAAAACAGACTGATCTAGTTAATTAGTCGTGAAGTATACGGAAATGACCACATAATATTGTGAGCTTGGGAACCTGGCATAGACGTCGAAAAAGCCCGAGCGCAACGTGAAACGAGCAGTGTGTTGATGTTAGTAGATCTTGATCGGTCAATCTAGACTGGTAATCTTCGGAGGAGAGTGGGCCCGTCCGATGCAACACCCCGGATGATGGGCCGAAACTGGGTCCTCACGTCAAGCATAATCGTCGGTCTGTCACAGTACTACGCAAATCTACCATAACGTCGCTCGCATGGTTCGTCTCTCCTGTCTCTCCTCTAAATCGACGGAACTATCACCCCAACGTCGTCCTCCTAGCCGCGCCATCGTCTGCTTTCCTAGAGGCGATCTTGACGGGGTGTTTCATATCGCATCTTGGAGACGCTGATTATACCTGGAACCCCCCTTTACCATCACCACATATACGCCTGGACGTTCACCGTGACTACAGTCGACCGCTTATAAGACTGAACCCACCGACCAAGACTACTTCTCTAACTATGGGACTTTTATCAATTCTTTTTCCCCTTTCCTTCCGTTATACCTGGGCACAATATGATCGATATTCTTAGATAACACGGAGCAGGAACTCATCGAAGGCGTATAGAAAATCTTCTCAACCAACTGTCATGGACGGAAGTAACGATGTCGTGCCGGACGCTTCCCTCGGAGATCTGGTGATACCATTGGTAGAGCTAGAAGACGAATTGGCGCCCAACAACCTCGGCGCCGCAGTCGGAGCGTGCATATGGGCCCTCGCTGCATTAGCAGCAGGGTGGTTGGCTCTACGGCTTTACCTCAAGATACGAAAACATCGGGGTCTGTGGTGGGATGACCATTTCTTGGCAATAGTAAGTATCGCTGATGCCAGGGTCGAAGTTGGTCGCTGGATTCTTGAATGAGGACGTGGGGTTCATTCCGCGAAGCTGAAAGACATTTACTAACACATGGCATCACAGTCGTGGGTAGGAAAATGAAAATTACTCTTCTCTGTCATCTCGTTCACACAGTCTTTTAGGTCTGCATCGCACTCTCCAATACGGCAACGTCCGTCGCAATCTCGCTTGGATGGGGACAATCACCTTATGACATTAGTCCAAGGGTCTGGTCTCAGATTCTGCTGGCGCTCCTTATCTCCGGCCTGTTCTCTATACTCGCCGCGGCAATCAGCAAGACTTCGTTCGCGTTGACTCTGCTTCGCATCTCTAGCGGTTGGGTGAAATGGACCGTCTGGTTTGCCATAATCACGACCAATGTGTTCATGTGCCTTAGTCTCATCTTCAACTGGGTACAATGTACGCCTGTAGAGAGGAATTGGAATTTCTCGGTGCCGGGTTCATGTTGGCCTAAGGCTACTCTTATAGGATACAATGCCTTCACCTCAGGTATGGATCGCCTCAGCAGACTACGAAGCACGATTTACTAATCCGCGCTATCATACAGCATATTCAGGCGCCATGGATGTTCTACTGGCACTTCTGCCGTGGAAAATAATATGGAATATGAACATGAGTAGAAGGGAGCGATTCGGCGCTATATGTGCGATGAGCCTCGGACTCTTGTATGCTTATCCCCGGCTGATAGGTATAGGCATATTGCAGCTGACTTGATATGTAGTGCTGGGATACTTGCGCTTGCGAAGATCTACGCCTTGATTGGCACATTCCAGGCAAACATGAGTAAGATGCACTCTGCGGTGTCTACGACTAGCATTCTGACGATGATTACAGATAGCTCTGTTCAGCTGGTCGTGCTATCGATCGCGGAATCTGCAGTTACAAGTGAGTGTTTCCAGAATATTTCATAAACCGTCTAAGCAGATTCTTCACCTGCTTTCGGCGTTGCCCAGGACCAGGCAGGGTATTGAGTATCAAAGAACATTTCTGACGCACAGAGTATTATAGTAATGGCGGCTTCCATTCCGATACTTCGTGCCCTGGCACGGGACAAGGCAGGCCCAGGGGGAGTGAAGCTTTTCACTTTAAACATTACAGAGCATCTAACTCTTCGACGCCAGTCGGGATCACAGTCCGATTCTCCGAATGGCGAACATAGGAAGTCCGGTGAGACGTCCAAGGGGCTATTCAAAATTGTGAGGAAGACTTCGCGTAGAAGAGCGCCGGTGCTTTCTAAAATCGTTGAGGCCGACGAACTATCACCAGGTTTGTCCAGAGACACAGCAACTAGCGAGAGAAGCTTTGTATAGGTACCTAGGAATGCGTGGGGGTTATTCTTAAAGGTTGAATGGCTATAGGTAAAAACGGCATATTCTAGTGTATATTTTTTCTTACAGGTTATCTTGCGCGGGGATTTGGGGGTTCGTTTGGGCATGTATATCGCACACTTACCGTCTGTTCGTTAGTATTAATGTAATGAATTCAGCCCTTGATCTAAGTTACACAACTAGGGTAGAACTTTCATCAAGAACAAATGATTTTAACGTACTACAATGAAGGTACGTACGACCTTCGGTATCTACTTACGGTAGGTGCAGTAGTTTGGGAATGATTTTCTGTTCCTTCCAGTAGGCAACCTCGACATGCTCTGCCGTACCAAAACGCAGGGAGGTAGGTACTTAAGCATGCAAGACAGTGTAATGTATTTAATGTCACTATTCGGGCTCTTCCTTCCTCAACGCGCAGTTTTTGAGCACTGAGAAAACACAAGGCACAGCATACCAGGACCACTGGTGGTGGTCCAGTCGATTGTCTCTTACCACTACAACACCACTGCCATCACTAGTATCGTCACAATATCACTCGCCTTACCCAACAGTACCAGTCAGTATCAAGTAAACATGTCCTCCAACAATCCGGATCCGGCGGGCGATGAGGGAAGATCCCGAGGGGCGCCCAATATAAACGGTACACGTTCCCACACAAACGGCGGACGTGCCTTGACGAACGGTGGACATGTCTTGACGAACGGCGGACATGTCTCGACAAACAGTTTATATATCCCCAATCCCGAAAGGCTAGACAACTGTGAAGATGATGATGATGAGTCAAGGGACGGAGATCTCCCATATGCCAATGGCGGACATGGCGAGATAGACGGAATGGATGAAGATATGGACATCGATGACGGACCGTCGTACTATGTTGTACCCGACGTAGAAAGGACGCGCATCATTGCTGAAATCAGAAACCTTTACGTAATCCAGAGAGTCCCACTGTGGACGAAGGATGCAATGCAAGATCTTGCAAGACAGATTGACGTCCACCGCGACGTTTTGGCCGTTAGGGGCTTAGATGGCACCATGCGCGATATACCCTTTTATGGGGGCGAAAACAATTCAGATGGTCATATTATACCAGGGTATTGAATATCTCCCATACCGCCATCTTTCCGAGCTTCTGGTACTAGAATACTGACCCTTGGTAGGGCAAAGCCAACGATCCAGTATCATTCAATAGAGGATCTGCTTTATGGGGACTTGAGAACGTGGGACCCTTCCTGCGCTTACCTAACCATGACGGTGACTTGGAACTACTATAGCACTCAAGACCCTCACTATTCCAACATATTAGGCCCTCTTAACGCAGCCATCCTCGATGTTGTAGAAAGTGTCATGCTAGAGAAGCAGGCCTGGGAGACAAGGCCGTTATACGGGCAGATGCAAACGCTAGTCAGATCGTATCCAGCATTTGCACGTGTTAAGAAGATTGTTGGGATTGCACTAGGCGGCTTAGTGTATGGACTAAATTACGAAGAGCACGAAGAGGATCAGGAGGACGCAGTTGCACGTTCCGTCGTACAATATGCTTTTATGTTGGTCTTGCGAGATCTCATTGCGGAACTCCCTGATTTTAATCCTCTGAACGGACCCAGGTGCATTGTCCAAGACCCGGCGTTGGGCCACGTGGATAAAGAAGCACTTCTCCACTTGGGGATGGAGGTGTTGGAAAACCCTTATGGATTGGTGGAGCTTGACGGCAAGTCTTTCTTGGTAACCGTCCAACCCGAGTTCCCAGTCAAGCAAATTGTCGCCGAAATCGCGCGACCGATTGGCATGATATAGGATGAAACCAATCACGAACCCGTGGAACGACTTCGGGGCCAGGGAGTTTACGTGTAGGTTTCTTCCATCCCCTTGATAAACAAGTAGTGCTGTATAGAGCGACTAATCGTACACTAGTGGCGATCACGAGTCTGCTCGAGTCGCAAACATGCTCCGCGATTACAACAAGAGCGGACAACTGGAACTATCGGAGGACTCGCCATCCGTCCTCTGGTTGAGGGCTGACTTCAGGCCAACCGGGGTGGATATGCCTGTAATTAGCGTATGACTGTAGGGAGTAAATACACGATAGAGCGGGACATAGTAATTAAAGAGGCTTTCTTATAGCTTTTACTGCAGCACTATATTGTTCTTGCGGTGGTATTAGAACTTGACGTTGCTTACTGGCGTTCCAGGATTATAGAGTGCTTCCAAATTTAGGAGATAGGCTGAACGTATAACTGCTGATGTTGGAACTATTGGTAGTTTGTTGCGACACCTCTCGTATGACCCCTTTTGTGAGGCTAGCTCGTACGCTAAGCAAAAGTTCTCCCTTAAAGGAGAACTCTGCTTCTTACGATGCTTCTCCTTCTTTTCACGTAGATAGATATACGTAATTGACATAGTACAATAGACTGTATTTTGTCCTGCGTGTCATACGTACGATATTGTACTAGAGCCCATTCAATAGCTGAGGCGACATAGATAAAATCGAGGAACTTATTTGACTAAAAGGGAATGCAATTAGATTACTTTTCAATTATTTTGGGGAAAAGAAAAGAAAAGAAAGAAAAGAGGGAAAAGGAAAACATTTTTGTACTTACGTACATGCCGACTTAGTTGATGAAGCTAGGCCTAGACAGTGCCTGTCTACAAGCTATACGCGACGAAGTTCACATCTCCGTACATATCCGTGGTAGCTGCTAAGGCCGATAGCATAACTAAGACGTTATCAAGCTCAATGAACATGGCGATAGCACTATGACGTGATAACCAACTTATTATAATCTTTGAGGTGTATTATTTTCTATACCAAAATTGCCAAAGAGACATTATTCCGCTTTCCCTTTGCCAGCCTTTAATTTTTTAGATAATTTTGCGATCAAAATGGTGAGCTTATCCTTGAGACCGCCAGTCCCGTCCGCGCCTTCGTCAGCGCCCACGAATCTCCGTACCAGGATGTTATAGAGCCCGCCGAAGGCGAGAGCAATTGCCGTGCTTGTAAATATGATGACATTGTAAGGCATACTGAAGTCAGGGGTAGGCAAGCTTAGTAGTAAACTTGTCGTCCTCAGGTTTGATGTCTTCTGCCGCGAAGGGGGGGCATCAGGCGACGTCGAAGGGAGAATGGTGATAATCGAGGCCGCGACGTCGAAGCCTCTGTTGGCATCGGGCGGGTATTCCGTGTAACGCAGAATAGACTTCTCGAAGTCGTACGTAAGAAATACTGTGCTAGCTGGCGGGATTCGCATGCGTAGTTCGAGCTGGGTGCCCCTTACTCGGTCGAGAGCAGGGCGGTAATATATCTCTTCAATTATATCATCTTTTGCCTCAGAGGTGCCCTCAACACGGGCTTGAAGCGTGTGAAGATAGATGCGCATGAACCATGGCAGACTTTCCATGTACACGAACTCGACTGCCGTGTCGGGGCTGGGATTTGTGAGAATTGATTGAACACCGCCTTTTTCTTGTCCATGGCCCGTGAAGCTGCGCTCTGCGTATAGAAGTGGGGTTTCGGGCTGGACGGTCTCATCAGCTATTGTCTTAGGATTTTCGCCCTCCTGAGACATGCGAGGCAGAATCATGGAAAAGTCCTCTTCTGATGGGACCTGGTAACACCGGGAGAGACCCTTGGAATCTTTCAGCTCGGTCGCGCCAGCTGTCGTGAAGATATCCCTTCTCTCCGGAACATGTATGCACACCGGAGGGACATCCGGGTCAGTCAAAGGACACGTTCCCTTCAGGAACTTGCCGAAGAGGCGGTCCAGAGACCAGTCCTCGCCTTCCGCGAAGTCGGCAGGAAAGCATGTATCGCCAGAATAATATGGCTTTGTGACATTGCATTTTAGATCGTGTCCGGGTGGTGGCCGGGGAATAGGGTTGCCTGGAAACACCTGTCAGCCTATAGCGACTTAGCTGAGGACACTCTACGTTACCTCTTGGTCGCTTCGATCTCTCAATATCAAGAACCATGTCGATGGTCTGTTCTATCTGTAAGAAGCACTCTTGGCCGTGGGGGCATATAGGCCGAATATCAATGGCCATACTCTGCCAGGAAGCATCAAATAGCTTATGCCCGTCGAGCAGACTTGAGATTCCGGCCTTGCCCTTGCATGGTAGTAGTTTCAAGAACGGAGTCAGGTTCTCCGTGCACACTATCTCATGTGGCAAGACGCCGTGTAGCAGATGCATATTTTCGAGAGCAGAGCCATGGTCTCCTTCGGGTCGAAAGGACATAACAGGTCGGGTTGTTCGGGTCTCGTCGATGAAGTTGAGAGAAGCGCAGAACAAGCCGGACAAGGCGTTCGTCAACATCAGCCATTTCAGGTCGGCCCTATATCCGATCTTTAGCAGAGGACTTATGATATCTAGATCTGATATCAACGCACTCTTCTTCCGTGTCCGCCTCTAGCCATGCCCACAGCTCAACGCCTGTTCCGCCTTCCTTAGTGCCATCCCAAGGGCGTGCGCCCCAGGTCTCGGCATCCCATCGACCCAAGCTAAATCTCAAATGTAACTCCCTCGTGCCGACATGTTGCAGGATCTGTCCTAGCGACCGGGGGAAGTATCGAAAGTTGTGCGCTTCAAATTGCGACAGACTCGTGTTCGATCGAAAGTTGAAGCTCGCGAGGACGGAGGATTGGGGGAGGGGCTTGAGGTTCAGTTGTTCATGGTACTCGGAGGCAAAGACGTCAGAAAAAAGGAAAAAAGAGGGTATCAGGTAAGAAAGGAAAGACCGCATCGTGTATGTCTACGGTCCATAAGGGACCAGGAAAACCTGGAGAACAAAGAAAAGAAAAGGTGCCAGGGTGAGACTATCGTGATGAACACTTCAACTAGCACTGGGAAAGTGTCATCCTCATTCACAAGCTTGGCACTTCAAGGCTGTTAGTGCTACGTATAGGGACTTGCGCTAACGCCAGGTAGGTAACCGTCATCATAGCGGTATGGTTAGCGCGTGGTAGGGGACCCCTGGGACAAGCTAAATCCACCGATTGGCTCCCCGCATAAGCTCCAATTCTTTTTCAACTCGCAGAGCCATCGAGCAGTGCAGCCTTGTCGCAAAACATTATCTGGTGTTTTTCTATAGTGCTGTGTTTGAAGCATATCGCCATTTGCTCTCTTTTCCCATCAAATCACCCCTATCATAAAGCCCCTTTCTGTGTTTTCATATCTATAACAAGTTTCCCATAACATATTGAGCATGGCTGCAGAACAACGAAAGCTGCTCGGTGAGTACACTCTCCTAACCACTCTATTCCACACCAGCAGAAGCAGAAGCAAGTAGCTAACACCCCTTCAAGAGCAGCTCATGGGCGGACCGCAGACGTCCCGCGCAGCCCAGCTCTCCCTCACCGACTCGAAAGTGTGCCGCTCGTTCCTCGTCGGCACGTGTCCGCACGACCTGTTCACCAACACCAAGAAGGACGTGGGCCCCTGTCCCAAGGTCCACGCCGAGTCGCTCAAGGCCGAGTACGAGGCGCTGCCCGAGGCCGCGAAGCAGAAGTACGGCTTCGAGCACGACTACCTGCGCGACCTGCAGAAGTACATCGACGAGTGCAACCGCTGGATCGAGACGGCCCAGCGCCGCCTCGAGAAGACCCCCGACGAGATCCGCCAGACCAACGTGCTGCTCAAGACCATCTCGGAGCTCAACGCCACCATCGACTGCGGCCTGGACGAGGTCCGCGTCCTCGGCGACCTCGGCGAGGTCGCGCGCGCCTACGAGGAGTTCTTCCGCGTGCGCCAGGCCGCGCAGACCAAGGCGGAGCGCGAGCGCGAGCTCAAGAACCTCAGCGACACGGGTGGTCCGTCCGGCCACCAGAAGCTACAGGTCTGCGATGTCTGTGGCGCGTATCTGTCAAGACTTGATAACGATCGGCGGTTGGCAGATCACTTCTATGGGAAGATGCACCTTGGTTATGCCCAGATGCGCAAGACCTACGACACCTTAGCTAAAGAGCGCGGTCGTGGACGCCCGCCCCCTATGATGCAGGATGATGGACCGCGCGACGATGGCGATGGTTGGAGAGGTGGTCCTAGGGGCCCAAGGCGTGGAGGAGGCGGCGGCGGCGGTGGTGGTGGATACGGAGGACGCAGTGGTCGAGGATTCCGTGGTGGCTGGTGAGAAGCCGAATCTCATGGAAAAGTGCATATTCTGGAGTTTGGGCGTTGTGTATGGGACCAGGCAGGAGCATTCGTGAAGCAGTTTTTGCATGATATCACTGTACGAATACGCCCGGATAGATTTTGCCTGTTATATGTCTTCATTTCGAAGATAACGGTGCGTAAGCCTACGCTTCTATTAGTACTATAACATGACACGCTCGTGTTCTTATCTCGTGTGAATACCCAGACAAAACTACGCTATTCGCAATAATGTTATGACACATCTTTCCTAGACAACCGAAACTCTGCAGAGTCATGGGTACGGCAGTTCTTTTCGAATCTTGATCTCTTGATCAATTACATCATCGCCCCAATTATCCCAACTATGTTTTCGCGATGACTTCTCCTATCCCGTTTTCGCGTCAAGTGCAGCCATCTCGTCGTCCCACTTGCCTATCGGTGGAGAGTTCGGCCCAGGTGATAACGATATAGGCTTCGCAGGTTCAGTAGCTGTTGTGTCCAGCTTCGGGGCAGACGGCAGAGCGGGAAAATCATCCGCTGTTGGAGGAGTCTGCTCAGGCTTCTTCTGCTGCTGTGGTTGACTATGTGATGCTCCATCCGCAGCAGCGTTTCTGTCGGCAAAGCCTCCCCTACCCCCGCGTCCTCCCCTCGAGCCACCCCGTCCCCTACCGCGTCCGCGACCACGGAACTCGTCTGGGGCGAATTCACGAATGGGCGGTTCCTCAGTATCAGCGCCCCTGATATTCCGAGCTCCACGGATCCCGCCATTAGCACCCCTGAAGCCCCGGCGCTCTCTCTCATCCTCGGCCGTCTTGCCTTCGTCCCAAGCGCCCTCTCGCGCGCCCATGGCTTTCAGCTTGCGTTCGCGGTTGGCGGCCCGCTCCTGGTCCATCTGCCGTCTCTCCTCCTCGCCGCGCCGCCGGCGCTCCGCTTCCTCCGCGCGGCGTCGTCTTGCCTCTTGCATCCCCTTTTCGTAGGCCAGGGCGTGCGAGCGACTGTCCTGTTCTGCTTGCTCGAACTTGCGCACCTTCTCGGCAGACAAGATGCGCATGCGCTCCATTTTCTCGGCGAGTTCAGATTCCGAGAGCTTCGTGCGCGGGTTAGCACCGGAAGCCAGACGGTCTGCCAGAGCCGTGTTAGAGCCGGGACGCGCTGCCGTTGTTGGGGTAGGGGTGGCGGTGTTCGTGGTGGTGGAGGAGGAAGATGGCTCAGAGGGGTTCGATGCCTCCCCCGTGGTGGCCTTTGCAGAACTGGTGGACGGGGGAGCGGACTTCTCCGGCGAGTGGTTTCGTGGCCGTTGCTGGCGTCCAGGTTTTGCGTGCCGTGAGTGTGCTAGCGTTTTGGGAGCATTAGGCGCCGGGCTCGGCTGTGAAGCAGGAGCTGTAGGCTGCGTTTCCATAGCGGGAGCCGGTGCTGGTGTTGAGTCGACACGCGTTTGCTGTTGCGGATGTGGAGCAGACTCTACAATCGTCTCGCTGATGGGCTCGAAATCATCCGCAAACAGATCATCGTCTGTCCGGCCGTTGAATTGGTCGTCCATAGCAAACAAGTTCGCGAAGCTTATAAGAATACAAAGCCAGACGCAGATCGTGCCGAAGTCGAGGACAGCGAAGTTAACCGTCACGAGGAGGTAGATAACTTCAAGAAGCTTCTTCTGTTATATGTAAGGATGGAAGAATCTGCAAATGTAACGCAACAGAGGCTACTAAGTAGTAACAAGACTGACCCTTGAGATATTGACCAACTGGATCGGACCAAATATCAAAGATTAGGTAGGAGGCAGTGTACTAGTAGCAGGGCAGGTGGGGAAGGGAAGCAGGTACAAATGGGAATATCTGTACCGAATAGCGACTCCAATAGCGAGCGGTACTGAACCAAGGCCCACTAATTTTCAATCGCGGGGTTCATGTCCAGCATTTCCATTCACCTGGTGACAGCAATACTCAATTGGGTAATATAATCTTTGTGTGATAAGCCGTGATGATCGTGATAATCGTGGCTCATTTGAAGCCATGCAAACTGGTGAATTATATCCTCTCCAGCAAGCAAGGTAAAGTAAAGTTCTCACGAAGACAACTCTGCACCTCCCCGCACCTTTCTCATCACCGCATCTCTCAATGCATTCACATCATCCACCATCTCGATGCCATATCGCAAACACACAATCTGCACGTTCCCCCTCTTCCAATACCCGTCAGGACAGACAACGATAGCCTTACCGGCCTTCGCGCACAATCCTAGCTCAAGCAAACTGATGGGGGCCTTGGACGCCGGGTGGAAGTATACCACCACTATATCGGCAGCCTCCTGCATGTCGAGCTCCCACTCTACCTGCTCGCGGTAAGGCTCGAACGAGATGTCTTCGCGCCATGTTGAGTCCCAGTCCGGCCGGAGCGGGTTATATATCGTGAGTGGTTCGCCCGCAAGTAACTCGCTTAGATGCTCGCGCCAGTCACGCTCTTCGGTGGGTGTCGTGGTGCCGGCTAGGAAAATTGTCTTCACACCAAGGGATGGCTCTCGTGATGGTGCACGAATGATTTGGCATTTGGGAGTTGTCGTCTGCATCTCTGTTGTGAGTTGTAGTAGATTAGATTATGCCTACTGCCTTTGGTACTTAGAACGCTCTTGACTCCTCATGCAAAGACGCAAGATCGGAAAAATGCTATGCAGACATAATATACTTCATTATCGACCTAACGGTCCAGGATGCTTTGCCAAAGTCTTTACCAGGAACTTGATTGGTCAAGCATACATCGCTAAGCTTCATTCTAGTAGCCTGCAGCGCATGATTACTTCACCTCATATTCAACAAAACTGTTGCTCAAAATCGTCTTGAGCTTTACTGACGGTGTCTGGAAAGCCTGTATAACAGGTGCTGCAGCGACATTGGTGCTGGTGAGTCGACCTTTTTTCATGAGCATAGCGATGTACATGCTAGTACAACCCTTTTCTAACTTAGATCCCCAGTGCCTATATAGCAACGACTCTCCAGCGCCTAGTCAATGATTTTAATCGGAGAATAATATGTATATTAATGCATTTAAGACTACGTAGATCCCGTCACAGCCACCCCTTTCTCCAATCCAGCTGTACTTGGGTTATGTCCAAGTTGCCGGCCCAAATGTCCCCCCTTCGGGAACCGTCTTCAATACAGCGGTATAAGAAGCATCCTTAACAATATTCGTTAGTCGCTATATCCATAGTTGGATGATATAATGGCACTTACAGCAGTCTCGTAGACGGCCACGTTTCCCCACCATTGTGGGATCGTGACGTTCGGCAGCGTGATAGCGAAGAAGATAATAATCGTAGAAATGATGAGTCCCGCGTCCAGTCCAGCAGCAGTGAGATAATTGTACTTGCGCCACCATCCACTGTAGTGTTTGCGGATGAAGTAATTGAATATCAGCCCGACAATCGCCCAGCTGGAAAAAGACAGCGGCGTTGCAGGGGGAAGCCATGCCATCGCTCCGAGTAGAATCGGTGCGTTGAAGTGACGCGCAAAGTCGATACGTAGCTTGCGCACCATTACCCAGAGGACCACAGGCAGTGCTCCGCCGATCAGCCAAAACCAGTTGAAGTTGACGTAGAGCGACCCTGGGCCGAACATTCGTTGCGGACCGATGACACCCCAAACAATCGACGAGGAGAAGAATGCGCGGCCGTTGGGACAGGTAAAGTGGGATGCTTGAGTTCTAAAATTAAGAATGGCCAGGGTTAGAGGCTAATAGAGCAGTTGGACTTGCGATTGACTTACAGGGAGCAAGCTTCAGGGATATTTCCAAGCGTCCAGTTCATGACTGCGATCTGTACAAATACAGCCCAGATAGTCGGAACCACCTGGCACCAGAAGGTGATTCGTGGAGGTATCTTCATGTAATGCGCTAACTTAAGGTCCATGCTGTATGTCTGCGCTTGGCCGAGCGTGATCACACTGAAGACTTTGAAGACCATCACGGCGATGGGGCGACCGGGGATAATGAAGCCGGCTATGAAGGGCGAGACGACGTTCAGGGACAGTAGAATGTTGGAGATAGCTAGCACCATCCCCGTAGGAACCACGAAGACGAGAGAGAGTATGACCGAGACGAGAAAGGCCCACCACGGAAGCTGAGTATCATAGCCAAGAGCAGTGCCGAGGCCCAGAGCGACCGAGGCTAGTAAAATCGCCAGATACCACCAGTCTGGTGCGTCTGTATACTTCTTCATCATTTTCAAATGTATGTCAGGTTCCTGGTTCCGCGCAGCCCTGAACCGATACCAGATTTCTTTTCCATGGAATACGCCTACATGCACAAGCGAGGCTGTCAAAGCTGCAAACGAGAGGCCGTAATTCAATGCCAGCGTCGGCGACAAGAATAGGGGAGAATACTTCTGGTACTTCTCTAGATCAAAAGTGAAGCGATCCCCAAGGATGTTTTGGACTGTATATGCAGACTGCGTGTTATCGTACGTCTGACTCGTGACCATTGGCAGATAATCTGCAAATCTAGACGTTGGTCAGTCCTCTCGTTTCCTCTGCGGGCACTGAAAGGCTAATAATCAACTCACAGTGCGCCAGAATAAGTGATGCCTATGGTGGGGATGATCACAAGTAAGAATAAACCAAGCAGAGTGTTTACATGGGCGTGGGTCGGCGCGAGTAGCGGATCGTCGAGGTATGCCGTGACATACGTCCAATCGAAAGTGATCGGTATCAACGAAAGGCCAGTAAACCCGCCAAACAGCTGGTTCAACACAACGTTGTTGGGTCGGATCCAAGTGATGAACGCGAACACGGAGAGCCCTTGCCAGATCACACCTGGGATCCAGTAATAGACAAACATGCCCGCCAAGACATAGAAGAAGTATCGGTATTGGCTGATCTTCCATCCTTTCGGGTTCACCTCATCGTTCTTGCTCTTGTCATGAAGTGCGTTGAAAAGACTTGTCTTGGAGAATTGGCTAGGCCACATCATAGCTGATGGCCAAATCAAGAACCTCCGAAACATCCCTGCTATAGAGATACCGATGAGTTGCGAACTGAGGGTGAAGATCAAAGCAAACCCCCAGCCAAAGTTCACATCATAAAACGGTTTTCCCTGGAGAGCAAGCAAAGCGTCGGTGCTGTATGCGTAGCCAATTGACACATTCGCCATTATCGTGATGACTACGTGTTCCTTGATACTGAATGGTCCTGTATTTAACGTCCACTTGACACCGAACGTATTAAAGACCCGAGTCGGCATAGTAGCAGCCCAGAGACAGCCCACTGGATACGACAGCAGGAGTACGACGATAGACGGAAAGTCTACAAGAGTTTCAATGTCAGATACCGCCGTTCGTCGTGTAGGTCTCTACCCATTAACAAGGCATTTGAGGAGCATGGTGAACAGAAGGACTTCGCTGCTTACTGATGGCCGGGCTTCTCATTGATAAAAACATATTCGCTCCGCTAGCAATGGTAACGAAGAACATGCCAATAACCCAAGCCCTTACCGTATTAGCAACCTCACCGCCATCAACATTGCGAACAGCGGCGCGAACTTCTAGGTAGGGCGAATCCTCGGTAAAGAGCATCTCAGCCTCTACCATCTCTTTCACGTCGCCATCCTCGACTGCAGACCTTATGGCGTCGAGCTTCTCCTTAGGGAGGTTCGGGTCCCATTGGTGTGCCTGCTTGATCTTTTCGAGGTCGGCGGCCACTTCACCGACATTCACTATCTCCTCCTCCCCTTTTGTCCGACTTGACCGGCTCTCCTCTGCCGAAATTGAGCCCGCATCTTGCTCGGATTTTTCTCTTCTCGACAAAAGCCTCATGGTGTCGCCTTTTCGAGATGGTGTAGACGAAATCCCAAATCCTTCGAACCAGGCTGATGGGCTGAATGTTCCCTTTAGTATATCGCCCACGCCGCCCAGCCACGGCTCGCTTAGCATAGATAGATTGATTGATCGGCCCGGGCAAGTTTCTGGGATACCAGGACAGATGGGGTGCACTGATATGAGTCCCAGCTTCTACCCCATCTCATAGGCTATCCGGCACACTCTCGTTATCGCATAGCTACCAACGACGGGCCACCTTCCGAGTCCGAACAAGCATTCTTGACGAAGCTGTTACCAAAGCAGGTCTAGAGTGGGTGTGGAAATGCGGGGTTTTTGGCATGAGACAAAGATAGACGCGACTGAATCGAAAGGGGGCTCGTATCACCACGCCAACTGAGTGTCGGCTAGAACTTCGCTCCATTGTGAGTCCAATCAGCCACTTCCGCTCCTGGAGAAAATTTGAGGATGCTCTAGAACGAAACTGATAAGCTTCATGCTTAACAAATGCAAGCTATCTCTCTGGTCAAGCTTCTCTTGGACCATGGCGTTCTTATCATGTCGGTACTACCCCAGGCTCCACGCCCAACAGCCGACGCTACGTACTATGTGGATTGTGACTGTAATCGGCAAGGTCCGCAAGCCACCGCACGGCCCAGTTCCGCGCTAAAGTGCTACGTATACACTTATAATGCAATATCGAGTCTATTTCAGGTTGTTTATCTATTGATTCCAATATGATACAGTGTCTCGACAGTACCGATTGTTAACATGTAAGTTGGCTAACCCTTTCATCTTCACTTGGATCCAATTCATGCGCCTCAGTAACAGTCGTAGATTTGTTTTCTTTCTACCTAGATGTGTCTGTTGCACTCTGATGGGGCACTGTGTGTGGCGAGTTTGGTGGCGTCAGCATCCCCATGTCCCTTGGAGGTATGGAATAATCTAGTTTCGCAATGCTTTCCCATATGACTTCAACTTGAGGGTTATCAATAGTTCATTCAACTTCTATTAAAAGACGAAGAACCTAAATACAGAGTCTTTTTTAGGGCTGAGGGCCAGAAATAAGAATGCAAACCCCTATGACCAGAGCTTGTGAAAGCATGAAGAAACAGAAATCGCTGTTTAAAGCCTCAAACTCCTTACCAACGTAATGGCTCTTATGAAATAATATTAAACGCTTGAAGCTGCCCAAACGAACTGTCTCCGCATAAGGTGCCTGACCTTAGCCACGAAACCTGCAGCAAAATGGAATTTCAGTCAGAGTGAAGTTTTGCCAGATCCCTCTCCATTCGATCTCTCACGGCGAGGATGCTTGACCAGAAAATGATATCGCAACCCATGAACTGCTGTAGTTGCCGGTGGGTTTGTTCGCAATTGTCTGGGTCGGCAGCCCATTCAGCTTCGTGCTTCAGTTGCGCTTCTCTTGTGCCGACTAGCCGAAATCCCAAGGCCTCTAAGAAGGATATTTTTCTCTCAGCTGCCATATCTAATTTGTTCTGGTCCACCTTTTCTGCGGCCTCGATGAACATCCGTGTGAAGGTAATCCAAGCTAGCGTTTCCTCCGCTTCGCGGGCGGGGGGCACTGCAGTATACCGGGTTAGCCATGCTGCACGATGCTACGAGCTGAAACGATTTTGATATCCTCGAGAACAGCTTCGAATGCTCGACTACAAGGGGGCAGAAGTGGGGATGAATGAAGATACTTACTGTGACGGAATTCGATAGTGGTATGATTGAGGCCTCTGAAATTCTATTTCCAATATTTCAATTCCTTGCCGTGCGACCTTCTGTATACGTTGTCGTCGTAGCACATCAAATCACTTAACTCTTGAAGCCTCCGTGTGGCACGTATGGATGTCCAGCAACTGGATAGGTCATTTAACGGCTCCCTGCCGTTAAACGCTGGTCTAACCCTGTTCCTCTTCTTGAACCTGTCACAATTTCTCCAGCCTCCTGGCCGCTTCTGATCCGCCGTGTCTGTCATCGTAGGATTGAGCTCGTCGAGCGCTTTTTCGAAATAAACAACGCAGAAAGCCAGTTTCTGGGCAATGTCCAAAGGGAACTCTCGCGTACCCAGCAGGGAGAAATGTACTACAGGACGACTTCTGTTAGTAGTAACTACATGCAGCGTAATCTTCGTCTCCCGCAGGGTTTGCTATAAGGTGAAGGATCTCGCAAATCTAAAAATTATTTACTGGAAAGGTAGGTAAAACGGTTGAGGAGATACATACTGTGTTGGGAGGCCATCTTCCAATACTCAACACTTGAAATCTTATAGGGCCTTAAGATATCCCACATACAGCGAAACGCCCCCTCGTAGTCCCGAGTATCGATGCTCATTGGGGGAGATTTGACCTCGACGGGTGACCCTATGTCTAAAATTGATAGGTCAGTACCAGTGCCATAGGGGTTAGTCACGGGTTTAAGACGACCCTTTAGCTGGCCCCAGACGTCGATACTTGCGTCCTCAGTGATGCCCCAATAACTATGGTTACGCGAGGCGTCAACGGCGTCAGCATAGACGCGAAAGCCTTTCTCCTCGAATAAATTTGCAAGTGCTTGCAGGGTTTCCGCTCTTCCTAGCAAGACAATTTTATCCGTGCTACGGTCCAATGCGTATATAGCCAGAGGTACCTCCGTCTCAACACCTATGAGAAGCTTGCCGGGCGTTTTTAGCTGACGTGCGTCGTCTCCTCCGCTCCCGTGGTTGGCCATGATGCAAGGTAATGAGATTCTGCAGTGAAAAATATTCCGAATTGTATAAGATAATTCCGTAATGAGCACACCGATAACAAAAAGAACGTGCTTCACGATCAGCTCATGTAGGTAGATGGATTGAAACTTGCTACTTGAAATTGACACGAAGGATACCAGATACTTGGACGAACACTGCAGAATATCAGCCGGGAAGGTGTATTTGGCTCACTACTAGCAGTTGCGAGAGACGTTTCTCTTCCCAGAATTCTTAAGTAAATGACGACCAACATGACCCCGTACCTCTTCTCGGGTCGTTCATTTCTAGGCATGTATTACATTGCAGGTACGGAATTATCGTTGCTAAACTCTAATAATTTTACCTACCTACACACCTACCTACATGTAAGTATGTTATTACTACCTACCTCATACTTAGGTAGCGGCAATTGCTGGCAGTACCTCCTTACCTTAGGTACATGGAGATAGACAACTATAGCCCCCTAAAAACCACGTTTACGGCTGTAGCATTACCCTTGCCTACCTCCTTAATAAGTACCGTCCCTAGTTCCTGCTCCTACTTAAGACGACTGCACATCTCGCCCCCTTGTTTCTTTCGTTTTTCCCTTACTTTCTGACATTTACCCAGGAACAGCAACAGGGAATTATAATCTCCAGAATCGCCCTATCCTCAATCCATACTTCCGATAAGAAGTGGCATGGATTCAGATAGCATATCATCATCTCAGTTCGCACCGTGATCTGGTTTGTCTCCAATGGGAGCCCAAACGGAACGCTCAATCAGCCATTCCAGCTTGCCCGTCTCCTCCTCCACGTGGGCGAACATGAAGCTCTCAAAGGTAATGGCCTCATCGTCCAATTTGATAGTGCCAGTCATATGCGCCGCGAGTCGGCTGCCATCGCGAAGAAACTCGTCTCTGCGATGCTGAGTGTGAGTGCGAAGAGTTCCTCGGAGATGTGCGCTACACAGTGGGCGAGAACTTACACCACAGGCTTGTAGTCGCTGACTTTCGCTCTCATTTCTTCGATATGCTGGACGTACGTGTCGAGATCCAAATGCCGACCGTTTATGACTTGGTAGAACGTCGATGTTGATGTGGCTTCCGTGTATTCAGTGGCTTTTTCTGGCGGTCCAGTGAGGCTCCATTCCATTGCACGCTGGAAACCTTCAAGGGTAGAAGTGTACTCTGACATGATGATTTTATGCTAGGATGGAGAAGCAAGAAGCAGCGGTTATGCCCCTTGGTCGGTGGAGAGCTTTTGCACGGGGATTTGATTGCGAGGCATGTACAGAAGGACAAAGAGTCTGATGTTCTGAGGTTCCAGCAGTCAGGCGAGATCAAACACAATCAGCTCTCTTCCGTCCACGAGTACTCCTTTTCCAGTAGACTGAGTGATGTTGTATCTAATGTAGTACAGCCTTCTTAGCTGCTGTCACACTAGGTTATCGATATACTGATGCACCGGTAGCAAAGGAATAATCATACTATGCGTCCTGTAGCCTGCAGTGATTTGTCAATGGGACAGCATCTTCGAAGACATTCGCAGTCTTCACGTTGTTGGAGTCTGCATGCATGTGGCTGTGTCAAATCGCCGCCTTTGGCCCCCAAGAATGCGCATGGAGTGCAGCTAACTTCTAAGCTAGCGCTCAAGATTCCGTAGTCGGCGTTTTCGATGACAGGGATCGTGGTGGCATTCCGGTGCTACGCTCTCTTACTAATATTCTTCCTACCACACCACTGTCTTCCTATCCGGCGAGTGAGAAATCCCGGAGTATCAAGGATCGCTCGCTATAGGAGCACTCAGGTTTATAATTGTACCTTTTCTTTCAAGACGATCTATACTAAGTTCATATGTGGAGCCAGCACAATTCCCACCTCCTTCCTACTAGGTACCCAGCAACACCATTTTAACACCCTCACTTCGCTTAAACCAACCAGACAAGCGGCACCAACATCACCCTGATACTAACAGTAGACTTCACGGGACCCAGGTTCGAGATATCCAAGGAAAGCCAGCATAGGTCCATGGGCTGACTATGAGTAGTGATAAGCTGCAGAAACTATGTGCGCAAGAGTTAAAAGATAAACTGAGAGAATTGTGAAAGAAGCATCTGAGCAGTCAACGAACCTTGCGGTTGCAGATAATTCTTGTTATCTGAGACTTTGCCTCCAAACCAGTCCGTCATAGAACCCCTTCGAGACCCCATTCTTCAATAGAATACATGAGGAGGTCAAACATCAGGCAAGGAAGTTCCTTAAAAAGTCGTTTAATGCTTTTCTGAGCCATCAATCTGCGGGAATCGGCGTGATACTGAAGAGTCTCGAGTATACGATCCCTTAGATCTATGGCGGAGTCTGGAGCATGCTCCTACACCACTTTCACTGGTTCCAGGAAATTCTCCAGGACAAATTGGCTCCGCACAATATTCCTAAACTTATCTAGTGCGAGTGTCTCGAGACCAGATATTCCAAATTCTTCTGCGGTTATATAGACCTTGCCGTGGAGGACGAGGTCTGGATAATGAACAGGCGACGCCGGGTCTTGTCCATTGGCATCATCAGTCTTCATCAGTCTTCATCGAGTCGATAGCGCCATCTTCAGCAACTTCTTGGTAAGGGCAAATTGTATCGCCATCTTTGACTGCATACGTAGAAGGCGAGTCATAGTCTAGGTGGTAGAGATAATGAATCATCGCGTCAATGACTTGGGGGTCATAATAAGATAGATCCAGTGTGCTATTACTACTAGCCTGCAAGCCAAGGACCTCGGATCGTGGGCATACAATGGCCCTGTGTACCCGGTGCTCCTTCCCACGACAAGTGACGGAGAGATCTGAGTATTCTCCATTGGTATACAGCCTGTCGAGAGCTTCATCAGTATTATAGGAATGTACAGATGGAAAGAGAGCAATTACTGTTTCAGCCCGGCCAACAGCTCTTTAGATGGTTTGTCCATACTGAGCTTGGCTGGGACGACGGGGCTAGCTGATGGTGGCAGACGTGCTGTGGTCTTCGATTTGTTCTGGGAAAGGAAAAGCTCGGGAAAAGGCCGTTTTCGCTGCCGGACTATCTCGAAATGCGCGTTGCTTTAACAACGAGTTAACGATTGTTCTGTGATCTCAAGTGTGAATGACTGAACACAATACCTTTTTGGTGAACGACTGGATTCATAGACACAGATGGCATGTTGAGAGGAACGGTTCTTGAACCACACCTCAATATATAGTGATAATAGAGTGGATCTGGTTGGTTCATCTTGACGCGTTTTTGCTCGCACTTCAAGCGTACGCAGATCGCGTCACCAATGAGAAGCGTGCATGGTCAGGGTTGTAACGGCAACGACAGAGAAAAAAAGGGTTTGTTGAAACACTCCCTTTAATTCACTAAACGGCGTGGCGTCTAACGACCACCTGTATATGCCAGTAGCCTTCCCTTAGCTGTTACGTTTCGGCTGCGTTGACGAGCTTACTTGGTAAAGTTGAATTATTACACGTTGTATTTCCATTTTTTTTATCAGGATTTAATGTCTGGCAACTATTTGGTTTATTTCTCGGTATATTCTCTCTTGATCTGTTTTGTGCGTTTAGCAATCACTAAAGCGTTGGTGCGTAATTTAACAGTGCATGCGCTCTATTAATTGGGTATCTAGTAGTATGTCTCGTGTCTTACAAAGTAAAGGGAGTAAGGGAGTCAGAAAGGACAGATTTTAGGAAGAAGCCATTCCCGATTAGAACTTGTGAATCTGGTCCTTTGTGTATCCTAGCTCGCCCAGTATGCCCGGCTGCTTCCGGCTTCCAACAAGCGCATTCTCCATAGCCGGTGGACCGCAAACAAACACCTTTGTATTCTCTGTCTTAGGCGTCGCGGTCATTACCTTACTCAACAGTTCTTTCGTGACATATCCTTTGGCGTACGGGGACCCAGGAACAGGGTTGCTGACGGTGTAGATGGCCTTGAAGCGGTTTGGAAATCGCCGCTCAAAATCCTCGAACTCCGACTTCAGCAACACGTCGGCGTCCGTGTTCACACCGAACACGAGGGTTACGCGGGTTTTCTCCTCGGGATTATTCAAGATGCCCTGGATCAATTGATACATGGGCGTGATACCAGCACCTCCAGCAATGAGCGTGATGTCCTGGTGTTTGTTGGGGGTCCACTTGTATCCCGGAATGGGTGTTACAAAGCGTAGGTAGTCACCCGGCTGTAAAGAGTGAAGGTGGGTGCTCTGTTTACCATTGGGGTATTTCTTCACCATTAGTTCGAGGACACCGGCCTCATCTTGAAATGGGAATTGTTAGTGAGATGTAGATATTTATTTGACAGTCACGTGAGCTTACCGCTTTTTGTGACGGGCGTGTACGGTCGTACGCACGGCAGGAGGCTGCCTTTTGGCCAAGAAAACGTAAGCAGAGCAGCTATTCGGTAAATCAGCGGGGTGTCTCGCTACAGGGTTCTCTAGCGGGCTGCTTACATGTAAGTGGCAGTCCACTGACGTGCTGGTCTGTCGGCAACGCAAAGCGTAGTCTCTTTGTGTTGTGATTGACGGCTTCGCTACTTTGCAGTTGAAGCGACAAGAATGCCGGGCCGCCACCGAAAGCCTTTGGAGGTGCACCGCTGTCCGCATGCGCAACATTTACCATGTATCGTGAATAAACTCCAATTCCAATACCAGCTATGGCTACGCTTCCTATGACTCTAGGCAGCCGCCCCGCCCAAATAGTGTTGGTAGCCATTGCTGGTGGATTCTGACAGCGCGAACTTCGTAGGATGCGAAAGAAAAGTAAAAGAAAATAATAAAAAGGATGAGAGTCGTAAGAATAAATAGGCGACAATAATGGAAGCACCAGATGAACAGAGGGAATTGCTGTCAGTAACTCTTGTCAACGGACGACGGACTGCCCCAATCAATCCCCTTCCTGTTTGGGACACAATGGCGCCTGTGGTTGGTTCAAACAGTTGTGGGCCCTGCTGAAAACACGATGTGTGTAGTTGATTGTGTCTGCGCTGCGATAATTTCAGCAAATAGGATGTAGAACGGTCGTCTCAATGATATCGTGTATGCAGGAAACAATCGAGGGGGTTGTCGCTGACTTAAGTATGTCAGCCTACAAAGAGGATGTCCAGTGCATTTTATCGGTCCCGAATGCTTACAAGCATCCGCCTGCGGGCAGGGGACGGGAAGTCGAGTCCGAAGTCCGATCTCAGCCGACTTATGGGCTGACAGGTACCTACCTACCCATCCTTCAATCAACCAACAGCTTGTTTGTGCCACCTATTGATTACCTTAGTACCTAGGTATATGTAGGTAATCACCCGTTGGGCATGGAGACGAGATCTACCTAGCCAGGTAGAAACTCTATGGAAGAGAAGCGAAATTTGTAGGGGCCGTAGGCTTTTGTCTGCCAATATGAGGGGCCGTTACCAGCCCAGGGCCGATAGCTGACATCGGTGACGGGAGCTTGCAAGCCCGTCGGTTTGTCTTGGTGCTACCGTAAATAGTACACTTGTCTCGCTACTTGTCCGTTCCACAGGTCCGGGAGCGTTTCCATTGGCCCACACTGATATGCCTACGTCGCAGTAGATTGCGGGTTTTCTGGCAGCTGCAGCCATCACGTTCGAATATCGGGCTTCGGGTCTGAGGACATAACACTATGGGCGGACTTTGAAGCTATCCGCAATTTCAAATTGTATATGTAACAAAGCTAATTTCTGCCAGTTTCGAGAACCCAAGACAATACCAAGAGACTGTCATCTATTGAATCATCACTTCTGAACCAAGTCGACTACTATCGACGTTTGCATACAGACAACATTCTTGCAACAACGCTTGCGACAACAGTTATAACAACAATAATAACAATGTCAATGCTGCATGCTCATTAACGGAATAATAGGTTCTTAACTTTTCAAGCGATGATCGGAAAGGGCGCAATTCGATGGAATCGCCAAATCTCGCGCTGTATATTCTCAGCATCCTTTCCTTCGAGATGTTAAATGCTTTGATATCCTCAAGGTCCCCTGTGCCGATACCTATTAGTCATTTCCACTTGTTATCGATATGCTTACCCACCTGTTATCTATATGCTTGTCTACCTATTATCCACGCGCTCATAAAATACTAGGCATAACTAGATCAATCAATGATAAATATATATAAAAAAGAAAAAAAAACTATCAAATTAAACGACAACGAGAGGAGTCGAACCTCTGACCCCGAAGGGATATGATCGAACTAGCTGGTCTAAGATTCTAGTCATACGCTTTAACCACTCAGCCACGTTGCCATGCCAACACCTGTAGGTATATCACATCATATAGGCTGATAGTACCAACCAGTACTTTTGCAGTTGTAAGTAGTAGAGATTCTGTCCCGTGCCATGCGCTGAGATATTGCTAAAGGTTTGGAGGTAGGGCCGTGGGAAAGGCCTTGGGAACAAGGTATTAGAAGAGCAAATAAACGACGCGGAATCGAAGAGCGGAGGTGTCCGTAGTCAAGACGATGGAATGACTGTTGAACTTGATGATATATGTACCTAAGTGAGTAATTGATTGCTTCATAAGTAGCGGCACCTACACACGAGCATTATAGTGTCAACATGAACGACTACATATGTTCCTTTTATCTGTAGTAGAATGTCCGCCGCTGTCCCCCTTCGCCTAGTTCTGACCCGAAGAAATGGAAACACAGGTGAATGCGATGCCATGATTGTCCGGTCCTAGCTCTTGGAATCACCTCTATGCCCTCTGACTAAAGTTCTTGCCACTTGTTATATAGCATTTAAGGACTACTCTATATCAAAGGAGTTACATTACCATAAGCCTTACTCCTTTCCGAAAAGCCCTAGCAGGAATGGGCTGGAGACACTCGGCAGTTACGGCTCTCAATGTGATATACTGAACTAACATTATAAGATATCGCTAAAGGAAGCGACTTGTTGCACATGGCAGAGATAGATGGAGATGAACAGGTGCTATGAATTGAACATTATGTACCATTGGGACAGAGAATATGTCTTACAAAGGGAGTTATACACAGCATGGTTGTTTGTGTTACGGTCGAGGTCAAACGCTCGACTAAGCTATGTTCTACTTTTATAGCAGTATAGTACATCGCTGTAGTTCCGTAAAAATTCTCACAGTCACCGTTACAAACGGTCTTTTTGGCTGCTAAGCATGTGTGGGTGATCATGAAGCAGTCTGGCTGGCTTCTGAACCATTATCAGGGTGAAGGTTTGACAAACAATGTGCTTGTTTTTATTCCTATAATACTGCCTTTTTCACTCAGTTCCAATCATGATTTATGATTCTCTTCCAACTAAACACACTTGACTCTTCACTCATCCCTTTCAGACTACATCGGATACCTTTGCACGCCAGCTCATAATTTCCTCACAAGATACTCAAGCAACGAAGCAATCCTTATTCGAAACGACACAAATTTCGGCCTCGATATGCCTAACCCAGTTGGCCCGTTGACTGCATCAATGACTTCAACCGGAGGTAACAACAACAACAACGCGGCCAAATCACGCGACCCTGTGACTCTGAAATCTCTTCCACCAGAAATACTCCTTGAAATCGCCGATCTTCTGAGCCCCGAAGCCAGAATTATAGCAGCATTCACTTTACCAGAAGTTTTCTTAACCCATAATCTACACATTTTCTATCATGATGCAGAACGCCACCTGAACCTTCGTTCAGACGACCCCGACTCTGCTGAACAAGAGGACGACTCACTACCATTGACAATTGTCGCCATTTACGGAAAATGTGATACACACCTTATCGGGCGCATCCTAGACTTCTATGAAGCCCAATGCATTCGCCACGGGCTTGAGCCAGATGTTTTCCTCAACTCTGCGTTTCCGAACAGCATGCCGACAGATTCCACACTAGCCAGTCCAACAACAGCACCTGGTCCGCGCAACGTGATTTCGCCTCTTCATGCTGCCGTTGAGATATTGGAGCCCACAATAATCAGGTACCTACTCAAGCGAGGAGCGAATGTAAACCAGGTGTACGTGACGGAAGTGGTCGGCGAGGTGGAAAAGGTCAATCCCTTGCAATACGTGTTATCATTTGCTACATTCCGGTCTGCATGGTGGCTCCCAATTGGGGAAGCGCCAGACAGGTGTCAAATTATTGCTCTCGAGTTACTGGATTATTACCCCTCTCTCTCTTCCTATACGCACGACTTACAGAACCTATCCCGTGAGATGGAGCATGCATTACGCCGAGGGTTCCAGAGCGTAGCTCTACGGCTTGTCGAAAAAGCAGAGAAACAAGCTGATGGGCTTGACCCACAACGACTGCAAACCGCGCGAAACATGGTGCTTGACCGTGTTATGCAGAGCAGACTGCGTAATATGTCACAGCTCCTCAGATACCTCCTCGAATGTGGCGCACGTTACGAGGAGACTGAGAGTTTTACCGCTGGCGAATACTATAGTATGTACCACGCGGCTTGCCGTGCCGATAATGATGAACACATGACGGTTGCTATGAGATGGGAGGCCGAAACGAAGAGCCCCCATTTAGGGAGGAGCATTGGCCTTATATCTGAGGATATACGCCGTGATACGTGTGAAAAAACCGTGTGGGCAGGTGTACGGGGGCTCGTAGAAGCGAACCACACAGACGGCCTAACATTCCTTTTCATCAATGCGCTGTTTGGAGAGCATAATGCACATATAAATCGGAGCAAGCTACTTGAGAACTCGAACGACATGCTTATCAACGGCGTTGCACTACGATTCTGCATATCCTTCCGAGACAGGACGTCTTTGGGAACCATACTAGATCGCCTGGCTGATTTAGGCCGATCCAGTGAGATTGACCAATGTGTTTCCCGGGACCATATCTTGGCTCCCCCTCCCGACTACGCAGAAGGCTTTTTCGACACAGCATTGACCTATGCTCTCGCCCAGCAGAGCTATGCCGCGGTCTCTGATCTACTGACTTTCGGTGCAAATCCGGATCTTGTGCCGAACAACATGCGACATCGGCTGAGGGCCGTGGAGGACAGTCTGGCGAAAGGTGCTGAGATCTGTGATCTAGAAATTTTTACACGCGGGGATGACGTACACCGTGTCTGCTGTCAAACACTGGATGGCGAGACTCGTGCGTTTCCAGGTCCTGAATGTGACCGCAACGGGCTGGCCGATGATTCTCAGACCGATTCTGACCACGAAGACCACATGACAACATGTCGGGATCATCTTCACACGAACACACCCCTTCGAAGACGTTAATATCTGGCCTGTTCCTCATTACAGAAAAAGGTGACATTGTGCTGAAGTGAGTCATCGCACGTTCTCTTAACGCTCTGTTAGGGGAGTAGGTGGCGGGCGCCCGCCAAAGGAATACAAAAGGGAGTCAAGAGAATCTAGAGGAAGGACAGGTCTTGAGTGTCTGGTACAGCTATTAAGATAGAGCTGAAGGGGGCGGGACAGAGAGTAACCAGGAGCGTCTTGTCTGTTCATGTACTTAAGTGCGGAGCTGCTTGACTTTCTGTTTCATAGCTAAGTAGTATTCGACCTTCGTCACATAGTCGATACCACGCTCTCTTTCTTCTGATAAATAGGCTATACTACCTCAAAATGAGAACAACACTTCCATCACACTGTTCATTGCCCAATTTCTGACGTGGCCCTCACTAAATAATATCTAGATACGGCCATGGCATTAGGAGAATGAAGGATGAATTAGCAGTTATTTGACTCAGAGAATTAGACTTAGGAGCTCATGTCTCAATTCATTCAATTATTCCATACAATGATTTTCACGACAAAAAACAGAACCATCCAGCAGTTTACCTATCATCCAGGCTCATAGCCCAACATTTTCACCTATCAGTCCTTCCTAGCTTATCCTTCGTAGCCCATAATCTGGGTGACTGGTGTGCCGAGGAACCTGGAACGAAAAGAAGAGTACATCAGAATCGGAGTTTTGCCTTCCCTGCCAGGCTCTGGATTTCTGGAAAGCTCTTTGAGCCTAGCCGCAATGGCGTTGTGCTCTTCAGATGTGTTGTGTTCACTATTTGTTTGGCTTTGGGTGACTTCGCCCTCTTTTGCTATATCAGCCATTTCTAGGTGCTCTTCAACTTTCGGATTCTTGTTTTGTGCGAGCTCGAGGACTTCCAGCTTTGTCGTCAACTCGATGTTTACCTCCTGTGTCACTTTGGTGGTCGTCGACTGCGTATTCGCCGTTATTTCTCTGTCAATCAGTGACATCGGTTTTAGCTTGTCATCGGGGTGTCTCTTTGCCTTGAAGTCTTGTTGAACTCGATCCACGGATCTTTTGGCTGCTTGCATTTCTATCCAAGCTTCTCTGGCGCGAAGCGTGTCAGGTTCGGGAGATGGCAGGGTTGCCATAAGCGCTGTGAGCGAGAGAATATAAAATGTCGGTGTTTCTTTAAGGTCTCGTGCCATATTATTAGAACTCTTGGAAGTGGCCATGATCGTCACCTTCGCAGGGTCGGAAGACCAGGTGTCTTTAGGTCTTGAAAAATTTTCTTTTCGTCTTGCGTCAAGGTTCCCATGAAAAACTTCATTCCACACGGCGTCTTGAGGATCAGCGCCGAGGCCAGCCTTGTCTATTCGGGGTCTCTTGCAAAGCCTGGATCTTCTGTAAGCATCAATCTAATCAATCTGGTCTTCATTCCACTGCTTGGCCAAAAGATCCAGATCTCGAGGAAGGCTTACCACCCAAGGGGCTTCGTAAGGGCGCTTGAGTTGTGCGGGTCTGCTCCCAGACAGACTCCTTCCTTCCATTCTGTATGGCCATTGGTCTGAGACCACCGTTTGAGTAGTTTGTAACCAAGAGGGTAAATAGTCTCAAGATCTTCACCCTCGCGATTATCCAGGCCGAGCGAGACCTTAGGCTTCTCGAAGTCTAGGTTATTATTAAAGTCGTCCTCATTCAGAAGATACTCATCATGAATTGCTCGAGTAGTTCCAGAACCGGGGAAAGTTTTGATACCCCTCATTGAATCTGCTGTTACTTTTTCCCATCGGAAGTAGTTTACCTCTCTAGCAGTCTGATTGCCCCTGGTGCTATACGTAGGTCGGATTTGTTGGCCATTGATCGTCAAGGGGTGCTCTTCATGATAATATCCAGAGCCATCGGGGTCTTCAAAGGCTGCAAGTTCGTGTCTCCATCGAGCGTAATGCAGGGTTCCCACGGGAGGGTCATCCGAACGTACTCTGCCTTCAGGGCCAGGTCCGTAGAAGCGAATAGGCGCTGGCTGGCGCCCATTGGGAAGTACGTGCAGTGGATGAAGCTGGTCATATTTTGCGTTCAAGGCGACCTCTTCAAGCAGTCTGGCTCTGCCTTCAGCCGCGAAGGTCTGCCAGCCGGCGACTGCCTCCGTGGCTGTAGCGATATTATCTGCGTCGTGCGACATGCCGACTGAAACGATCAGCCGCCAATCCTGTGTGTAACTATCGAATTGACGGCGAGGAACAAGATGTGCTTACACAAATTCGGCAGACATAGAGAAAAAACAAGCCGGTGAGGGTGGAGGGTAGGATCATAGAAAGAATCCGATGGGGAAGAGATATGACAATTCTAAATAAATAAAAGCAAGATCCCACGCTTGCGGGAAGGGCTCCACGTTAGTTACACAGAGTGGTAGATGTACTGGTACTAGGTAGCATTGTTATTGTGAAAACATGCGTCCCCTAATGCTCATGTAAAACTTATAATACTCTGCGGGAGACACACCGGCAAACATGCATAGGCACTGTACAGTCTGTTGTTCATCAACTGTAGATATATCTACCTGTATCCTTGTGTTTCTATGCCACACTAGCAACACCACTACATATTGAAGTATTTAAGTCCATAAGGAGGGGGCAGCCCCAGTGAGCCATCAGACAATCAAGGCAGTTACGGTGCTGTACCGTACCACCTTCCGTGTAATCTAAATGTTTAGCATACCTACTTCCACCTCCTCCTCTCCTCCTCTCTTTGGGGCTTTCACGAAGACTACCTAGGTAGTTCGTCCTGAGTAATATTGGATTTCTGCTTTAGTTACAAGAGTAACAAGACCGTTAGATGGATACGGTGGATCTGTGGAGGTCCTCTAAGCGTACGTGCGCACTGAGCAGTCTTTTACAGTCTAGGAAAAGCCACCCGGGTTGTATAAGCGGTGCACACCAATAATACCTATGATGAGGACATCCCGAGGGACGAGACGCATTAGAGCTAGAGACATAGTTTCTCTTGTGAAGCAACGTACTTTGCTCTTGCATGTCAAACTACCTCTTGACGGCCGAACAAGCATGTTATCTATTCTCTCCCAGGTAGACTGTTAATAATTCAAAAATATAAGCACGAGTGAGCATGGAGATTACAGCGAATGATGAACTGTGTTAAGGCTTGTTGCTAGAGTATACACTAGTATTATATACAAAATAATATTTTATAGCTTGCCACCAGCAAGCTCAACAAGTTTGGGAAAGTCAGGCGTGCCGAGACCGGTGACGGGATCCCAGCCCTTCACGGCTGGGAAGCCAGCAACACCGCAGCCGACCGCACTGCCAATGGTAACATCGTTCAACCCCTTGTAGCCAACGGAGTAGAGCCAGGGGTTCAAGAATCCCAATGGCCGCTTTCCTGAAGCCAATAGAGCGTCGTTGACGAGACTGATGATGCCACTCGTAAGAGGTGTGCTGGCAGATGTACCGCTGATCACACCCTCCGTGCCGTTATAGAAATAGGCAAAGTACAAGCCCTGGGCCGAGATATCGGGATACGCACGGCCCTTCTTATTGTACCAGCCGTCATATTCACCCTTGAGGTTCTTAACGTAGCTCGTGACCACTTTCTTCTGGTAGTCAGGGGTTTCGAAGATGTTGCTAAAACCACCACCTGATGTGTAGTTGCCATGCGCAACGCCATCAGGGCCAACAAAGGCGGGGCGGTAAGCGACCTCCTCAGGCTCGAAATTCTTGGTAGCGCCGACGCCGGTGATGTAAGGGCAGGATACAGGGAAGTCAGGAAGAAACTTGTCAGTGTTTTTACCGTCGTTGCTCACACATGTGCCATACGGACCAACGCCGGCGTCACCGCTAGAGAATAGAAGCGAGGTTCCACGAGCGCCAACCTGGGCGAACTGCTGGCAGACACGTCGGGCGTAGCTTGCAGGTACTGTCTGCTCGTCATCGCCATAGCTGGTGGAGATGACCTGGGGAATCGACTTTTGCGCAAGAAGCCAGTTCACCCAGACGAGGTAGGGCTCGTTGGTGTTGGTGGGTGTGCTATTCGATGGGATGAATGGCGGTGAACCACCAGTCGAGAAGCTGACAATGGGGGTTTGGGGGTTGATGCCGGTGATAGCTTGGAAGTCGAGGTTGGCCTCCTGGCTTTCACCGTCTACAATAGGACCGTCACCAGGGCCATCCGCAATAGTGTACTGAGGGAATGTACGTGCTACCGAGACATATTCGGGTCGGAATTTCTCAAGAAACAGCTCACCATCGGAGCGAATGGGGTGCTCGCCCAGATAGTTTGTGAAGCCGACGGTGTTCTTGTGGGTTGCGCGCGGCTGGTCCAAGTTAGTTTACATAACACTGATAAGATTGAGGAGGATGCCCACCTTGTATCCCTTGGTCTTGTACAGAGTTTCAAAGCACTGAGGTGTGACAGAGGCGTTATTGCAGACGGCGCTGACTCCTGAGCCAGTTGGGTAGCTCTGAATTTTGGGATAGGTAATGATACCCGTGTCTACAACTGCGTCGGAGGCTTGGTGGCGAGCTCGGAAGAAGGAGTTGGTGGGCTGGATAGTGTCGATGTGGTCATGCAGATGATTTGGTAAAGACCACGCCGGCGCTCGCGCCACTTTGGCGCCATCCTCGTGCTCAAAGATGTGGTACTCAGTGTCGAGAAGCTTCTCAATTTGGCTGACTGGTAACGTCACGGTAATCCAGTCCTTGGCGGCACTGTATGATGTAGGCACAATGCCGTTGTCGCCTAGCCACTCGTGGATAAGATCTGAAGTCTCTTGGGTTGGCTTGACTAGCTTCTCGACATCATCCGCAGATAAGTGCTGTCCATATTTAGGATGAGCCGGGTCCGAGACTAAAGTGCGTTGTCAGCCAAGCCTGAAAGAACTCAAATCCACGACCCGAGCCAGCATCCACTCTAATGCTGAGCACGGAGAGGAACGCCTGTTCACATCACATACCTTCATACAGCTGCTTCTCCAGCTCAGCGAAGTTGCTCTGTTTGAGACCGATCTGGAGGTTCAAAAGGTGGTCGGCCGGTGCTCTTCGGACTTTAGTCCAGCCGCGAGGGACATAGTGCGAGTCCTTCACGCTGTAGCCGGAGCGAGCGATGGGTGTCGCAAAGACGACCTGGGCGGCCGCAACGAGGGCGGCCAAGACGGTGACACCAACCATTGTTGCTGCAATTGAGTCGGCTCAACCTGTGCCAAGAGAACAGAGGAGGTGAGGAAGGAGGGAGAGGTAGCTGCAGAGGGCAAGCCGCGAGCTACTTATACTGATCGGCAGACGTGCTGCTCGTTCATGGTCGACGTGCTGCTCGCGTGCGACGATGCCTGCAAAGAGCACAGGAGCCAAAGGAACAAAGAGTAAATGAACCCTGCAGCCAAGCTGCAAGGCCGACAGGGGCCAGCCACAGCTCTCATTGGTGGCCATCGGTTCCAGACCAATTGGAAATTGTAGCTCTCCTGCCGTCTGCCGTCTGCCAACACTGCCTGGAGGTACTATTTGTTAAACCTCGTCATTATCGGTTGACCCAATGGCTTGATGGGCAAGGATCATGCTTAACTGGACTTGTCCAGCTGGTGGAGCTTCCCGTTATGGGAAGGTCAATCTACCCCGTCAAGCGGGGCAATTCCAAAAGCTGGGTGAGGCTAATGCAGTAAGACGGCCGAGCTGTAAATTGTACCTGGGTGCTGGTCCTACAGCCTATAGGGCGCCTGCAGCTATATTCCAGAAGGTAATAGCAGCACAATAGAGGCCCAAGACACGGCAGGCCAAGGCGGTTGTCTGATTGGTCCAGGAAAGCTTATCAATGGTTAGCTAACTCCTCGGTCTAGCCTGGGCATGCGTTACCCCGCTAAGGAGTAATCCATGCATACAACATCTGGGAAAGATACTGTAGCATACGGTAACAAGCAGTCAGATTCTATCTAACAAAGATTTTCAATTGAATCTTGTCTGGCTCGGGTAACGTTTATGTTAAGTCGGCATATAATAGCCCAGTACAGTACCTAGGTATACTTTCTATCTGAGAGCCTCAGAACGTAACTTGTAGATACTGGACCTGCCGTAGGTAGTAAGCTTCCAAGTTCTAGTGTAGATCCAGGGTAGGGTAGCGTAGATGCGATAAGCAGCTCCGGCGGAGTTATATGCGTACTGGAGCGTACCACGACAAGCGGCTGGCCGTTCCGGGTCTCAGGGGCAAAATAGAAATGATTGGCCAACTCAATTCTGCTTGCCTGTTCTGGTAAAGCTGCGCTATAAAATGAGCCTCGGAATAAGTCCGCAGTAAATGATCACCAATATGCTATTTATCACGACATCTTACGTGCGACACAATTTACCTGGTATCTATAGTCACTGCTTATTGGTTCGCGATCATATATGAGAGAGAGAGCCGTGGTTAATACCTAAACAGCTTGCTCGATCTTTCTGTGCGACCAATTCAAGATAGTATTGCACTTATTAAAGGTAAGCTGTTCTTAGTGTATGCTGTAAGTTAACCCTACGCTGACAAAGCATAGGTCTATATAGACTCTTGGCATATTCTGCCTACAATAATGAACACCAGAAATTGTTGTTTATCATTAACTGAAGACCACGGTTATGTTCCTTGCACTCTTGTTCATGTCCCAGCTCCCGGAGTAACGGCCCTACCTAGCGAACGACCTATACAGGTAGGTAGTGTACAAGAAAGGGAAGGTATACCTGTTTACAGTCTAAGTTACATGCTCGTATTGGGTCCTGCTTTCCGCGAATAGTAGAGGGAGGTGTCTTATGAAATATGGCATTCACCCCGAATACGCTCTTAGAAGTACGCATGTCGTCATGTGCTTCCTGTGAAGGTAATCAGACCCTCTACAGTCTCTCACGAATAAGAAAGACTTCCGCAGCTAGAGAATCGAGAAGGGTGTTCTATGGCAATTGCTTTATCGCGTAGTTTCCTGTTCTGCCACTATTGGTATAAGGTTTGATATTATAGTCTAGACTACATCAGTAGTCACGATAACACGCCCAGAAAAACAAATGTCGTCCGTTTCTTATGTGTCACGATCATTTATTGCACAAAAAAAAGTTATTAAGATCACTAGAACTAAGCTACGACCTTGTATTACTTGCAAATATTCGCAGCAGAGAATAACGCCGCCTTGTCTCTATACTATAGCCTACAAGATGGGACTCGAAGAGTTAGCTTTCGATCACTGCTCTGAGTTTATAGACTGGGGCAACCGACTAAAAGCCAGCGATAGCATCACTCTGTTGGAAATTACAGAGTTCATTAGAGCTGGTACGGAAGTACTCGCAGAACTCTCGGACACAATTGACCGGCGCCTATTCGCTTCCTGCTCGGAGGAAACTTATGAGGATGTAGAAGAATACAGAGGCATGATACAGTCAGTCGAGTACTGGGTCAAAGTCTGGGCAGTCGGCAAGCGGCGAGAATTGGCTCCTCCAACCTCTTCACCACGAGGATCTGGGTCTACACGATCCTCGCCACGTAACGCAACAACCTCCACTAGACGGAGCGCCAGAATAAGGAAATTGAGGGAGAAACACATCAAAGAAGAACCGGGAGAAACAAGTTGAAAGAATGATACATCGAAATGCGGACTTCTAATTCCGAAAGGTAGCCACCATCAAAAGTACGTCTGTATAGGTACTCTCTATCGAGCCGCCCTTGGTTAATTCATATGTGCATCCTACATCCAATCGGCCTTTGCATTACAGACAGCAGGCCAACGAACGAGAACCATACACCCCACTCCATTTATTTCCCGCTGACACTATAGTTTGATCAGAATAATCCAGAGCAGGTTTAGATCACAAACCGGCATGGCCTTGATGTCACCTCGAGCCCCTGATGTCTCGGACTCCAATTCTTATGGCTTTAGTATTTCAACAGCAGGTGTGAGGGTTACACGCATGGCGAAAGACGAGAAAGTGAGCATTATGTATCTATATTGCAGTCTCACCACAGTCACAAGGGAACTCGATACGCTTAATAAATAATAGGAAGCTTACCTACACCCCATTCGCGCTCGAACGTTCGCAAAGATGATGCCAGTGAATAGAATGTCTCAGGTATCGTTATATTCTTAGTGTAAATTAGTCTCGTACTCAGTTCACATTCCTCTGTTGCAAGATGTCCCATGTGTATTACCGTCGGGGCGTTATGCCTATTAAGATATTGTCCCCTTTTCGTGGCTAACACGTCGCCCCAAAACTAACGATTATAGAGTCTGATGGATACGTAACGTTGCTGCATTGCTAGGAACCTACGGAGTAAATTGAAAGGGAGGAGTTCAAAAAGAGATGCCTTTTGAGGACGAAGCATTCACGCGCGGTAAGGTGCTGAAGAACGTGGCCTGTAGTCCTGGCAAGCTAATTGCTCACTCATAAGAATAGTCCCCCTTTTACTCCATATTCTGTGGTAGATACACTATTGCTTTCGAAGGCGCTATTCCCGTTGAGGCTTCTTCCACCAGCGTCTCACAGCTCGTGAGAACCTTCCTCGGGGCGCAGTTTCGTCTATTGAGAACACCTGACAACCTGATACTTGAGGAACTATCTATACATCCTTGCCATTAACCCATCGCACCCAAACACAACGGCAAATTTGCGAAGACGTAATTCCGGAGAAAAGATTTCCTTTGGGCTTGTTAGGTAATAGTCCATCTTCTACACTACCGCAGGCTCCAACACAGCAAACTGGTCCTTCTCAGAATCCAGGGAAACCAAAGTATCATACGGAAGAGTGAGTATCGGCGCCGAATGCCCAATATCGACATTATACAAGATAGGGAATTTCTTCTCGCCCATCGGCCCCTCGCACAGCAGCCCCTTGATCACCCCGATATACTGCTCCCGCATCTCCGGCGTGTGATACCCAAACGGCCGACCAACCACGAGCCCCGCGACGTCGTCGAACACACCCTGCGCAATCAGGTCCGCGATGCCGGCTTGCACGCGGTAGATCGGGTTCCCCGAGACGTTGTCCTCGCCGATGGCCGTCTCGACGAAGACCATGCGGCCCCGCCAGTCGGGCGCGATGGCGCGCATCCCAGCTAGTCGCGCCATGACGGTCAGACAGCCGCCGAAGAGACGTCCCTCGCCTTTACCCGGCCGGAGCCACGCCCAGCCGGCGCTGGGAATGACCTCGCTGGGCTCCTCGCTCTTCCCCGGGAAGAAGAAGGGCGGGGTCCCCGGGGCGAAGAAGCGCGAGCGTTCGAGGTCGCCTAGGGGCGCGCGGTCTGCGACGGCGCGGAAGAGGTTCCGCACCATGAAGGCGAGGGTCGAGTCCGCTTCGTCCACGGACCCGGGCGCGCCTAGCTCGGGGATGGCGCCCGGCCCGTAGAAAGTGCGTAATCCTGCCACGGCGTAAAGAAACCAGTGCAGGCCCGTGATGTCGGAGTAGCCGACGACGATCTTGGGGTGCGCGCGGATGGCTGCGTGGAGCTCGGTATCGGCCAACAGCGCCGGTAGAAGCTCTGTGAAGCTCGGGCCGCCGATGGTGCAAAACACGGCATCGATGCTCGGGTCTGTGAACGCTGTGCGCAGCTCTGAGAGCCGGTTTGTGATGCTGTTCTGTATGCCTGTGTCCGGGGTGTAGAGCTCGCGGACTTTGTATCCCTTGTTGGTGAGTATGGCTGTCGCGCGCTCCATGAGGGCTGGATACTTGTCGTTCAGACGCGCTGATGGGGAGACCCAGGCAATCGTCTGGCCTGGCTCAAGGGCCTTGGGGACTATGGGCGAAGGCATCTCCTCTTCTGCTTCTTCTTACTACCGAGTATAGATCCGAGGGTATGGGTTCAAGGCTGTTGACAGGGTGAAGCTTGGGAAATCTGTACGGGAATAAAGGCAATGGCGTCTTTGCAGCAATTTATCTTTTTCTGCCCGTCAATTGCGTTTAGCGTTTCACATCGTAATTGATTTAACTGTGAGTCACGCCGTGAATAGTTCTCGTCTATTCATGTCTGTTGTGACGGGGTGGTATTCAGGCACTACAAGGATATGCAACCTTCCTTGCAGGCTCTTTGCCGTTACGGTCAAAGGTCCAGACTGTCTAGGCAGTGCAACAGCCCTTGAATGTCAGTATTGTCAGCTCAAGGGCGCATTGCGTGTTATGGTCAACATACTAATGCTTCCACGTCTTATGATGGACGTTAGTGTTGAGGCTTTGTTTGTGATGCGGAATCATCCTTGCCGCTTTCAACTGCATTTAGAGCTCCAGGCACTACTAGTCTAAGCCAGGGTAGTAATTGATTGGTGCTTAGTACCTAAGTATAGTACAAGGCCTCAAAGCAGACCAGCTGCAGAATAAGCATGAATTTACTTGCGTTGTATCACAACCTGCTAGTACCCAAGCGTTCTTGGATGTACTTCTTTCCTGCGCTTCCTCAAGGAGAACTTGAGTAAAGGCTGCTCAGTAGGTACCCAAGGTTGTAGTGCGGGGGTTGGAATGGCTAAGCCGACTGCCCAGCTGCGCCCCCAATTGGCCCCCTCGTATGCGTGGATGAATCTCGCGATGAATGCCAGTATATTGATATTTATTAGTTTATTTCTTTATATAATTATTTGAGCTGAAATGAGTGTCAGTGACGTGGTATATGTTGCCGCGCTGATTCGACTCGAATGCACCGCTAAATGATCGAATGTGAGGTTGTCAGATGAAAATCAAACCCGTCTCAACCCAACGCCTGTACCGCCGAATCTAAACCCAACATATTAATTATCTTCTCAGATTCGATGACCCATTTGCATCACATTCGATATCCTTTGTATGCTTGGCTCGCATCGGGGCGGTGGTAATCCGACAGACCCTTGTTCCAGCGGACCAATCTATCTGTAGACGCCGAGCCCTCCGGTCTACCGGCCTCATACATCTGGTCCAGCTTTTCAATTGCTTCATCGGTGGTTCCTTGTCGTCTCTTTCTCCACACTCTATGTAGAACGAACAGTATGGACACGATAAGGATCACACCGCCTACACCTCCCGCTATGCCAGCAATGGCAGCCGTCGACAAGCTACCACCGCCGGTGTTTCCTGAGCTCTGATTTTGCGTAATCTGGTTGCCGCTCCCATCAGCGACAGGCACTGCCGTGCTATCGGCTGTGCTTGAAGCTGGGATTGGAGACGAGACGATAGTAGTTGCTGTTACTTCAGGTGTAGCAGCTACTGAAGATGTGGGAGCCGATGAACTCGATGCCAAGCTCGATGACGAACTTGGAAGCAAACTTGAAGCCGAGCTTGATGCTCCTATGCGACTGGCAATGCTCTCAGTGAGCGAGCTTGGAGAGAGGGTAGAGGTGACAAGTGTGGTCTGGGATGTTTGTGGGTTTCCAAGAAAGGTTGTTTGCGGTGAAGATGTTGCTGAGGTTGCAGGACCATCGCTAGTTGGCACGCTCTCTGCCGAGCTTTGAGTAATTGGTGTGGTTTCTGGTGCGTTGTTGGGAATCGCTGTTGATGAAGACTCAGCACTCGTCGGCTCGGGCGTGCTTGTCTCATCTGGTGAAGCTGATGTCGGGGTAGCATCAGCACTGCTTGTTTCTGTCGGCAGCGAGGCATCGGATGCCGTTGTTGTAGGTTCGTCTTTCCCACCGCCCACGCCTAAGCCCACACTCAACCCCAGATCATCACCGAGATTGTCCAAAAGGCCAGCCATCTTAGACTAAAATAGTAATGGGGGAACACCAGGTTCAACGAAAAGAAAATGAATTAAAAAGTTGTGAGTATCTGGAGATTATGCCATCCGGAGCTTTTGGTGTATTGTAAGAGTGATATCCGGGACATACCATCAGGACCCTGAGGAAATATAAACATACGCAAGCACATTCTCCAGGTAGATCAGCAGGGGGTTATGTATGGAGGTAGAATGCTCCTGCTGAGGTCATACCCGAGTTTGGGCGACGAGGCGGGTTTCATGTCTCTCACGTCAAACCACGTTGGTTTGCGTATCTTAGCCGCGGAAGGTTGCGATCCGCTGTGATCCGCACGAAAAGCGGTAAACACCGGGCCACGGCGCACAAAGCGCTTTGGTGATCAAACGGCGCCTCTATTTACGGGTTAGTAAGGGGCCTGTCAAGCCCTCCTGTGGGTGAAACATGGCACCCCTGCAGATCCCGGCTTGCCTGAGACAAGTTTCTTGCTGGACTGCGATAGAGTCCCTGTGTCAGCCGTCACGACCTGCACCGCTTGGAAAAAGTTTCGATCGGTGAGCGTAAATTCTCTTGAAATTCCTAGCAATGAGATACTCGTTGCATGCTTGTCTATGAGCGAAGGTAACGGGTAAACCAGGTAGCTGGAGTCCATCGTCAGTTCCGGTGATACCGACGGTCGCGATGAAACTCGGGGAACCAGTCCAAATTCAAGACAGCTCAGACAGTTCCATTTGGCAGCAAGTAACTTGGCAGCAAACCATTGGTGCTACATAATTCATTCCTCTCTTCTTGGATCCCCGTATCTCCCTCCCCACTATGCGCGTTTATCCTGTTGTCGCGCTTGTGACTTCATCCGATGCTGTGTAAGTGGTACGAGTAACGTGGTGCCAAATTGAAGAGCGAATCACCCGTACCAAAGCCCATTTAGTGGGGGTTGATACCGCAATCAGACGCTGTGATGCTCAAGTGGGCCGGGCATTGGCATCCACTGGAACCCAATGTATGGGGTAGCGGTTAACGACTTACACTTCGATGCCACACAACCTCGTGAATTAATCAGCTGAAGTGTCAAAATGAGAAGTCGCTGCCTCTCTAGCTATGTCCTTTGTCTCCTGTATAAGAGAAGACGAATGTTTCATAGTACCCCGAGCTGGTATAAGCCAGAAAGAGACTTCGGTCCCCAGGTGAGCCAACTGATGAATGACGCCGTGAAGCTCTTCCCATAAGTCTCGGTTTGCAACTTGTCGCGCTTTGCGAGTCTTCCACCGCCGCTTCACCCAAGACGCCAGCCATCTTGCAACGATGATGCGCTTCCATCCCTCTTCTTGCCATTCTCGGAACTCGAGTCCAGCGATCATGGCCCGGAGCTTCGCACGATTACTACTGGCGACATGATATTCCCCGCCGGGGCCTGATTGTTCGATGGGAAACCTAACGGTGCCACTTTCGGCCTGTCTCACAGAGAAGGGGAAGGCGGCTAGACCCGACTTGCTGGTACCCTTATACGCGAAGCTGCAACCTCCAGTAGGCGGCTGTGAAACCCCACCGTTGTTAATGCAGCTACCGTCGATTACCAGAAGTATCTCGCGGCTGTCGCAGCGATTCACAAAGCGAGGTTGTAGAGGAAAGTGCTCTTTTGGAGTTTCGCTTGATTTTAGGCACAAACATAGTGGCGGTGAGATTGTCACGACTCTGGCAAGAGATCTATGCTACCAAGCTGCCAGCGCAATAAGAGAGATATACTATCGTGACCTGCCAGAGCGGATCTAATCGAACTCATGATCACGGTCGTCAATTACAATAAGCAGCTTACGGCAATCAGGTAAAAGATACTTAGGGATCTATGTCGGGTGAAAGTGGAATGCGTACGGTCAAGCAATATTAGGAGCTCGACACAAGAGTCTGTGGTAACTCATGATGCGGGCAGCGGCGGTGCGGCGGCCTCGCAGATTCTGCCATTTCACCTCGTAGCCGCTGGGCCACCGTTTTACAATCGGCCTGTAGACTCCACCGGTGCATTGTATTGAGGGCTCCTTCCCCGTTTACTTATACCACCCTTCTCCTTTACCTTCCTTCACGGAACACCCTAGGCCCACCAGCTGATCCTGCGCTCGTGCCGCCGAGGGCGCCGCGCTAGGAACCAAACTTCTCAAGCCCATTTGTAACTCAATTGCTTCTTGATAAAGAACTTCGGTTGGCCGCATCCTCGGCAATTTGTTCAAGGCTCCCCTGCCCGACAATGTCAAAAATTGTGATATCGGTCATAAATATCTTGCCGAACCAATTGCGCAGCTCCACTGCAAGCAAAGAATCCACACCATATGTATGAAGCGGCCTTGTGCGGTTGATGTCTCCAGGCTCAATCGACGTCGCCTTCGATAATCTTTGAATCAGCGCCTCAACAACAATATTGGTTGCTTCCGCAATTGACGTCGTTTGCGAAAATTCTTTGCCCCAATCGCGGTCTCCCTGATCAGCTAATCTGCGGTCTCTGGAGTCGAGCTCGCTCACTTCACCTGGCTCGAACCGCTCCAGTGTTCGTAACAATGGGCGCTCAGTCATCCATTCTGGTACCTCAATACCACGAAGCTGAAATTGCGCAGGCGTTACAATGCCAATGATTGGTTGTGCATCTTGCGACTTCGCCGGCTGAAAGCTGGGGTTGCAATAACGGTCTAACAAGGCAAGAAATTCGGTCTCGTATACCTTTGCCAGGTCGCCAGCTGCTTCCTTCCCCTTTGCCAAATGCTCATTCTCCGCAATGATTCCAACATCTCCCATCCATCCAAGATCAATCGATATTGCTTTTTCGCCGCAGCATAGCCTATGATGGGCCAGTCCATCCTGATATGTGTTGCCAGCAGCATAGTTCGACTGGCCCATTGACCCAGCAATCCCCGCAACAGATGATAGGATTACAAAAAAAGAGAGACCATCTGGTAGCTGTTTATGTAAGTTCCATGTACTGCTGACCTTAGACTGAATGCAAGTAGATCACTTGTCCCAAGACATAGTTTCAAATAGCGAATCCTAAAAACTCATTTCATTAGAAAAATTGATATATATATATTAAAGCAACAATTGAGTTGGAAAGGCATACTTGGAGGACCATGGCCGCCTACAAACAACCCTTGATTGGCGGCATATGTGAACACTGATGTAGCGCGGCGGAGAGCGATGCTGAGTTTGAGACATCACACTTTGGAGTCTCTACAGAGGCGCCAAGCCCTCGAAGCTCTCTCAAGAGCTCTTGCGCTGCTGGTGAGCTTGGGCCAGATCTGGAAAGTAGTATAAAATTTCTTGCTCCTCGTTGGCACATCCATCGAGTAGCGCTGCGGCCGAGTCCACCAAGCCCTCCTGCAATGATGTACGTTGCCGTTGGATCCAGGCGGCATGAATATTTTAGCAGGAGAAGTGTCTAGTACGAGAATAAATAACCAATTCAAGATTCTGCTAAACAATGAAAGACATACTGGCACTTTGTCGGCTGTTGTGATAACTAGTACGGCTTTACCGACATTCTTTCCCGACTGCATTGTCCTCAATGCCGTTTCCACTTCGGATATCGGGTGAGTGTTCAGCGGCGAGGCAGTTCTCATCACTTTCTGTGAGATAAGGTTCATTATAGCTTTCAATGCTTTGCCGATTATGAGAGGTTGTTGGAGTGACAGAGAGTCGATGGCGACAGCATAGAAAGTAACGTTTTTGCGGAAGTGAGACATAGGAAGTTTCGAATTTGCCTCGATATCTGCTTTCCCTAGCTCAATGAACCTTCCAAGTGGCGCTACGCACTCCCAGGATGCCAGCAAAAGATCTCCTGCGAGAGAATTCAATACAACATCTACGCCTCTGCCATTAGTAGCGCGATGTATATCCCTGGAGAATGATGTATCGCGACTGTAGAATATGTGAGAGTCTGACAGACCGTATACCTCTTTCATTAGCATCCTCTTTTCCATTGTGCCCACCGTCACAAATATTTCGGCCCCGATAGTCTGTGCAATCTGCAGCGCCATTTGGCCGGTACCGCCAGCAGCTGAATGTATCGGGATAGTCTCTTCCTTTTTCAGATTGGCAAGAGTAATAAGTGAATGATATGCTGTTACACCTGTAGCAGAAAGCGACGCAGCCTCTGCCATAGTCATATCAGGAGGAATTTTCGCTGGGAGTTCGTAATGACAGCGAGCATAAGTTCGGGCACATCCATCAATCACTGCACACACACGGTCTCCGAGCCGGATATCACGACAGTGTGTGCCAACCCTCGTCACTGTTCCAGCACACTCAACACCAAAGGGGCTATCAAATCGTCCAAAAGCCACAAGGACGTCGCGAAAGTTAATACCAATAGCTTCAACAGCAATTTCAATCTCATCGCCCGCCAGAGTCTCGTGATACTCGATGTCTTCTTCCCAGTAAAACGAATCCGGAACGGCGAGGTTCGAGATTGTCATGACTAAAGGCGTACTTCCCATAGGCTGGTATTGAATCGTGGAATTGGTTTTGTAACGAATCTCATTATTGAGGTTCTGAGACTCATATATTCGATTGATCAGGAGGACCCTGTCACTTTCGACATATTCCAGCTCGATGGTGCCTGCGGGGTTCGTTAAGCATTCCGAAGCAACGCGATAAATGAACTGCGCATAGAACTCCGGCTCAAGGCCCACACTTTTGAAGCTTAAAGTCACAAACGGTCGGCTTGGTTTTTCAGTGGAGAGAACCCGAGCGAGACCCCTCACCATATGAAGATCTGGGGAGTATGTAGCCGTATCATCAGAGCAGGCTATTTCTGTTATATTACTTGGTGCCAATTGAGAAGCAATGAATTGTACCGTTTCGCCTTTTCCTAAACCCTATAGCCCTCTTCTGTATTCCTAGAAATTTGCAGATCTTTAAGCGAATATCCGAGGTCGTGATCAGTTCTTCGAATATGCTTTAAGTTCATCCTCGGCTTCCGGCTGAGGCCAGAGCCAGGCCTGTGGTTATACGCACCGACCATGCTAAGCTACGGTGAGCTCAGGGTTCTGGACCTTCCCAGCCCCGGTAATTTTGGGGGAACCGTCCGGGGAATGCTGTGGTCTGTTAGCGAGTCTTCAGGAAGCGGGGTTAGCGCCAGCACCCCAACATCACTCCTGAATATCAACCTCTTCTTCACTGTTGATCATACCACACAGAAAGCCCAACTAGACGAAGGCAGCCGCATGTCATTTGCTAGCTGCGTCTCCATTGGACAACTATGGTCTAATGTAGGCCGCATCGTGGGTCTTTATCCCTCTCCCACATCGCATCTTGATCACGGTTGTGACCTGACCTGTCGATCATCTTCCCAACCGACGCCATACCAATTGTCCAGTCACGCAACGACGTACCGTACACGCGGGATCATCATATCATATCGCATCCTCTTCTCTCACCAGCATCCGTAACTAGCGCTTGTACCCGAGTGCCTTGTCTGGCGTACTCCCTTGACTTGACAAAAACCGGGTTGAACCCCTTGCTTAGTCCCTGCATCTAGCTCGTCTCCAAGCTGCAGCCATGTCCAACGTTCCCGCAGGGTCAATTACCTAGCACACCCAGCCCAGCATCTATCTCATCAACCCTTTCCCAGCCATTCTCATTATCGATTGACACATTTCGACCACATCTGCTCAATCGCAACGTTTCGAGTAGTTCCGACAACTTATTTCTTAACTGCACATATTATACGCGACATACACTTGTATGTAATCATCTCACTTTATCGGGATCACTTAGTAAGAGGGAACATTGTTGTGTGGTCTTGCAGCAACTATAAATAACCGTCGGTCGGCTGGTTGTTGTAATCATACCAGGGGTACCTATGTGGTATCAAAGCAATCAACAACTGTCCCAGATTGTACGAAGACAGCTTCATGACCCACTGCTCACGACCAGAACGAATCTGTATTTAGACATTCGCCAACAGAGAATCACGTTACTATCTGGTCGTACACGATATACAACCCATTAATGTTTTTTGCAAGTACACAGTGACAGCTACCTCATCCCATGCAACACTGCTTCACCAGGTCGCCGTTTGGGACCGTAGTATTGGGAACTAGATAGTGCTCGTTGTCGTTCATGAAGTATACTATTGACTCTTTTTGGCTGCGAACTATTCCAATAGCATTATTTTACCAAATGCAAATGCCCTCCGTTTTATCATCATAAGTTGTTCAGATGTTAGGGCCAGCAGCCAACAGGTCAGCCACCTCCTTCGCAACTACTTGATGAATCGCTGAAGTTGGATGTAAGGTATTAAGCCAGAAGTACTGGTTGACCGGAACACCACAGCTGGCAATGTAAGTATCTTGTGCAGGAGTACCACTAGGTTCGTCAGCGATCAGGCAGCCATGAGGTTTCAGCACAGTAGTCGACTCACTTTTGGTATGCCGCGCAATAGTCGGTGGTATTCTTCAGCCCAGCCGTCTCAGCGTGCGACGTCGGGTCGTCCATGACATCTGAGAAGCTCTTGTTGGAACCATAGACCCAGACATTCGTGTCGCCCTTTGCCTTCACTTCTCCAGCGTAGTCAATCACTTTCTGGTTCCACGCAGCGACGTCTGCCTTGGAAAGTGAGACCGCCGTGTCCCCTTGAGGGATGATCAATGGGGTCCTGTCTAGAGGAGGTACGTTGATGAAAACGTAGTTCCGGCCTCCAGCAGCATAGATCTGGTCTATAAGACTCGAGATGACGTCGAAGATCTTGGTATTGAGAGCATCCGTTGCATCGGCTCCGTTCCAGTAGCTGTTTCCGATGTCGTTGATACCGATCCAGACCGCGAAGATGGAGTTATCTCCTGTCCACGATGCCTTGGACGAGTTACCAGTGTATCCCGGTATGAACTCTGATTCAACCTGATCCTTCAGTGACTTAACGGAAGGGTCATATGGGGTGACCAAACTCGCTATCACAACACGAGTCAATATGATGCGGCTTGGAAAGTTGCTATATCATAGGGGCTATGCATCGAGTTCGAGCCGTGATTTCAATGATTTCATATCCGTATTGCACTTACCATCCACTGTTGCGCCTCCGTACGCCAGGTTGTAAGTCAACAGAGATGAGGCGTTGTACTGGAACGTCAGATAACTAACTATAGGTCAACGATTGAAGTTTTACGTCTACTTTGGGACTGCCGAAAGGGGCTGGGGAGTTTGCCAGAGGAATTAACACAGTTTTTCACCTCTTTCCACGTCATACAAGAAATAGAAACTTGAAATACTAACCCGACCCAGTTCGGCCCATTTGAAGACGTGTACCCGGGGTAAGTCGGGTTCCCAAAAGGGTTCGCAGCTGAGGGTTGCGCTTGGGTGTAATCAAAGCCTACACTGTGTCAACAAAGCCTGCTTCCGGAAATGCCACACTGCCATGGTAGTTCTACCTGTCTGAGTGTAACTATCACCACTGGTAGTTGTGTTATTAGGTATATAAGCTTCCCAGAGCATCGTTACTGGACTCACAAGATGAAGGCATTCTTGATGTTCTCCCATCCCACCCATCTCCTCCCTACTCGGCTAGATTGTTCCACCCGAGGATAGGAATAAAGGGCAGAGGCGCTAAGCGCGAGCGACGAAACGGCTGCTGCTACTGCTGCGAGACGGACCATGTTGAATAAATCAGAGCTTCAAGATAATTTCGAGCGACAAGAACCAGACATCGAGGAAGATCTGATGGAAGAACAACGTGCGGGACCGGAGAGTTATATCAACAGTGTTGAGCCCAGCACAACTCGCCGGAACCCCTGATCATGACGCTTAAATGGAATCTTTGGCGGAAGAAAGGAGCCGTACATAGACGGCAATTATGTCATCATGTTATGCAATACTGACTGAATCGATCCCTACCTACTGCGGAATCGCCGTCCCAACTACCCATTCTGCTCTCGCTAGTTTGGCCGCGTCAGTGGTTCTGGTATCTCAAGCGCTATTTTTTCGGAGACCTAACTTGCACGCATAATTACACTTCTTTTGGGGACTACGGCCTGCCAACTCCCGCCTTGCTGCGTCCAGATCTAGAATTTCTCCGCAGGACGAAGTTGTATAAATATCACGGTCACGTGATCGGAGGAAGAGCCCCCGCGATCCAAGATGGTCGAGATTGATAATATCGAAATGGGAGACTTATTGTTCTTGTGCCTAGCAATGACTAAACTTGCCCTATAGACAACTGCAGCGTAGGCATACTTATCTTTGAGATTATCAAGCGGCTCTAAGTCTTGGTGAACTACTACTAGGTTCGACAAAACTAGATGGGGGTTGCTGGGACCGCTGGAGATTCTGTTATGGAGCAAGGTATGAGAAAGGGATTGTTAAACTGAGCAACGTCAGATTCCGGTATTTCTCAATCGATTACAGAGTCATAAAATCGACTCCTAGGCCTTTGTGTAATACTGGCTGCGAATCTAGAGGAGTGGAGATGAACAAGTGTCGAGAATGATGTATATAATGAAGTAGCAAGCGTGGTCTTCATTATGTCTTCACGCCATCTCTTATACTAATGTGCTCCTCAGTCAGTATCACAAGGGCTGAATACCGGGCTTGGAGGATGACTCAGTATGCGAGTGATATTCTACAGGTGTGTAGAACTTTGGCTATCTAAAAGTATTTCATAGCGTTCTAAAGATCAGTCTATCAATACATTCAGTATTCTTGTCGGCGGCAAGCCCTTCTTTTCGGCGTTAGTCGATGTCTCAAAAGCCGAAATAGCTTCATTTCTGGCTCACCCGGCCTATGTAATCCGGCTTCATACCTATGATATGATGTGATGAACAGGAATTCGAAGGGGTATTGCAGATCGCGGGCCCTGGCATAGGTGAGCTCCCGTATGCGCGCGGGCTCCCGTAGAAGTTACCAGCTGCTCCAGCTACATATTATCTCCGATAATGACCAATAGGAGTGTTGTTACCAAATAAGCCTATCCTAAACACGATAGGTATTTACATATTGATAATGTTAACACACCATTTGCATACTTCTTAGATAGGACATAGCGTAAACACTAAAAGATTAGATGACTTCGTTCGTATTCAATAACCTTTACTGATGACAAACCAATTAAAATGCTCGCAGCAACGCTCATGCTTATACTATATCATGCCTCTCCAAGTCCTATACAAGTAACGCTTGCCTAATACAACCTTTTTCTTATCATCCCAAACAATCGATCATATACACATGGGCTACTCGAGAAGCCTTATCCACCCGTGCCCAGTAGCGGGTGAAACCGAACTATTCGTCTGGGGTAGAGATCTGGATGTCTCTGGGGTTCCGTGAGTATCATCACAAATATGGACCTCGCGAAGGGTAGGTGCTATAGAAGAATATAAAATTAGCGATTATCATATAAGCTAGACGATTTAAGGGCGTCCAGGAGCTGCATGGGTAGAAAATCAAGGAAAGTCCTGCCTAACAAGACGTATCTACTCTCCTAGATACGTCGCTGGGGTCATAGAAGAGACATCAGCACACTGACCTAGCCATAAGAATCCGAAACTCGTCTCCTTGCTTTCGCGGCATGCGATTTGCGATACGGCGCCGCACTCCGTGACATTTGATGCGCTCTGTGAGCCCTGATATATGCTCATTTTATCGTATTTGTGTGAACTATAACAAATATTTGAACAGGATCCGGAAGTCTTCAAATGTAACAGAATATTAAGCCGATGTGATGTGTGTTTACGTTGTCCTTGTTTGACCACGCCACGTAAGAGTGAAGAGGAGAGGTAAGGAGAACACAAGCTCATTTAAAATGAGCACTGGGGGGCGAATTAATTGTAAGGCACATGCTAGACTTAACTTTCAGTAGCTTAAGCCTTAAATTAGATTGTTCAAAAGAGTTGAACTGGATGAGAATAACAACAAAGAACCATATAATATTAGCAAAATTCTACCAATCACAGGGCAACGCAGGTCTTGATTAGATTTTGTAAACAATAGTCAGCGTACTTCTTTCTTGGATATGTCCCTGCCTAGCCGATATCTATTCAATGTCTAATCAGTTTTGAAGAAAGCTTCCTCCAGTCTCCTGCTCGTCGATGCAGATGTGTGGCTCCCCATCCTCTGAGCAGGACGACCCTTCAAGTTCACTCTGTAGCTTCGAATCTCGTGATCCAGCCATGTTCGGTGTCCGTGACCCTGAATATGAGCCTGTATCATTTATCGAAGGCGAATTCGAACGGTCTAGTATTTGCTGTAATAATTCTCGGCTCGAACGCTTCCGACCCCTATCGCTTTCTTGCAGTCTCTCTGTCCATAGGGGCTGGGCCAATAGTTTGCTGTGGATATACTCAGGCGTGTATTCCGAAATGGGTACGAAGCTATGACGACGTAAACAGTCAGAGGGATTGTCGGTAATATCTTGGTGTTGAGTAAGGGAGTTTCTGGTTCTGATCCTTTTATGGCATGAGGCGCCAATCGAGCGGCCTAGCCTTTTGTTATGGTCATCACCGCCTTCATAGGCCTGAGATGGCCACTCATTATCGTACTCGTGATTGTGTGATTGATAGTCTTCGAAGTGGACTTGGGGTGGAGGTATTGGTATTGATTGGGGGTCTTCCTCTAGAATTGGCAATGGATCGTAGCTGCAAGTATGGGCGTCGACACCATCATGATAAAGGTCTGCGACCATATCTCGACGCTCAGCTGATTCGTAGTTATCTGTTTCATCTAACAAGCCCAGTGGGGTTAGCCAGTCATTTGTGCAAGACCTGGATATGAGCCTGGGAAAAGAAGTTATCGGTGTTATAGGGACCACGTAGCTCAACTCATCGCTTAAAGTACGTTGGGATATCGGTTCGGAGGTGGACCGTTCTCCAGGTCGTCGTCGATACCGCCTTCCAAATGAACTCGAAATCTTATGAGGTGTACTGGTCCCACAGCTCGCTCTCTGCACAATTCGACGGGATTGTGGCCATGAAAGATAGCGGTTTCCACGATTCTGCAGAGGTAGATACTTTGGGGGCTCTGGTATTTCTACTCCTGACTTGTCGGCCCGAGCGGCTTCAGGATAGCCGTCATTCCGAAGGAATGAATGCGAGAACAATTCCTAATTGATCTCCGTGATGCTTTGACGTGATACTATACAATCGCAGAAGTTAGCAACTGTCCTATACAGTGATTCTACTGCATGCTTTTTGGCATCTAAGACGGCTACAGAACTAAAGATAGCAAGGGGTAACATCATAAGAATAAGGGTATCATTCGTACTATAAGTCGTTTTTGGCGTTGACGATAGACGCCTAAATTTCTCCAAATCATTGGCCAGGCTGAAACAAGGTCGTGGTGAGCAAATAGTGGTAGCCGGATCAGCGACGGCGGATACGCCCGGCATAATGTTCTGTGCACAAAGTGTCGGTCTCTTGTGTGTACTACTGGGAAATAGACGAAATCGACAGTCCAACTGGATCGCACCGTCTTGCATACTGCGCACTCCAGCGATCACAATGTCGATTATTCCTGTGATGTCATCTGTTGTAATTAGGTACTGCTCGTCTGGCTCTGCTGGTAGCTGAAGATGAGGCTTATATGGTGTTGCCTGAAATGACGATAGAGGTGTTTCGTTTTCATTGGGAACTGGTTTGCCCGACCCAGCACGCTTTCGCCTTGTAGCTAGAAAGGCACGGACGCTGCATGAGATACCATCTCTTCCTTGCTTGTCGACATGGCCGTAAAACTGTGTTGGAGGAACTAGTGGTGGGCAGCTCTGGGCATGTAGGCTCTGCTCTCTGGCTGATGCCGAGCTCGAGCCCCGAGTCGTGGTGACCGGTACAGGTGATGAGAGCAGCTTATCTACATTAGAATTCGCAGTAAAGGCTCCCCTGTCCGATATGTCAACCCCTACCCGGGGCTGACAGACCGATGCGAGAGGTTCGGAATGAAGCGCAGCTGAATTGACATCCTCTGGCAGCTGTTCCTCCTCTTGCCCCCATCTCTGTGGTGCGATGCCACTCATGCTCATGAGTCGACTTGTTGGGTGGCTCGAGTAGGCACTGAAGAATGGGTCATCATCCTCAAAGCTGGCAAAGGACATGCGGTTTGATGGGACGACCATGATGGCGGGCGGATTTCGAATTACCACTGCTTCATGTCTCAAACTTAATGGTGGCTTGTTCGATACCATCCCAATTCTTAGGTTAGGTACAAATAGAGATACCAATTTGGAATTTACTAGGTCAAGAAGATGTTGAAATAGAACCTGACGGATCGGACACGACTAAGCAATGGAACAAGTACCGAGGGTCTGGCTCGTTGGTGCTTGCCACAGTTAGCTAGAACTTGAAGCTGGAAGTAGGTACGTTGGTGTAGCGAGCCCTGACATTTAAAGGCAAGCACGTCCATATTAGGTGCTTTAACTTGCATTACCTTGAAGCGGGAACGCGCCCCTTCCGCTTAAGAGCCGGAAACAACTGTCTTAACTAGTTTATCAGAATTATCAAAGTTCGAGCTTTTGTCGACATACTACTACAGTAGCTTTCCTTGATATACGCGGGATGCTACGATCGAATGCATCTCTTACAGCGTGTTGAATCCTAAGGGGGCAGGATAAAAATATGGGCTGATTGAGCATATACGTTGTCATTCAAGCAAAGGGAGAGTCACGCCGGCTTGAGTGACCATGTGTGCTAGATTGAGTGCCTTTCATTGCACTGGCGGGTGGGGAGGTTACTACTATTTGCATCGTCACGTACCTTTTCTGCCTCAGCGTCTGGCCTCTACACTACCCCTATTCTGGGTCTACGATAGAGGGCGCAAATTCTTTGCAGAGATGTCAATGACACTGTCAAGTATCTGGATTAGTGAGGGGTCTAGTTTATAACGAGACTGGACAAGAAGCAGAATCTGGTAATATTAGGTTCATAACTAACTACACGAAGAGATCTGTACGAACAAGTGGTGCTCGAGGGTATCATAAGTAATTTACGGGCAAAAGAGGAGTGGGGATCTATGACTCATAACAACAAGCAACACAAAACCTATAGATATGTCGTCTCAACTGCTTGTTACCTAAGATTGTCGACAAATGCATAACTTACGCCTCCCAATGCTCGATATGACCAACTATTAATTAGAAGTGGAATACGTGTGAAACAGGAGTAGCGAAGAGCAAGAAAGGTGCTATTAGGCGGAGTTTGTGGACCGCCTCCAGATCATAAACGCAGCTACAGCTGCACATGTAGTCGCTCCTAATGCGAGATAGAGGCTCGTCCTGTCTGGGGGGGGCTCCTCGCTTTTTGGGAATGCGGTGCTCGGATTGGTCGCTGCCTCGGCAAGCGCAACAAATAGTTCTCCTATGCTGTTCCATGTGACACTAACGTGAACCGGTGTCCCCATCATGAGGCTGGAGGTGTACTGGTCGGGTTGCAGCTCGCATCGTTGTGTTGTTTTGTCCCTGTCTGCTTTTAGGGCCGTGTAGATAGAAGGGAGGTCATCTAGATGTGGATATCGCTTCCGAAGTTCGACAATATGGGAAAAGGAGTCCGGATCCGATGAGTCATATGAATAGCAAATGAGATCGCAGGCATCTAACTTGGTCTGGTTCTCTAGAATGGCGGGTTCTAACTCGCCAAGTTCCTCCAGGATTAGGTAGCATTGTTTCCCACCCGGGAGTTCAACGCTATTCACGGCTCTGCGAGGTTTGATAGTGGGGTGATACATGCCGTCGAATGGCCGATTGAGAAATGCGTCCAGGAGAGACGATTTACCGGCTCCAGCTGCGCCGATGATATAACACAAGACTACGTTGCGTTCCACTTTGCCCGGGCGTGTTCTTCTCTTGCGTGGCCGTGTCACCTTCAACGCCGAAGTTAGAGAGCCTCGGGGAGTTGGCGGTTCAAAGCCCAAGTAGGCGAGATATTCCATCGTGGTCTTCGGTTCTAGAAAGGTAGTCATACTCCACTGGGCAAGCCAACCTTGTAGGGTAATGTAACCAGCTTCGTTGCGAACGGTTGAGGATGGAAACGAAGCTTCAACCCACGACTGAGGTGGTCCCGGGGTGGGAGCAAACAGTGCCTCAAGCTCTTGATCATTCAAGCCCCCATCATTATCTTTATCGAACAATAAGAAGAGGTCCATGAAAAAGCGATACCCCGCGGGGCTAAGCTCGGCAGAGGCATATTCAGGAACATCAAACTTGGGGTGGATGAAGCTGTCCGCTAAGCTCAAGCTATCGGTATAGTGGTATTTGCGCAGTATTACCCAGATCGTCTCGTGGCGTCCCTTTTCCGCATACATCTTGTTCAACTGAAGGAAACCATTCATGCTAACACCTTTCTCGGTATCAGACCCAGGAACTGATTTGGAAATTGATAACTTGATGTTATCAAGGTCCTCGGACGTCAAAGGCTTGTCAAAACATTTGGCCTGGAAGTCCTGGATTTCCTGGTCGTTTAAGTAGCCATCCTGGTCCTTGTCACAGAGATAAAATACTCTTTTGAGGGCTGATACACACGCGGGCTTGAGACATCCTTCTTTATAATCAAAGAGAGGCGCAATAGGATGTGTGACAGCTTTTTGGCACAAGAAGAAAGTTTCGTTGACATTCGAGTGCTCTCGAGCGCTAGCACGTATACAGGAGTCGATCTCGCGGAATTCGCTCATGACGGGTAGCATTTCCTCTTCAACAACCTGGGAAGTCGGATTTTCTGTCAAGTCGGATTTGTTGGCACATAGGACGACGGGGACATTGACACCGAGCGAGCGGAAGTAGGGCATCCAGAAAAGAGCAACGCGCTCATAACTGTAGTGGTCGGAGTAGACCAGAAGAATGACGTTGGACTTTCGGATTTCCTTTCGCAGGGTTGTTCTGTCTTGCGGACGGGCGGAGGTATCGACAATGGTAGTCGTGACATTCTCGGGCGTCCCAATGCTGGGTGGGATTGTGATCTGGGGGAGGACCGGCTGGATCTTGTTGCTTACGAAAACGTCCTTAACTAGTGACGCAATGAGGCTCGACTTTCCCGTACCTTCGTCACCACAGACGCAAATGCGGACTAACCGGTAGTTGTTAGCATGGATTGCACACAGCACTCCAGGGTGAAGGGCGAAGAAAGACAGCGCTCCGCACCTGTGGCCATGTTGACGCAGCACTATAATGGATGTCCAGGGGCTCTCTACTCGAGTGCTTGTCAACTAGGTACTTATAGCGAGGCCATCCCTAAGGGCAGAAGGATTCCAAGGTATTACGTATCACCGCTATCGCGAATAACCTAGCAAGAGAGCAGATGGGCGCGATATTGCTGAAGCTATTAGACAAGCAGGGCAGCGGGAGCTGTAAATACGGCGATGGAATGCGGGCTCTCTGGAACAAGCTGGATATGGGTTGGGCTTGGATAACCAGGATGGAGATGGTCAAGGATTGGAGTCCTTCCGATTAGCTATGCTGGAGTAAACATTCAATTTCCATTAGTGCAAATACCCTATAAGTCAGAGTTGCGATGCGGTTTTTGGCTAATAGGCGTGCATTTACTTGTATACGGTACTACTCTACGTTCGAGGCAGGCACCTGCAGGCAGCCACATGCATGTACTGTAAATTTAGACTACAAGTAGCGCATTAGAATCTGACGTTTTGACGCTCGCGTTTCTTGAATCAACATTGTATACTTAGATTAAGATATCTCGGTAGATCTAAAAATCGATGGCTGCAGAGGCAGAACATTCCAGGTAACTGGCAAACATGGTTCAATGTTGACATGCAGTTGCTTATATCCTTACTCAGTTGGTACTTACCTAGGGTAGCTGCATGTAGGCATGTTTAAGCGTCTTTCATGCTGGCTTTGTGCTCCTCATCCCGACCCGACAGGGGTCCCAAAGTCTTTGAGCAATAACAACTAACTCAAGTTATCATGGTTATCTAGTACGTCACTCACATAGACACCTGAACAACAAGGTACCTACCTTGTAGTAAAAAGGTCAGCAGGATGGTAACAGCAGGAGGTAGCAGAGAGAATATTACCTTACAGTAGAGCAGTTGTTACTCTTTATACTAGCAGTACTTAAGCTACCTAGGTAGCTGGGTACCTTCTTTACCCCACAAGTAGGACCCCTGCTATCTGCTGCACTAAGTGCTACTATTATATATAGTAACTCGAGACCTCCATTAACAGAGAGCGTGGTGACAGGGATATGCCTTGATGCAGGTGCTTTACTGTAGGTGACGACCCGGGGTGCAAGTAACTGGACTGAATTGGCCAACAGCGCAAGTGTTTCGACATCGACACTTCCTTAAAACACCCTTCGCACTCGCTCCTACTGCTTCTCGTCCGTTTTCGATACTCAGACTATCAATCGCCTGCATGAGCGCTAGCATTATGGAAGTCTAATCATAGGTAGCTGTCAATTGACGTCTGTTCCTGGGTAAGTTTAATCGACCCCTGTCGGCGCTGTAGCATGCAAGCAGGAGGCTGAGAAACCCAGATTCTTCGACAACGTTTCGACCGCGCAAGCCTTCTCCGTCCATCGGTCTTCTTTCAGTTATCTTTAGCCATGTTGTAAGCAGCCACCCCGAGTAAGGAGGGGATTGACTTTCCTGCGTGTGATCCGCGCCATCGCTCACCACCTCCCCATCGTTGGCTATTAGTAGCGTGTTACCTCCTCCGCCGAGGTATCCCACCCAAGCGGCATACAATGCTGCTGTCGCCGCGGGTCACGCGACCCCGATGATTGAGACCAACAACATACTGTCGACTCCCGAAGATCAGTTTCTCGTTGGAGAGGGTATGCGCCTCACCCCCCTTCCTGTTCTCGCATCCGCCCTGCTACGTTACTCGCGACGCTCGCCATTTTCAAGGCCTTCCGCTGAAGCTTTGCATTAGGAACATACGTGCTCAAAGAAGATCTACTCCTCGCAACGCCTCCGCCTCACCCTTCCGAAGCCCCCGTCACCAACCCGAACCCGCTCGCTACGAATCCTCAGCCCGCTACTGCTGGGACGAAGGCATCTCTCTTATGTCTAGACGCGCGTCGGCCACCTCCTGCATTCTATAAACCTACCCCAGCAGCAGCCCTGCCCGGTAGCATAGCCGAACATCCTAACGAGTGGCGACTGTCGAATGATGCTAAGGTTAGTAGCGACGGGGAGGGTCGAGGGACATCAGTGAGCGATGTTGGCGCTCCAAGTTCTGCTACGGCTGCCCCAGCATTTGGCGACGGAAATGCGCTCCTTGCTCCTGAGAGGTTTAAGGACCCGAACAAGCGCCGGAAGCCGAAGAACAACATGACCAAAAGCAACTCATCCTTCATCTCACGTGTCATCATCAATGAGACCTTCTCCAAGAAGATGGCCGATAGGCCAAGCGACGGCACCTTCCTATTTGCAAACATCAACCGTGCTTTCCAATGGCTGGATCTATCGTCCCCTTCAAAGGCCGACTACTTGACCAAGATACTTTTTACCAAGGCTCACTGCCTCAGTCATGATGTCAACTTAGTTACGAAGAGCTCTAGCCATATAGACATAATAATGGGATTTTCTACCGGTGAAATCATCTGGTGGGAGGCAATGTCTCAACGATATACCAGACTTAACAAGAATGTAAGTAGTATGAGCTCAAAGTCTTTAGCTAAAACTAACTTTCATTTCGTCTAGGGCGTTATCAATAAGACTCCGGTATCGCAAATACGCTGGATACCAGGAGCGGAAAACCTCTTCTTGGCTGCACATATGGATGGCTCATTGGTTGTATATGACAAAGAGAAAGAAGATGCTGTTTTTAGCCAGGAAGATGAGGAGGTCCAGCCAAACGGTGAGAATGCGCCTCTGGATAGAATATCAGTATGGAAGTCAGTCCATTCGAAGAATCAGAAAACCAACCCTGTTGCTGTCTGGAAACTTTCAAATCAACGGATCAATGCATTCAGCTTTTCTCCAGATAATCGTCATCTAGCCGTGGTTTCGGAAGACGGGACGATGCGGATCATCGATTACCTCAAGGAAGAGTAAGAAATGCCTTTTTCACGCAATTCTAGTTCGAAGAGACTGACATAGGATATAAGATTACTCGGCCTATATAATGCGTACTATGGTGGATTTACCTGCGTTTGCTGGTCCCCAGACGGTAAATATGTCCTGACAGGAGGACAAGATGACCTGATTTCCATTTGGTACCCTCAAGAGACCACACTTATAGCTCGCTGTCAGGGGCATCAATCGTGGGTGACCTCGGTCGCTTTTGATCCCTGGAGGTGCGATGAGAAGAACTACCGCTTCGGAAGTGTAGGAGAGGACTGCCGGCTATGCTTGTGGGATTTTAACGTAGGAATGTTGCATAAACCGAAAATCGTGAGTTTCCCTTATGCCGGATCTATGTCTACCTGCTTATTCCCTAGTCGTCACACCGGCAACGCGGTTCAGTCTCGTCTCGTGTACCGACCATACACCGCGCCGACACCCAGGGTACATCCCCGGGTAGGATACGCTCAGGATCAACGACTTCGGCCGCAGACGGTGAGGAAATTAGGATAAGTATAAACTATCCCGTTGAACCACGGTCCAACGTAGCAATACTCCCGCCAGTCTTGACCAAGGTCGCCGACAAAGATCCTCTCAGTTGGATCACATTCACTGAGGAATCCGTCATGACCAGCTGTAAATCCGGTGAGTTTTGCTACGGCCCCGCCATGAACGATGCTAACATCGATGGACGTAGGTCATATACGAACCTGGAGCCGACCTTCGGATTCTCTTACCCAATCAAACATATAATGCGACGGACGCCATATAGGGGCTACTGGATTCAAGGCTTGACGGCTTTTCTACGTATTTCGTAGGGTATCTCCAGACGGTCAAGATCATGACCGTGTGAACAGATCTTTAATACCATGATCCGGGCTCATAGTAACGTTATCTAGCGGTCCGTGTTGAACTTGGCGCGATGGATCCTATATCAAAAGATATCGATACGTGTTGCAGCCTAGGAAAGTTGGCGTGCAGTGCTTTTGCGGTCTAGAGGGCGTAATAGATTATCCCGCAGACGGCCTCTATCTTAGACAGCGATCCAAAAGTGTCCGGTTTCTAATCTATAAGAACCGTGTTGCCTTGTATTAGTGTAGCTAGAGAGTGCCGTACTTTGACGCAAATGAGCCTCTTTCTCGTCCGTTTTATTTCCTCTTTACTAGCCACTAATCTGGCAGCGTGGCGTACTAGTAGTGTAGCATAGTGGACGAAAGAGCCGCTCTGTACGCGTCAGAGCTTTTCATGACCCCCACTCGGGGTGGGTGTCGTTTGGTATTAACTAACAAAAGCCTCCGAAAATGATGTAGTGAAGAGCCCTCATAGGATAGGGTCTTTTGATAACAGTCCAATGATTTATTTACCCAATATCAATCTTGCTAAATGCCGCTTTTCAAGGTTGGTTGGAAAAAAAATTCGAGCATGCAGGGGGCTACTAAATAGACTCTTTACTGTTAGGTTGCGGTTTATTTTCTCTGCCCTTCAAGGCCCGCCAGGATGGCATCGGGAAATGTCGTGTAGATATGCTGCCTCTCGGCCCTTTTCACCCTAGGCCCAGTGATGAGGTTTTACACCGCTTCAAAGGGGTTGATAAAGTGTCTACTGAAAATTTTCTGTTGGATACGCGCGAGTGCGCAATGAGGCTCCTCGTATCAACTGAGAGCTTTTTTCCTAGTTGAATAGGCCCTTCTGGCTAGTTTAGGTAGATTCAGACCAATGAGATGTGGGAACATAGCATGGATATATGGACAGTGAGTGAGTTATATATGGGACTTTGTGATAACGAATGAGGCTAAGGGGTATCCCAAAGCTGGGTAGGTAACCAGCTATATACGCAGTTAGCGTAAGTTTGAGATGAGCTTGTCCTTGTCTTAGGTTCAAAAGAAGCCTTGAGGCTGAAACGCTTGCGGTAGGCAGACGCACAAGTACAGCTACCATGAACCTTGTTAGGTGCGGTCAATGTACGGTACACTATGGGTAGCGCGTACATCATGGCCCTAGCTGCTTCTGCCAACTAATGATAGGGCGCTCACTTATCTTCAACAAATACCCCTAACTCCTTTGGTGAGAGGCTCAAGCATCTATTTTTCCTAGTTTGACTTAATGGCCTTAGGTTACACTAGGCGGCTAGCTATATGAAAATTAACCCCCTTGGACAAGAGTTATCAGGTTTGAATCTCATTAATTAGGTTGTGTGTGACTGCGAAAAGTAGGCAGCCACTACCATGACCAAGTAAGGCAAATCATAGATCGTGAATTGGACTTGGAAGTTGGGTCTGATCGCGCCGTCAAGGTCCGGCACTGCCCGTCTCATCACAGACTACACAATAGAGAACGCACCAATCTCGGTGTTCTGGAATGCTATGTCCGCTCGATTCCTTGAAATTTAACAGCATGTCTCGTAAGATACACGACCAAGTTGCTGCTTGCCACTATTTATCCCACTATCCATGGTGCACGATCCACGATCGGCCCACCCCGGCAAATCAGTGGGATCGTACGGTGCTGTGCCGGCGGTTTAAAGATGTACCGGTCTTTTGCGCATTAGGCCGGATCAACCTCCGCAGGCGACAAGTCCTACTTGCATGTTAGCGGAGTGCATATTGTTACGGTTGAGTAGCCCAGCCCCTTCTGTCCTTCTGTCAAGATCAAACTCTGTATCATCGGTAGACACCGCATCGGCTTTCCTAATCCCGTAAGCCAAGCTGGGCAGCAGCAGCCATGCCTATCATGCCTTAGCAGCTAAGAAGAAGCTTATAATCAGCTTACTTCTCTTAATTGCTTTGAAATGGCTGTGCTCGATAAATACGATAATCTTCTCTTGGTCTTCTAAGGACCAGAGAGACGCAAGCGGCGCTCACTGAGTTATAACCTATCGCCGGCTATCACATGTGGTAAGGAGAGCTAGCTACATGTATCGTCAAGTATTGCTACTTTTAAACTTTGGGTCGCTCGCTTCACTCACCTTAGCATCCAGATTGAAATCGTGGTAGGTACCCACATGACCCTTATCCACCCTACCCACCCATATGGATAGCTGAGTTGGATAGATACCTGCCTGGTTCCAAAGTGTCACGGAGAACTGGTAGAAAGATGAAAACACAGGACAGTAATCAACACTCCTTTCGGAGAAATCTCGTCTCTCGATAATTGAGAATGCTTAAGCCTAAAGGAGCAACCGGATAGTAGATATTGACAATATGTATCTACATAATTGTCAGATGGTATGCTGTCCTACAACGATGTACCTTATGTAGATTAGGTACGTACCTGCCGAGGCGAAGGGGTTCCCCTCCGCCGCCGAAGACCGAAAATAATGTAGGTAACCCCTGTAGCTGGCCGTTAAATCACGGCACCGCACCAACTCTGCAGCACGCGCGCAGCGCAAATGACAGCCGCGGATGTCGCCGCGACCAAACCACTTGACCTAGGTATCTACCTACATCCACGATAGTATACTCAGTATGGAGCGGGAACCCGATGTATGTACCGGTACGTTAGGAGGTAAGTACATCACTATCCACTCCTACTTGTGCTTAGGAGCAGAGGGCGGGCCGCTTTTTGGTGCCAACGCTTTCTTGTTTAGAGCTGATGGTGGCTCCTCGAAGACGGCGGATATCTATATGGTTACCGGTTACCTTGTGTAATAATAATTGCTTGTTGCTCACCATAATTTTCATCCCACGATGCCGTGTCGCAACCTCTCAAATCCTCTCTCGCAAAAACTCGGACAGCAATAAACGGTAGAAGAGGTAGCCATTTTTGAATAACTCTTCGCAATTTCTTGACCCTTCCCACGCCTTGTCTATACACTCAGGCACCCTCTGCCTGCGACCGCGCGCAACAAAGCCATCCACCCTGTTTGCTGCGAAACAGACACCCCAACAGCACCCATCCAACTCTGAACTTTAACTGGGTCGAGTATCCAATCAACCAAACCAATACTAGAAATTACCCGTTTTCATGGGCAGCGCCCCTTCGATTTGCTCCATTTTACTCGTTTCACTTAAAACTCGGAGGAAAAGTGTGGTCGACGCCGCATTGCGCTCTTTTTTGCTGAAGCGAAGAGAACATCTACATATTTCTGTCGGTGTCGCCGCTGCACGCCATTTTGCCATCTCCAAACTCTGCTGCTGCTGACTTGCCGGGGTGCATGACTCGCCTCACCACCGCAGATCCCGTGATCTGTCGGAGGCTTAACAATTCAGCTCGTTCAAAATATTCGAGAGCAGCAATCTACTCCATATCATACTAGCTCTCCTTCCGCAAGCGCCGCGACGAAAATGCCATCGTTCAATCCGTTTGCATCGGCTGGTAGCCGGCTCTGCTCCTTGTTCGAGATACGGTGAGTCTAACACTCTGGCGGTAATAGCAGACAGCGACCCAGTCGGCTGACTCATCCACAGGCTTGACAACGAATTCGTCGTCTTTCGCGGAAGTGAGCACGAAGCATCTGGCCAGCTTTTGAAGGGTGTCGTCGTTCTGTGTTTAAAGGAGCCTTTGAAAGTTGAAGATGTCCATCTACGACTTACGGGTCATTGCCGGATAGCCTGGTTAGATGGTAGGCAGACCCCATCAGGCATCCACAATCAGAAAGTCGATCGGACCACCGCCATCCTTAAGCACAATTGGACGCCCTTTGTTGGCGAGACGAGTCATCACAACACGCTCGCTCCAGGGAACTACGAGTGGCCATTCGAGATAATGCTTCCGGGGGACACACCCGAAAGCGTTGAAGGTCTGTATCAGACGGGCATTACTTACCTTTTCAAGGCTACTGTCTCTCGTGGCAAGCTAGCCAAGAACCTTCATGCCTTCAAGCGATTACGAATCATCCGGACTTTGGAGCCTGCGGCGTTGGAACTGAACCACGCCATGAGCGTTGAGAATGTGTGGCCTAACAAGATCGAATACTCGGTCGCCATCCCCCAAAAAGCCGTTGTATTCGGTAGCAATGTACCCCTCGAGATGCGCTTCACCCCCTTATTGAAAGGCTTGGAGATGGGGAATGTTACGGTCAAGCTGTTTGAGACACAAGAATTCACCGTGTCCGGACCGGGGTACCCTATGCGAATGCATAAACATGATCGTGAAGTAGCAACATGGAATCTAGAAGTCACCCGGGAAAAGCACTGGCAAGACGTGATCGAGGAAAGCGGGCAAGAAGGATGGGTGGTAAACCAAGATCTACCGCTGCCGAAGAGGCTGAACCGATGCATACAGGATTGCCACGTTCAGGGCATCAAAATCAGGCACAAACTCAAGCTAACCGTTGCTCTCAATAACCCGGATGGCCACGTCTCTGAGGTATGACCCCACGTTATACGCCCCTTTATCTGGCCGATATCGGCTAACCAGTGGTCCAGCTCCGTGCTACATTGCCCGTAACCATCTTTATCTCACCGAATATGCCTTTAGATGATGAGGGAAATCTCGTTGCGCAATCGCCTGGCGTGGCCGAAGATGGGTTGGACGAGGGTAGAAATCTGGCACCCCCTGGATACGGCCAACACGTGCTCGATCAGCTTTATGATGATGTGGACGTTAGTGGTATCCTGACGCCGGGCATACAAAGCGGTCTCAACACGCCGTTCTACACCCATTCTCGGGCGGGATCGTCGGAAAACTTGGCGGCCATCGCCCACGGTGCTGGAGTCGCGCCTGCCGCTCTATCATCTAGGTTGCAGAGTGTATCGCTTGAAGACCCTCACACTGGCAGATTTCACTGGCACCACGATTCTGGATCTGGTGCCATTACACCTCATCACCGCGATCACGAACACTCGCAACATCACTCGCCGGAACTGTCCAGACGAACAAGCGAAGAGGAGCATTCTAGACATTCAGACCACAATACACCGCCGCTTCATACGGAGTATCCTAGCTTGGAACTACTCAGTAAAGTCCCAAGCTACACGACAGCGACGAGAACCCCTCTGCCTAGGACCCCAAGCGCTACAGACTCTCTCGTACTTCCAGATTACAACACGGCAATGAGTGCGCCCAGCTCCCCTACCCAAATCATTACAGACCCGATGGAAACGATCACCGAGGATTCCACGATTCGAGCGTCAGTCAGCGAATCTGGCAGATCTAGGAGTTCATCGGATGATGGTCGACACCACGTGCATGGCTTCAGCTTCTTCTCAAACCACCCGAGTCACGCCGCCATTGGTGGGCACGATGGAGAACGACGACTGAGGCTTTTACAACACAGAGGTACCTCGTAAACTTGGGGCACGAATACTATAGACACGAGCACGCATTTATTCCATGCTTAGCGCTTAGTGGACGGCTGAACATTACACCATCATTATTGTGGCGTTGGGACATTTTGTAGCATAGATCGGGCATGGTTGGGATTTGACGACAGGGCCAACAGAACTGGATCATAATGGATAATTAGACTGGGATCATCACACCACTGGAAGCTTGGAATTTGGATCATTAATATTTGTTGGTTTTTACCATACATGATCGAACTAAGCAACAGCTACATATTTGGCGCACAGGTATCGGTAGAGAAGGAATAGCAATATATACCCTTTGTATGTCTGAAAACCTATACTTGTATCTATTCACGGGATTTTGCCTTGATCTTGGGCGCAGGGCCTAGAACAGCAGGATTATACAAGTATTATCGCATTGCGGCAATTTGATTGTCATACAAGAAAAAAGAAGGAGAGGTCAAAGCCAGTCAGCCGCAAACGCGAATAAAGTCAATTAGACATAGTCGATAACACTTGCTACGATTATCTGGAATAGGCTGGAGAGCTGAGATAATTGACGTCATGCAAATAAAAAATACAGCAAAAACGGCACAGATAGCTCTCCCGTGGTGGGCCAGTACAAAGCTACAAGCGTAAGCTAGAGGAGGGAAAGTGACGCAAGAGGCAAGCGGGGCAGACACCACGCTCTTCTTTTGTCTCCTTGGTATACTTACAAGTCTAGACGATGGAGAGGTCGATGACCTCAACACCTTGGTTCATGATTGATGCCCTGATCCTATTCATGCCATTCGATACCTACTAAATTCGCATTCCAATGGCGCACTCTAGATAGCCCTTCAAGGCCAGCTAAGGATCAGCCACAGCGTAGAGACCGACCGGTAAATGTGGGGCCCGACTTATACTAAACCTATTCAGGGTAGGCCCAAGCCAATATTTCTTGGTATTATCTCAAGACCATCATTATCCAGGTAGTGCTGGCTGTAGTGCAGAATTACGATGTCGAGGGCAGTATCGAGGGTATCCTCATCAGACCACCAGTGGGCAGAGGGGCATTGTACAGGCTCCATGTGCCTAACAATTGAGCTCCTTCAATGCCAGGCCAAGCGACAGCTGTCGTGATCTGCACAGGGGTCGGCCCCCCGATAGTGATTAGTACAAGTTCCGGTATCCATTCATCTTGATGCTGTCCCGCGCTAACATCGTCACTTTTTATTGCTAGATCTGGTTGATCCCCCCTGAGCCCGCCCCGCGTTGGCTTCACCCACGAGTCTGACGTCGCCATCGCTTGACCTGGACCCAAATCAACACTGAATAAATCCTATATTTCCCTTGTCGACGACCAGTTCGACAAACGCCCTACAATATTCCCATCTTACTTGCAGCTGTGCCATCGAACGACAAGCGCACGGCCCCTCCTCTGCCTCCTCCATCATACCTAACCCAGAGCGTACAATTCGGTTACTCAGTCACTATGAGTGGCGATTCGAAGCCGATGCCCCTGAGGCAAGGTACGACCTTCGGCGGCGACGACGCCGTCCCCGAACTTGACCCTACTACCGTGAGCCACGCACTCATCATTCTTTTGCCAATACGCTAACCGGATTTATGTGCGACCAGACCGCCGGACTACTTACGGAGAGGCTGCAGGCATGGAAGCACGCTGTCGTCTACTTGGAGGACTATGTTGGCGCCGTCGAAAAGGTTCACAAGGCTCATTCCAAGGAGTATGAGAAGGTGCTTAAGACGATCTCACATCCTCTGAGAGAGGGTCATCATTTCGACCAGGGTCTTGGTGGTGTCGCCGGCTTCTTTGAGAATATGCGAGTGAATACACAGGTCAGTTGCTCTAACCCATATCGAGTGTATCTCCCCGGATATGAAGCTGACTGTCAAAGGCCATGGTCAATTCCAACACCGAGACCGAGAAAACTCTTAAGGGGACCGTCCTACCTATCCTCGAGCGACTACACAAGGAGATCAAGGCCAAACACAAGGAAGTCTCCCACGGGGCAGAAAAGGGAGCCAAGGAGATCGAGAAGGCTAGGAATGCCACTCAGAAGCATATCGAGCTCCTCGGACAACACTCAGCATCATTCGAGTCCACTGGCGGCAAGTTGAATCCCAATGATGACCCGTACGTGCTCCAGCGTGGAGTGCTCCATCGGTTGAACAAGCAGATTATCGCAGAGAATAATCACAGCAATGATCTTCTCCACGTGCAAGACGGGTTCCAGGCCTTTGAAGCCCACGTTGTGCAAGTTATCCAAGAAGCCATGGAGGCTTTCAACCAAGTTGCCGGTGGCCAGGCTGAGAAAACCCGAGCTCTGTATGCGGATATGCTTGGTGCGGCACAGCGCATCCCTGGCGATTTCGAATGGAAGGGATTTTACGAGCGAAACACACACCGCTTGGTAAACCCCAATGACCCTCCGAGGAGCCTGGAGGCTGTTAGTTTCCCAAACCAAGGCCACTCCTCCACTAAACCATTGATTGAAGGAAGCCTTGAACGAAAGTCGCGCAACAAGCTTTCCTGGGGTACCCAGTCTGCTTACTACGTCGTAACGCCGGCGAAATATCTTCACGAGTTCAAGGATGATGACAATCTGCAGCACGATCCGAAGCCAGAATTGTCGATATATCTGCCCGACGCGGTGATCGGTGTGCCCAACGGAGACAAGTTCAACGTCAAAGGCAAAGACAGGGCCAAGAGCATCAGCAGCAAGCTCGCTGGCACTTCAGAGCTTTCTTTCAAGGCGCACTCACCGGCCGATGCACAGAAGTGGTTCGAGGCTATCAGCGTTGCTGCTGGTGCTACTGGCTCTCAGTATGAAAGCACCCCGGCCTCACCTGTGGTGGGAGGCCCCGAATCTCAAAGCTCGACGAGCTCCAAGGTCGCAAAGGTCGACTCTGGACATAAGGCACAAGAAGCGGGCATCACTGGAGGTGAGACCGTAAGCAGCCCTACGGCTTTGTCGCCTACAGACAAGGTTGCTTCGGGCCCTACGACCCCTGCCACCGAGGAGAAGAAAATCGTGAGCTAGAAGCGCACCACGTGGGCAACTCCCCGTGCCCGGCAAGGTAGCATCAGCAAATTAATACCGCGTTTTGAGATGCCGCACGGCTCGCCTAGCCGGAGTAGCAGGAGACTCTCGGTCTGAGTTTGCATTCAGGTTGATATCGGCACAAGTTGCATTCCGCTTCCCTATGATTAGGCATTCTACCAACCCCTCATTCATATGTAATCTTCCTTTTCTATCGATGGTAATTCGATGATACCTCCATGATTATCGACTGGTTGGGTTACAATGCAGGTGCAGGTGCAGATTTAGGCGCGCACGAGGCAATTTCAGGCGGAACACTACGAGGCTCTGCGCTAGGCAGACGCGACCATATCATCGTACAGTATAGCACCTTGTGTGGGCTTAAGTCGTTCTCCGACTAATCAACAACGGGGCTATGATCACGACGTTGCATTGAACAAAAGCAACTTTGCAGAACACTTCGAGATCCGGAGACGATGTTGAAAGCAACGAACAGGGATTGGAAACTTCGTCATTTATGTTGTGTCTCTTTGAGTCTTTTCATCATAGCACTAATACCTACTATTTCCGTCGCAGTGCGTCAATACCCCTTCTTATCGAGACTGCCTAGCAGTTGCCATCAATTGGTTGGCTCTTACCATTGTTTTCTCACAGTATAGTATGTCGCTCTACTCATAGGTATTCGAATCAGATCCTCGTCCCTCTCAATGATCGTGACATTGCAGTGTCTCGGTGCATGGGAATTTCCGCTCGTCGAAGCGAAACGACATAAGCCTCGATACTGCAATAGCAATTTGTCCTTGATGCAATGTCTCGTGTGATTTACTTATGAGCCGGTTTTGCTTCCCTTTCTGCGTCTTCACTCATAGGGTAGATTTGGCCCTTCCCGTTTCATAGATACTCAGATGTGAGATTTCTTTGTTTGTCTAAACATCAGCCCTAATGTTTACTATGTTTAAAGTTTAGGGTGCATGATGTGAGGTAGGGTAGAAGAGTAGTAGAAGGGAACGAAGGGCAGATAGGACAGCGAGTCGTACGTGAAGCTCAAGGGCGTATAAAAAGGGACTGCAAGGGAAGAGTCATATCACGGGCACATGGGATGGAGGCACAAGAGCAGCAACACAGCATGAAGGGCAAAGGGCGAAAGGGTGCCTGCTTTGACAGGGTAGGGCAAGACTATGACTAACTATCCGCCATCATCCCATTACATCGGAACAGTGGATCGGATGAACGTCAGATGAGGGGGAGGGATGAAGGGTGAAGGGAACAGAGGGGAACGGAAGGGAACGTGGCGCAGCAGTTCTAGAAAAGGGGAACTATCGTGGGAACTTCCTGGCTGTGAACCCGACGGGTTCTTGCTGATTGGCGACGCATGGCTAGGCTGGTTCAGCAATGTGCAGCTTTTGGTGCCTGACTACCGTGCCCGTTGAGGCTCGTTGCTGATGTATGTGCCAAGATATCTACGGTAGGGTATGCTAGTAGGCAGGTAGCATATAGTACTCCAGGTACGCCCATGTTTGTTTGCAGCGTCGAAAGGGAAATCTTATCTGCGTGAAGATATACATACCTACATCACGGCGCTTTTAACCATGCATGCCCCATGCTGCCACGCCAACGTGGCGGCCTGGTTTTCGGTGTTGAAGCTTCGAGAGCTGGGATTACTATGTACTATCTATCCGTCATGCGCCGATCACTGTCAGCTTGCGTCGATGTAGGTAGCATACTGCAGCAGGTGGTATAGGTGGTATATACATACGTAAGTAAGTAGTGTGGTTTCCCCCCTGCACCACACCATGTGTTATCATTCTTCCATGACCATGGATGCAGCGGGATGGTTGCATAGATATCACGGGGAAAGGCAGCTGAAGGGCGGTGATACTGTGGCTCGCGACCCGCATGAGCTCCGTAAGGCTGACTTTTTATCTATGCGGTACCTAATGTGTATTATTACTAATTACTGGTTACCGAGATGAATGTGTCTATAGATGTCTGCTATATGGATCGGCCAATGGTAATTATTTGAATTATATGAGAAGGAAAGTTTTTTTGTTCTGTGGCTGTTTAGTTATTACTTGGTTGCTGCTGGTTTTCTGTGCTCCCCCTTTTTTTGGTGTATCTTGGTTAAAATATCAAGGAGCCGCAGTCAGGATGTCTAGAGCCGTCTATGCACACTGCTACGCAATGCGGATAGAAAGCGGGGAAGCTGAAATAGGCCATCCGAACTGAGATATGATAGTTTGATGAGAGGCAGACGGGGCGCGGGAAGGATTGTCATGGCAAAGGCTACCTTGCTGGGTGCCTTGACATCGGCCTCTCGGCAAGTGGCATTTTCCCAAGTCTCACTCAATGTATTCAAAACATGGGGATTGCGAAACTAGGGCCATGTATCGTGTCTTATCCACGGTTTCATGTAGAATGTCTATCATATCAATTCTGTGTTGTTGACTTGAACTCAAGATTGCGCCCCTTGTTGAGTCGAAAGGCTCAACAGGTTCTAACACCACACTCAAGTCCTTGCACAAACAATCACAACAACCCAACAGGATTCTGTGCAGAGACAAGAGAAAGACATGATGATGATGGGAACTTTCATGTGCTGTTATTTACCTGCATATACGACATCTATACGGTATTTTGCTCATGTCGCCCGAATGCAACTTGACACACAAGCTTTGCCCAATCTATGTACTGCGTCCCATCGATTACGTAGAAGAATGAAGAATGCTGATTTTCATTATGCCCTACCACTTTGGACTGTGATGCAGTGAAAATTCGTCAACCCAGGAGATCGAGTGCGATCCATCATATCGTCTTTATCGGCGTAACACCACAACTCAACACCTTCTTGAGATTAGCAACATGTCACGTCATGAGCAGCCAGTCCGGTAAGAGGGCCCTGACGGCCCAAGGTCCCTCAAACCTTGTAAGTGACGTTGATTGTGTGTCTCAAACTGGGCATAGTCCGAAGTTCAATTCAGAACTGCGCTTATTTCTGGCCTTCTCGCCCTGCGCTAGACATATCAGGAAGTATGATAGTCGCGGCATACCCGATTCAAGGACCAATCGAGGTTAATAATTAGTTTGTGAGTCACGGCTTGACGATCGCAAAGAGGGTCTCAACAAACCTGTAGCCACGGTGAGGAAGGTTTCTTCCTCATGTAGGAACCTCACCATGTAAGTCGGAAAAAATCGGTGAGCTCATAGGTTCAGATCCACTCTTATAAAATTATTGTTAGTATCTCTATGCAACTCATCTTCTTGAGTGCTCACTATTAGATTTTTAAGGGGCAGCATTCTTCCCGAAATGAGCCGCAATTTCGGTTATCAGTCTCGTAGGCAAACTCGTTGCCTTGGTTTATACTATTTCAAGCCATATTATAGCCTATCCAATAGTTCATAACAGAGGCGACCGTTTGTGGTAGTAGGTGCATTTCTTCGTATGTGACCGTGAAATAGTTCACACAGTTTTGAATCGCCCGGGTTGAATCGCCAGAGTTGAATCGCCAGAGTTGAATTGACAGCGCTTATTAAAGCGGCATCATCGTCGGCTCTACGCTCACGGCATCCAAGACATAGTAGGTATGGCAGTCAGCTTTGTGAAGCGATGTACTAGTTATCATTGGCTATGTCAAAAAGTGCAAATTTTTGGGAGCACAGATACACTTGACGTGCCTCATTGCATCATACACTTGGCTTAAGGTATGTTATCTGTCAACACTCTCCATAAGCAGGCAGTGCAGTGACTACCAATACCGTAAAGCTCCGGGGTTGTGATGCAGACTCAATCCTTCCGTCAAGTATGGTCCTTCAGGTGATCGGTTCCCCGCTCGCCAATTGCATGGGTGTTGTGGCTGAGTTGATGCAACCAAATTAGGATTATCAACAGATAGGTATTCGTTGGGCGGATTTAAGGACCGACCTGTAAGACATTAGGTACCGTCGATAACCACCCCCGGATCGGCGACACATAACTACTCCAGTTTATTAGGCAGCAGGCGGCTCACAGCTTTAAGCCACAGATTACGGGCTATAACCCCATCACGTAGAGTCGAATAATAGGCCTGACAGTTAAAACATATCAAGCCGGAAAGTTGCTGATGAACTTATTTTTATCCCACTCTGTCGGCAACCAGTTGAATACTCTGTTAATGCTTGCTCCGTAAATCTCTACGAGAAAAGAAAGCTGGTCCCGGCACCACCCCGAAGACGAATGACTCAGTCAGCCTTATTCACCCAGGCGCGTTACATCACATCCTAGAACCAATTGTATCCTTGCAAAATAAGGCAAACTTCTGTGCATATCATGGATCAGACGTGGCTGGGGGCCGAACTAGATCTATCAAGCTAGGATGAGTCGCCTGCCGTCTCCGCAGAGTATCGGCGTGCTGGCACCATGCTTGGTATTCTATCTTAGACCCAGAACGCTGGGCAACTATTCATTTCATGTCTTTGTTTGACTTATCATTCGTAGCCTCATCCACCTCCACAAAAGAATGTCTATAAGACACCTGAATTGGGCTAATGTGCCTGGTTGCCGCCTAGAACCCGCAGGGGAGAACTTACCTACAGGTATCTTCTATGAACTAAACTTCATCATGGCTCTCCTACCATTTTACACCTCGGTTTGCCCTACGAGGCTGCAATAGTTAGTGAAGACTCTTTAGTAGGTGTCAGAGCCATCGTCACTTGCTCTATCTCCACAAGGTATCCTTAGGGATATGAAGAGCTACTCTGCTGCCACACCTTATCATATACTTTCACTCTTCACGGAGCAGACCAGACTCAACCTTACAAAGAGAACAAATCTCTTAGACTGAACCATTCCAATCATGACCAAACCGTGGGATTTGCATGAAGCTACAATCAAGAAATTGTATGCCGAGCACACACTAGCTGTGGTTCAAAAAATTATGATGGAGAAATACAACTTCAAAGCCTCGTACGAAGTCTTCCGTCCCCAAGGAAACCATCAGCTGATCCAAGCGGGAATAGGATACGCGCTTTCAGAGGTCACTTAATCAAATGGGGCGTTCGGAAATACAATTGCAGGAGACGAAGCGACTGCGATTCCATGTCACCGGGCAGCCCGGATGGTTCGACCAGCGGATCGGACACTGCTTCTCCTACCTCGTCTCAAGCTGCTGTTGATACATCGTCTGAGTTCTCTGGATATTCCAGCGGCAGACACATGCGAGATAATCAGCCCAGTGTGTCAAACCTGCTGGGACAATCGTATGATACAACGAACATGGAGACATCTGGGGCCTATCCAGCGAGGTATGCGATAGAGCATGGCCAACATGAAAGCATATGCTAATGATTCTAGCTATGGCACGAATAGGGCACTCCTGTCTCCCACACAAGAGGTTCAGGGATGGCAAAGTTCGCCCACCACCCAATCAGCATCGCCTCCAACGAATTATGGTCACGGAAACGCGGCAGCCGGCTCGGGACCTCTGTACACGTACCAGCCATTGTCTCCGCCCCAAAGCACATATTCCCCGTTGCCATACGAGTCTGAACAGGCCAATTGCGATAGACGACAGAGCTATCCACTGGTACACGCACGCCCATACGGCGCCAGCCACGGTAACTCGGCCTATTACCCAATTCGAGATTATGGGCACGAGCACCGTTCCGCTGGGATAGGTTCTTTCAACGGTAGCTGTGATCAGGTCGGTAGACACAACTCCACAGGTTAGGTAAGAAATGACATGACACGCCAGGCAGATACATATGCACGCTGAAAGCAAACGACCCCTGAGAACCACCTTGGGAGGCGACAATGGATAAGTGGGGGTTTGGGCGGCAGTGCCGCCTTACGAGTCTGTCGTTTTAACTGACATAGCAGATATTTTCATGACTTTACGATCACTACAATCTATACAGGCACTGGGTAAACGGATGGGAGGCATGTGTTTTGGTTTTTAGTTTTCACTATAATCTGCACTTGTATTCTAGTATTGGTATCATCAACAGTGTGCATGGGGCTTCGAGATCACTCGTTCGAGAAATATAACTATCAATAAGTTCATAGCAGTCCATAAGCTAGGACCTGACTATCGTTATAAAACAAGAAACGCTTATTATCAGAGAAAACGTAAGCATCCAGTACAGATTAGACTAAGACTAGTGCTCAGAAAGAACGCCATAGTCCTAGAGTTTTGGATTCATCGTTTGAACGAAAGTCTGCTCTATAATTCGCCTGAATATCTATAGGCCGAGAACTTGTATTTCGCGAAAATGGCAGTGTAGGCTAAGGGGGCCGACTCAATTGGTCGGGGGTGACGACTATAGCTAATCTGCATTTCAACTATACCATTGCTTCTTAGCCGATATTTGTCATCGGTTGCAAGCCTGTATTAGGTATCAAGGGAAAATGGCGTAAAGATGCGCGCTGAATATTTGTATTCTCCGTCTCGCAGTAACACATGCGCTTCAGGGTACATATTGACATGAAAGCGCGAAATGCGTCACTACCAAGAGTAAATATCAAGCTCCCTCAATCACATTTTGCCCCCATTCCCCATAATTAGAAGAGATTTAGCAGCTGGCCGACCCCTTCTGCGGGCCAGACAAGACGATGGGCTGCGAGCTGCTGAAGTTGGACACGTCGCTGAAGACGGCAGTTCCATCTTCGCTCTTAGTCCCCGCCTCGGAGTGCGCTTGACTCTCCCACTCGAGCCAGGCTTGCACGATATAAGGAGCTCCCTTGTTGTCGTACTGCGCGATCTTCCAGCTCTTGAGACCATGCGGTGCCCATTTCTTTTGGACGAGAGGCATCTTGGGAAGGAGAGGATCAGTTTCTTTCCTGACAATTTAGAGCCAAGAGGGGGGTTATAAATGACTTGAGATCTTCACATACGTGCTTAGATATATAGTATTCCATGTCGAATTTGGTCCCGGCGGGGTATACGACTGACATAATGAACGTCATCTTTAAGTCCTTGTCAGAAGTTTCGTCTTGGATGCGGCTGAGTAGCGATTGAGTGTTATCGATGATTCGATAAGGCTTCGTTGGACCTCTTTGTGTACCTTTTTGATTGTCGTATTGTTGAATCAGGTTCTTCCCGATCAATAGGGACTCTGTCGTATTTTAAGCTGAAGCTGGCCAAGCGGAGATCCGGGGCTCAAAAGGCGGAGTCGAGCGAATCGGGTTTTAGAATCTTCGCAATATCGTGGATAGCCGATAGCCCCTCAAGTAAGTACTACACTACGTATATTTCTTTTTTAAACGCCACTAAGCATGTCCCGATGGAGAATTGCCTCTCGCCGTGCAGGTCTTGAGGCGATAGAGTAGGACTAACACCCACTAAGTGGGAACCCGGATAGACAGTACTACTCAGCATACCAGCGGTTTCGGCGCTCAGAACATCAGAAGCGGAGTATAAATTATAGCTGGAAAGTTTCCTGCATTTTTATGTGTCAATCCGAAACCGAGCCTCATCTACTAGTAGAAGTAAGCTGTCGCGCTAGACTGGGCGGCTACCTCATGAAATATGGAAATGCGTCTCGACATTACGATCTGGAATAGAAAACCGGGAAATTCGAAGAACAATAAGACTAAGAATCTCGTTTGTTAGGTTGGATTGTTCCTAGCCTCTTCCTGAATTCAACGAGATGACTATTCTTTAAAGTGCATCTTAATTGGAAGACTAGGGATACGACTCGCAGATACCGTAGAGAAGTGGATTTGACGGGATAGATCGAATCACCTCATCAAAGCTTGGCTGACAAACGGTTTTCACTGATATTCTTGCTACACTTCATTTCCAAAAGCTAGCGCTTTCGATTCCCTCGGCCTTGCTCTTCTGATAGCCGTCGCTCAACCCATTATACCTGGCCTTAACCCTCCTAATCTCATCCCGCCACTCCTCGCCCTCTTCCTTGCCATATTTATCGCCGATCTCACGGGCCAAGTCCTCGAAACTTCGCGCTGTAAAAAACTTATTCCGCCTGTTATACAGCGGTCTCGCCTCCAGGTCTTCTTCTACTACTCCATCCCCTACCCCGCTTTTGGCCGGACCAGATGAAGAGACACGGGGCGGCACAGCAGGCACCCTGAAGACCTCCTGCAAGATATCGATGTCGTACGGGATGGCGAACAAGTCGCGGCTGTCCTCGTACGTAAACAGGTAAAAGAAGTTATCGAACCCGCTCCACGTGATGCCCGACAGACACAAACTGCACGGCTCGTGTGTCGCGAGGAACACGCAGTCCCGTGGATTCGGCCTCTGTAACGACAATATGCGCACACCTTCTTGTGGGGATGAGGTTGGGAAGGACTTCTGCGCGAAGAATTGCTGGATGCAGTTGATCTCGCCGTGCAGGAGCGGTGACACAGTCTCGTTGTTCGTCGCGACCGTTTGAGACAGGAGCCCGTCTTTGGTGAGGATCGCGGCTCCGAAAAGCTTGTTGCCTGATGAGACTCCCTTGGCCGTTAGTGGGATCACTTCATCCTCGATAGTGGTGAGGAGAGCTCTCAGGAGAGCTATTGGGTCGGAGTCATAGGCTGCTGAGGCCATTATTGACGGTGTAGATGGGCCGTGGGTTATATGCGACGATTACAGGACCTGATGGATTACAATCTAAATAGGAGCTGTCGTTTTCATTATCATTACTTAGACGGAAGGGTGAGAGAACTTGCTTATCTCTGGATATTGACTATATGTAGGCGTTGTAAGCTGCGCTACTGTTTGATCCCGCTGAGACGGGTGTTCCCGTTTCGGCGACCTCCGCATCGTTGAGGCTAGGTGTGTCTACATAAACTACGAGAGTTTCATAGCAACATCTTGAACAAAGAAGTATATTTGTAGGAAATCACCTATATTGATTATTTGCACATCATAATGAAGGCGGCGGTATACTTTCCTAGAGAGCTTAAGCAATTCATTTATACGTGTCTGCGCAGCCTAGGAACGTGGCAACTTATATCGGGCGATCGTATTATCACTCGATTCAGACGACACAAGGTCAAGTAGGGAAATAGCTTGTTGAAGTTATAACTTGTGACAAGCGTGGTTCAAGGGGTATTGTATGTATGAGAGCTCTCCTCCTTATGCGCGCCTAGTTCTGTTGCAGTAGCAAACAGTGTTCCGTTCCTGCATCTTGCAATTCATAATTCATTCTTCATCCTCGATGCATTCTGCCGCTCGCACCACTGTCAAGGTTCAGACCCCTATGACTTCCATTGGCCTGCATTCTCCACGCCTTTCGAGACGCTGTTAGCGCCGTTCTCGACGCCGGTGCCAACGCTACTGATGGCGTCCCCGACTGGCTTGCCGGCTGAGCCCGTGGCGCTCGTGATAGTGTCGCCGATGCCACGACCGGCTGCGCCTGTGACGTTACCCACTGTGCGGCCCACGCCGCCGACTGCGTTGCCTACGGTGCTAGTGACGAACTTGGCGGCACCGGTGGCGCCCTTGTCGTTGTTGTTCTCGAGAGGCATGATTGGAGTTTCGGTGTAGTTTGTGTTTGAAGTATTGGTTGTTTAGTTGTAGTATGAATGACAACTACAGTATGGTGTGGTCGTAGTGAGACAACTTGGATTGAGGTAGCTCTGGTAACTTGAAGGTGAATAGATTTTCTAGGCTAAGAACTTGGTGGAGGATACCACTGGATTTGTTATATATCCGAGATATCTCAACTGTTGTAGGAAACTGTGTTGAATCAGGGTGTGACGTCATATTCTTACTCTCACACAAACTAGACGTCACTGCCACGTGGGATAAGCTGCATATGTTTATGCACAGCTAGCACTGACACAGGAATGTAATATTAGAAGTGACTATCTACCCAGGCTCGCCAGGCATATGTAGGTAAGCTGAGCTATGCGGCTATTTCAAACTTTCAACCTTGAATCACTGCGAATCAAGCAGGTCAGTCACATACATATGTATGTTAGTGCTGAAAATGCTGTGAAACCCTCAACCAGAGCCACATAGGTCACTCTCCCCAAGAGTGTTGACTGTATTTGACCAATAAGATTAAACATAGGCTAGCATTGAGCGTGACAAGGTCAAGTTCTTGATTCAGCGCCCTTATGATGAGCGACCTCATCCGGTGAATTACGAAGCCCCTGTAGCCCATGCATCGATACAAGGTGACGTCATAGGGCGATGTGTAACGATTATTCTATTTTTTATCTATTTTATGGTATGGCTCTGGTAGTTTTTACTATCCCCTATTATGCGATTACGTACAGCAACCTCCAGATTAGTATCCGTCTTCACTTCCAACACATTCCGGGCAGTTGAAGACTCTGTTGGGGTCAACGCTGTTCTTGATCTGTAGAAGGCGGTCATAGTTTGATCCGAAGTAATCACGCTGCCAGTTGCTGCTGCTGTACTGCTCGTTGTAGTACTGTGTTGACCCGAACGCCGAGGTCAAGTTTCGGTCAGTATCGGCTGATGTAGCGTTTTGTTTGGTTGTTGTGCCGCTCCAAACTCCGAAAATTCTATGAATGTATTAATTGGATAATTCTCGACTTATTGTAGACTTGTAGCACGGCAAACTTACGGGACATCTATGAAAGCGAAAGCTTCACGCCAGTCGGGATGGACTGCCGTCTATCGAGCTGTTAGCAAAGCAATTGGGTCTAATTGACGCAAGAATAGGTTGACAGTCAACGTACAGCATCCTTAGCAACCTTTGTCGCCTCGTTACCGCAATCTGTAATCTATGAGCCTCAAATTCACACCCAAGAGTTATGCTGGGTATGACACACTGTTTTGCCAGATGAAGGGAATCTCGGCAGGGAGTGAAAGAATCGCATCCTTTATCAGTTGCCTCTGGTTCTCGTCGCTGATCGCGTCATACGTGACTAGACGGCTATGGTCCTGAAGATTGATGCCGACAAGACTGCCGGGTTGAGCAATGGGCCAGACAACGCCCTGGTAAGCATCGTTCCATGAGCTAGAGCCGGTGAACTGAGATCCCTGCAGGGCAGCAGTACAACCGTCGACACCCACTACTGCCTGGACCTCCTCCACGGTCTGGTTGGCTGTTCTAATAGTTTCTCCGCTCTGGAAAGGGATAATGTTGATAAGTGTCATGCCGAGCTGTGCACCAGCGGACTCCCAAATACCCTATACTGAATTAGAACCTGAACGTTAAGACTAGCCCGAGATTGTCCTTTAGCAAAACAGACGAAGAAAGTCTACTCACAAGATGTCCTAGGTCGCGCAAAGCCGTCGTATTATCTACTACACTGCTGATGAGGTTGCTGTAAGACTCGAAGTCTTTACAGCCAACACTGCCAGCTACTGTGTTTATCGCAGGCAAGGCAGGGTAAGACTTCATCCAGATGCGAGTAGTGACACCAAAAGCACCTATTTCAATAGGTCAGCTCGGAACTTATCACCAGTCGGTAAGTAGCTGCTGAACATACCGCCACCTCCACGCAGCGCCCAGAACAAATCGCCATTTTGACACTCGTTGGCGATTTTCACTCCGCCATCAGCGGTAACGATTCCGACTTGGAAGAGATCTCCAAGACCGTTAGTATATAATAGTTGATGCATTGTTCCGGTACTCACTGTCGACACCCAGGCCGAAGATAGGGACAAGGGGTCCTTGAAACGATTCGTTAGCTTACAGAAAGCATCATCATATCTGATTGACTTACCAAGGCCACCACCAAGAATATACCCCCCAGCTGCGCCGACGGTGGTAGTGTAGCCGCCGATAGTGACCTGTCCATTCTGCGCACCCCAGTTATACAGTTCCTCGACGTTGACACCGGCTCCAGCAACCACGACATCGTGACTAGAGCTGCCACTCGCGCAACCCTCAGGAACGAAGGAGGAAACTGTCTCCGTGCTAGTGAGGTGGCGAGTCCAAATCGACAGGGCGCCGGCACCAGATGAGCGTCCAGTGTAATCATGACCGCTCTACAGGTGCGAAGGTATCGTCAGCTTAGCGTTCGAAACTCTGTCTTGACGAGTCCTTACGTTCTTAATCCTTAGACGTAAGTTGTGTTCCGCGGCAAACTTCACTGCCTCCACGACTTGACCGGCTGATGTGGCATTGACGACATATGATGGCATGTTACCCAGAGTGCACTCTGAAGCTACGGGGTCCGGCGCAGACCCATCTTCCTTCGGGTCTGGAACGGGACAGCCTATTTCGGAAATCAGTTCTAGGTTGGTGTACATCACACCAGCTAGTATCAGTTTAGTAGAAGTTCTTTTATTGAAGGCCCTTAAAGGCGGGCTTACCTGGCAGCGATTGCCTGTAGTCATTGTCTCCGTTGATCTCAGCCAGCTTCTTGCACTCATCAGCATCATAGGTGGCCTGGTAACAAGCAGCCCCGTACGGGACAACCTTAATAAGAGCGCCGTTGACAGTCTGGTTGAACGTGTTCAAGGCCGCATCGTCAGGAAAACACGACTCTCCCGCGAGGCAGTAGGGTGCCGCTGCTTGGACTGCAGGGATGGCCAACGCTGCCGCGTAGGCGAGACTGAGGTTGCGATGGAACATATTCCTATACTTCAGGCGTGCTCGACGGTAATCTATTCGCTGCAATGAGCAAGAATACACTGAGATTTCTGGGGCATGATCGTCGTCAGCTTATGTATCGTTCCGCACCCTCTAGGCACCCGCTACTCGGCCGTAACAATCTTGAACGACTGTTAAACAAGCAGGCTCTAACGGCCATTCCGGCCGCGGCGCCAGCACTAGAGTCTGCCACGACTGAAATGATGGGCATGGGCTCCAAAAGTCCGGGCCATTCCATTCGCTTTACATCTTCATGCATAATGGAAAATACAGAATTTGTCATCTTTGTCATCAGGGAGCTTGCCGTCCATGGTGCTCCTTGTATTGAAGCTTTCCACAGATCCGGGATACAATATCCAACTTCACACATGCATAGCGCATCAAGGCAGCTCAATCATATTTCGCTTACTACTAGTATGGACAATTCGATGTTTATACTAACAAGTTGGCCAGAGGATTGAAGTTCGGATCTGCACTTGAGGATCCCAAATGCTTGGAAACGATTCCTAGACAGCCTAGTGCAGGAGCGTAAGGATTGAGGCTCGACAACTCCAGGTCCCTTGTCAATAAGAAGCACTGTACCTGCATTAGTGTTCAATGTTCAACAGTATTTCCGTGTATTGTGTCGTAACATAGGAGGAATGAGTCAATTAGAATTTGGTCTTGAGCTATTCCATAGTAGGTAGCTCTAAGATATCTCCTCAACGACTCCTAGCATGATTATGTGTTTCAAGGAGGTTCTGTCTTGATAAACAATAGTGCATTGTGTAGCATTGAACGCCGAGGTCCGCCAGCATATACCAGTGACCCGGGTCCCCGGCTCCTTCGACGTTGCCTTTTTCGATCAATTCACTTTAGATGAGTAATCCTACAAGCGAGTGATGACTCCCTTCCGGGGAAATAAGATTCGAGAGCCAATGTGTCGGCCGACGCATCTGGGTGCTCGGCTACTTCTTCACATTTGTCTCCTTTCAAATGCGACACCATGTGTAGAATCCAGCTAACCCCATAGCCTATTCGGTACATTGTCATTACATGCAGAGACAAGGAGGGGCAGAGATGGCTACTCCAAACACATTATCCGGCTGCTACGTGTAGCGAATACTACAATGGTGCGCAAAATCGGGCAGGTCGTTCAAAAGTAAGGAAGTTTCCATCCAATTAACAAATCAACAAACGGAGGAGCAAAAAGCAAAAGTACCTTCACGAAAATGAGATCCCTTATCCTCATTCTCATAGCATCTACAGTAGATGCGATTCACTCGGTATCCGTGCTGTCTACCAGCCCCTACACCTGCAATGCGGTGAGCGGCGTCGACATCGCCTTCGCACCAGACGAGAAAAGCATCACCGCAAGCTTTCCCCCCATCGCACTCACGGTGGAGGTGCCGGCGCACGGGTATCTAGGAGGCAACTCGACTGTCGCATGCGGCGGGACCGTCGAGTTCGAGGATTGGCCCAGCGGTGTCCGCTTCGCCATCTCGGACGTCACCTGGCACACGGCGAAGCTCAACCTGACGAAGGATAACCTCCTCCATAGCCTCTGGGCCAAAGTTGACCTCGCCGTTGAACACGAGACGAACACCTATCCGCTTCATTACCCTCTCGTGAAGGATTATGCCTCTGCTACTTTGGTATGCTTGGAGCGAGTCTCTATACGAAACTAATTATTGATTCGCGTTTAATTCGAGTGCGCGGATGAAGCGTTGACTTGTGCGATCTCATAGCTTAATGTTGATGTAAACCCCTCCCTGAGCGATTTCCACGACGAATTCCAGTTCTCGGCAAAGAACCCGAGTCTATACGTAAGCCGCACTCAATTTCTTCGAGCCAAGTCTCTATCTTGAGGATCATATCAAGGACGAGCCCGCAAACCTCATATCATAAAAGCAATAGGGGCTAGATCATAGCTGCAGAACCAAGCATTGCGCTACTGGCATTTAGTGTCTGTTAGAATAGTCCTTGGGAGTTCATGACCGCTAAGACATCTTGTAGTGGTCTACGTGCTTCAATGGCTGGCTAGCCAACGTTACAAAGATCACCTTTCAGCTGGGCGGCAAATCAATCGGAGGTGGTACTAGCGAGCGTAAGTGTTGCTTCCTAAGGTGGCCCTAAGCTTCCTGCTTGATCGTTTTCAACTTGATCTTCTAATGATGTCGTCAGCGGGATGGTCTATGGACCTCGGTTTGGTATGGGAGTCATGCTATGCTCCAAATGAGACCGTATGGGGTCAGAAGGTCATCAAGGGCTGGGAGAGCTGTACATATCGAGAAACGAACGCAACGGCTAAGCGCTCTAAGGCGCTCTATCCTATGCTGTGATAGGTACACAGGCTATAATAGAGACAGAGACGCAGTCAAAAAAACAAGCTGATTGGGATCTCAGCCCTAAACAACTCACAGCTACTATGTGCTCATGTGCAATTGAGTCATTGTGGCTGGGACAGTATGCTCGCCTGGTGTGCGCAAAACCCATCATTGGGCTACGGAATTTACGGGGGCTGTCCTTGTGTTTCACTTTGAAGCCTGGATTGCTGAACGACTGCATGACTGGATTTTGAAGCCCGAGACAGGAGAGCACGTCTTTTCTTGAAGATCCAGACTCGGTCCCATACCTTAGCACATATTTCGTACACTTTCCGCCAACTACCGACCACGGGATAGACGAATCTCCTTGTGGAGAGCGGTGTAGAGTAAGGCGACACATATAGAACGGAATCTCGCTGGAAAAAGTAGCAGACAACTTAACCGAAGGAGCCGACGCTAGCCGAATAAATATCGTCGTAGTTTTTATCTTATCGATAGATCGGTAATTGATAAGGTATCTAAGTCAGGTACCTCACCCTAAAAATAAAGCGCGAGCCTCGGTCTGGCCATTTTTAGCTGGGGCGAGGCGCATTGACCAGATTCCTAATCCAGTCACTGTGCCTCCTAAAACACCAGGAATAAACTAAAGGGTCTCAGTTGTACGCAGCAAAAACCATCATGACCAGAGATATAAAATCGTCGCTGACCACCAGAAACGGCCACAAAATGTAAAATTTATCAACATTAAAAAGGAATTAATCATTGAAAGCCTTCAGAAGTTTGAATTTCAGCCGGTTTCCTTTTTTCCCCCCACATCTTTAATCATTAATCATTAATCATTCCTCATCCAGATGTCTCCAGCATTGGCAAGATCATGTGGCTTATTGCTTTATCGGGGCACCAGGTCAAGCATCTCCGTCGCTGTTGGTAAACCCTTGTCGACAACACTGCTGCAACACAAGACACAGTACAGATGGAGTTCACACTCGCCCCTTGGCACATCCTTGGACTCCGCTAGGAAGAAAGTGACCATGGGGAGCCTTCGCTCCATGTATAAGAAAAACGAGCCCATTACCATGATGACTGCTCATGATTTTCCGAGCGCTCATATCGCCGACGCCGCAGGGATGGATGTGATTCTCGTGGGCGACAGCTTGGCCATGGTGGCATTGGGGATGCAGGACACCAGTGAGGTGACCGTGGAAGACATGTTGCTGCACTGCAGATCAGTTGCGCGAGCCACTAAGGCCGCATTTACCGTATGTTGCTCTCCACTTTGGTTTCGTGCTACGCTGAACTGATTGAATCAAGATTGGGGATCTTCCTATGGGTTCTTACGAGGTATCGCCTGAACAGGCGCTCGCTACGGCTATTCGGTTTGTAAAAGAGGGGCGCGTCCAAGGCATCAAGCTGGAAGGAGGAAAAGAAATGGCGCCAACGATTAAGAAGATAACGCAGGCCGGTATCCCGGTGCTGGCCCATGTTGGGCTAACACCTCAGCGCCAGCATGCCCTAGGGGGGTTTAGAGTCCAGGGGAAAACATCTACGGGTGCCTTAAGAGTCCTCGAAGATGCATTCGCAGTGCAGGATGCGGGGTGCTTTGCCATGGTTGTGGAGGCTGTTCCTGCCGAAGTGGCCAGCATCATCACTCAAAAGCTCTCAGTGCCAACCATCGGCATCGGAGCAGGTAATGGATGTTCAGGTCAAGTTCTCGTGCAGGTCGACATGTCTGGGTACTTCCCTCCTGGTCGGACCATCCCCAAATTTGTCAAGCAGTATGGCAACGTTTGGGCAGAAAGTCTGCAGGCCATTGAATCCTACCGGAAAGAGGTTAAGAGTCGCCAGTACCCAGCGCCCGAGCATACGTACCCGATATCCAAGGAAGAGCTGAGTGTATTTGCGAGAGAAGCGGAGAAGCTTTAAGCCATGTTGTTTTGCATTGTTCTTGGTTAGACGGCAGCATTTTGCATGCAGATGATCACTCATCAGCGACGGCGAAAATTAGCATTAGTAGGGGATAGAAGGATACCATGACGCTCATCATTATTGATAGATTCCAGCTCCAGGTCATCCAAATGCAGGGGCTATTGAATAGACAACAATCAACTGGTTGTTTGAGTCTTTAAAGCACTGTTGACCTGCATCAGCAGTCATCCTACGCGAACAAGTGAAGTAATCCTCGTAGCAACGAGTCGTGGGAAGGGCAACGCACTCTATGGAGATTCCCAACGATTTCGTCTAGCGCAGGTGCAAAGGCGCTATTGACATAAAGAAAGAGCCCGTCAGTCGGACGGAGAGACAACATCTTGCGCAGATGCGTGACGACGGCCTCGAACTTCTGCGTGGCGCTAATCTTGCGAACTTCGGATTTCAACTGTGGTGCCGACCCGACGGCCTTGAAGCGCACAACCACTTTCTCCTGATCAAATCCACCGGCAGATGCCAACGCCGAGCTTGCATCACGGGGAAGAGCCGTGAGGACCGTCGATGCTGTCATGGTGAGGGGAAGCTCAGGTGACTCGGACCTGTCCTGAATAGGAGAAGGTGGTGGGGAAGGAGAGGGAACATCTGGATATTCCATTGTGAAGAGCGGATTAAGGACAAGAAAACAGTGAAATTATGAGACGTACATGCGATGTGAAATGAAAAGCTGTGAAGTGCCTTGTCTCAATGGTCGCGATGTAAGGATTGAGGTAGGACCGAGGAGTGGTTGGTGACATTGCATAACATTATGCTGCTTCTCCTAACCTTAAGTTAACCAGCCACTAGATACATAGGTACCTAGGTACCTACCTAGGTGCCTATTTGTGGCTGACTTATGTGGCTTAGAACTAAGACTACCTACATACATGCAGGTGCGTTACTATGAATTACCTCCTGTAATTGCCTTGTAGAGAGATAGGACATCATAAGCAACCACGCGAGTCTAACATCATAGCGCGACTAGATCAATCGTTGCTCTGGAGTATCCAACATCTGCCGAGCGAAGATCTACCCCGCATCTCCGAGCTGAATCTCGGTCAATTCCCACCTCTCTATCCTGTTTTCAGACCATGCCATCACCCCTCCCCTCCATCTCTAGTCATTTTTTTGGCGCTGACATGGCTCAAATCCTCGCGTTATCGCTTGACTAAGTGGCTTATTTGATTCCACTGACAAGCCAATGCTTTGAAAACGGTCCTACTAGAACGTTGTGCTGGAACTTGAATATATGCCGTGATTACCAGACTATTAGTTTAGTAACTGGTAACCAAAACGAAACTAGGTGGCTTGATACCAGGTATCTTTAATAAGTCATGACACCCCCAATCTCGAAGAAAACTGAGCGTCTACGCTACAGGATGTAGGTGCCAAGACAGTCTAAGTAGCTCAGCTCAAGCCAGTTTAGCCTCGATCAAGCCTTCGTTTCCGCGGCCGTCATTCCAGATCTTGATAATCTTCAGTCCTACCTCGTTTATCAACTTAATCCACATGGCTTCCATCCTTGCACCTGCAGAGACGTTTGACATCATCTCTACATCCATCGTCGCTTGGATGGTGGTGGCACCTGTCACTGGGAGGACCATGTCTTGGATAAATACTCTAGAGTAACCCTCGTTCAATGCCTCTGCAGTTCTGGCCTTAAAATGTTAAAATAATATATAATAAATAATTTATAGCTTAAAGCTAAAAGCTAGAATATGAACAAAGTAAATAAAATAAAAAGAATATTAAATAATATCTGGAACAAGATATAAAACGAAGCCTGATAACTATGATTAGCCAGTAGAATTAGCAATAGACGAGTGGGTCATAGCCACGGAAAAGGAAGCAAAGAGTGCGTGTGACAGAGCCAACATAGACACGGTGCTATTAGGTATGATAGCATTGAAGACAAATTACTGACCGTTCCAATCAGCACTACGAACCAGAAGAGGCTAGATGCCCATAATCGGGTATTCGGGCTATGTCCTGGCCACCAGCACGGTATGGGAATGCTAACAAGCTTGGAAATCGTCGGTCTTCGTCTTATAGCCCTCAGCACCTCTCCTTTCTATTAAGGGATTTGTCTAATACTCAAATTTGGTGCAACGAAGCGTAGGGAGATAAAGTTAAGGTGTGTAACAATAAATATAGAGTTGCATGATTCAACAAAATACTGAACGACCCTTGTGCACAGCAATAAATGAATCATTTCACTCGGTCCTCCCGGATGGTAAAAGACTACGGTCCTGCAATCTCATTCAGGGTACAATATCAAACCCGAACTATTGCGAGAATCAGTCGTAATCCTCGGGACAGTGTTTCCCGATCTTGGCACGAACCCGAAGTTCTCCTCTTTTCGGCAGTTAGGAAGATTATGAGTCTCCAGGATCAGAAGTGGTAGCTTGGTCTCGACCTATACTTTCTAAAATGAGCAGAGGCTCGAATTCAAAGCCATATGGAACTTTCAGCTAGATAGCTGAGAAAGCGACTATAAATTTTGCTTCACCCCTTATCTTCATCAATGCCTGCCTCTCTGCTTTTGTATCATGCTATTATCCCCAATATAGTCTCCCTTGCCTCCAGGTATGGTCCCCTAATGTTGGAATACGCGGGTTAGGAATACGTGGGTCAGGAATGGCAGTCTATTCAACGTTCCCCATTTCTATGACGGCAATACCCCTTACGAGATCCGCTATATGTTACCCAAGTTGGTTCTGTTATTAAAGAAGAGATCATTATTTATACCTCCTGTCATCCTCCCATTTTGACTCGCCACCCTGATTGATTGGTTACATTCGCTCAAAAGAATCATGCGGTTTTCAAATTTGGTTTTCCTCGCCTCACTTGGAAGGTGGTCCGTAGCGATATCCCCTCATGCCCAGCCAGCCCTTCTTCCCGGGTTTGACTCACCATCTTCTGAGTACCGTCCGAAATTTCGATATTGGTGTGTACTTATCCCCAGGGGTCTTATCTAGTGATCTAATATGAATCTAGGTTCCCCGACGCATCCGTGTCGCATCACTCGGTGACCCGAGATATCGACGAAGTCGCGGCGGTGGGGTGTGGTGGTATCGAGTTCTTGCCCTTTTACAACTATGGCCTTGGCCCTGCGATAACAGACTGGTCGATTTATGGATTTGGTACTGAGGCGTTCAAGAGTTTGCTCTTAGCAGCGCTCAACACCACCGCGAACAATGGGCTGGTCTTTGACTTCGCATTGGGTCCGAACCAAGGCGCCGGCGTGCCATCAAAGGCGGCCACGCCGGGCCTCGCAATGGAGCTTGTTTATGGTAACGTGACGGTGGCAGGCGGGGATACGTTTAGCGGACCGGTACCTGCGGCCAACGTCAACTTTAATGTGTTGACGAGCTTCATGAACGGTCCAGAGCCCTGGGGCCAGGATAAGCTCATCGCCGTCGTCGCTGGTCAGGTTCTGATGGAGCAGTTACTTTCAGAACCGTTTTATGTTTCAGTCCTAAACGAGAGCAGTCTTGTAGACCTGACAAACCTTACCACCAGCGATGGTGAGCTGATTTGGACCGCCCCGAGCTCTAACAACGCCACATGGGTTCTCTTCGGCATTTATGAGCGATTCACCAATCAGCGGAGCTGCGTCTCTGTCTTGAACGCGACGACAGCTCTGGGGAATGGCTCGTGGATGGTGGATCACTGGAGCGCGGCTGGGGCGAAGAAGACAACAGATTTCTGGGACGATCAGATTCTGTCGGACCCCCAGATCGCGACCCTCTTGTCAAAGGTTGGCGAATATGGTAGGTTTGCTCGTCTCCACTAACTTCCAATGCTTTTTACCTCTTTTTCTCCAGAGGTGACTGATGAGGTCGAACAGCCTGGGAGGACAGTATGGAAATGCAGGCGGCGCTACCATGGACACCTAGTCTACTAGAAACATTTGAAACATTGCACGGATACAATCCTATCAAGTATTTCCCCGTCTTCTTCCATGCCACCAATGCATGGGCCGGCTTACTACCGCCATACAACGTTACCTACACCTTCGACGGGTACCCCGCAGACGGAGGCAAATACGTCCAAGACTACAAAGCGGCCTTGTCGCTCGGCTATGCGGAGTACGTGCAACACTATGACGAGTGGGCATCGTCGAAAGGACTGAAGCTTTCTAACCAGCCAGCCTACAACATGCCTGTTGAGATGGTGAGACCACATCCCCGGGTCGACCTTGCTTATCTATCCCGAATGCCAGGCTAATTGGTGGAACCTAGACTGCAGCAATAGCAAAAGTTCAAGTCCCAGAGCTGGAATCTCTTGGTTTTGCTGAGAGTATCGCTCTATATCGTCAGTTTACGGGCGCCGCTCATTCCTCCAATCGCAATGTAATCTCAACGGAGGTGGGCGCGGTCATGGGCGGAGCGTACAAGATACGCGTCCCGGAGCTACAAGGCTTGTTCGCAGGTTCGTTTGCTGCTGGGGTGAACATGATGGTTGTCCACGGCTACGCTTATGGTGGGGAGTATGAAGGCACGACGTGGCCCGGATATACCCCGTTCCAGTACGAGTTCACAGAAGCATGGAACTATCGGCAACCGGCGTGGATGCATTTAAATGACACGATGCTATACGCGGCGCGGAATTCACTGGTGTTACAAACTGGCACCCCGAAGGTCGACGTCGCCTTTTGCTACTTCGAAAACCCATACCAAGGTGCCGCTGGTGCAGGTTCAGCCTATTCACCAGAGGACTTCAATGCACTTGGTATACAATTTCCCTTCGCCCGTTTCTCCAAAGACGAAAGTCCTGTGCTAATTAAATTGTTTTAAACATCTTCAGGTTACACGTTCGAGTACATCGGTCTAGACATTATTGTGTCCGAGCAGACTGTAGTTACCAACGGCACCCTATTACCAGCGGGACCTGCATTCAAGGCTCTGGTTTTTTATAATGAAACTCAGATAACACCGGATGCATCCAAGATCCTCATCGATTTCGCAAAGGACGGCCTCCCAATATACATCGTAGGCTCGGTGCCCAACACGACAATTGGAGCGCGCGGCCAGGAGCTGGTGTCCGCGAATGTCGCCGAGCTCCTAACATACCCGTCCGTCCATGTTCTAACCACGGGGGAGTTTTCGGCATCCGTACTCGCTGAAGATGGCATAACGCCTCGTGTTAGCATCCAAGGCCAATCCGACGCGAAGGACCTGTACACCTTCTGGCGATCTGATCTGGCTAGCGGCAACGAGTACGTTTACCTATACAACAGTGGCACCAGCTGCACCTTCAATATATCGTTCACGGTGCCCGCGGGCTCAAAGCCGTACTCCCTAGATGCATGGACAGGCCTACAGCAACCGATCGCCGTTTATAAGGAGATTGACAGCGCTACTCGATTGGCTGTAACGCTCAACGCGAATCAAACAACCATTGTGGGGTTCTCAACCGCTTCCACGATCCCCGCACCGCATGTTGTCTCGCATTCTTCTAATATCGAGAGGATTCAGGAGACACGTGAGGGCGGTCTGGAAGCTTGGGTTACGGACACCTCCGATGCATGGGCAGTTCTCAGCAGTGGCGAGCAGATCACGCTACCATCTCCCGGGGATGAAGCAACTTTCAGTAACTTGACTCTCGGCCCTTGGAATCTGACCGTTCAGTGTTACGGGCCCTCGGCGGACTACGCCACGCTTGACGGTAACATCACTACCATCGACGTGGGAACTATCAACACGCTAGCGCCGTGGACAAAAATCACCGGGCTCGAGCAAGTTAGCGGGGTAGGGACATACGTATCGCGCTTCGACCTACCCGATACCGACCAGAAGACCGTGCTCATAAGCTTCGGTCCTGTCCTTAATACACTGCGAGCTTGGGTTAATGGGCATATGGTTCCACCTATTGATCCTGCTAATTCAGTAAGCGATGTCTCGGATTTAGTTGTCGAGAGAACAAACGAAATAAAGATCGAGGTTACTAGCACACTTTTCAACGCCGTTAAAGCGAATATCGACCATGTTAAAAGCGTTGGCTACGGGGTGAAGACCCCATCGTACTATACGGATGCTGACTGGGCTGAATTCGGGCTTATTGGTCCTGTCAAGCTTCGAATGGCTCGGAAGGTAGTTGTTACTTAGGACAGACACTATGGCACCTTGGATACAGGTATGCCGTGAAGAGTGTTTAGAGCATAGGAATTAGAATGCTCTCTAGGTCGTAGATTCTAATCAAAGTATGTGGTTTACTTATGGGTATATTATTTCTCTATGAAACGGCCCTCACGAGGTGTGGTGCCACTATTGCTCCTTGTAATACTTTATACGGTTATGGGATGTACCCGATTTCCTCCATTGGCCATTGAATCCAGAGCCGATGTTCTCTGTCTAGCAACGCATACGATTTTGCCATCAGATGGTCCGCCCAGCCATTTAACCACCATTGGCTCTTCAGCCCGTTTAGCAAGACACAGAAAAAAGCCAGGATGGTCACGGCGCTTTGTGTCGGCGCGCGAAGTAATGGCACGAAATCATCGCCGACCTGGAAAACCCAGACGAAGATGTCCGTCACTTCATAGGCCTGACCGCGCCCGCATTCCATGGACAGAAACGATTTACGCAGCTCCGAGATTGCGTTTATATACGTGTTTCGAAGTCCTGCGTCCGGTTCGCTGCGGCCAATCGAGGCCTGCAGCCTGTCGAGATGTTGGTTCACAGGTGACACGGTCTGCCGCTCGACTTCTCGTGCTTCCCAGCGGTCGATGCCATGTCGAAATAGCGGGGCCAGAGGCCCGTCTAATTGTGTGCTCGCAAGCTCGGACAGGGCACGGGTGCCTTGATGCAGAAAGAACCAGCTGGGGATATCGCTCTCGCCGACTAGGCGAAGTTGGTCGTCGCGTCGCGGGCACCCAAAGGCGTAGAAAACGGTCAGCGCGGAGAATAGAAACAAATTACCTACCGTGGAAGCGTTCAGATCCTGTATCAGGTTACCTGGAAAGCCGAGTCAGGACCACCATCATGTTGCGAGAGAGAGAAAGACTGGACTATGCGGTACGGACCAGCAATTCTAGAGGCGATCTCGTGATGATGCACCGCCATCGACCGGTAATGCTCTCTCATATGCGGTCGATAATAAGCTAAGTGGAGGCCCGATACGGCCAGGAGAGATCTCATGATATAGTCGCATTCCAGCCCGACCTGGACCACGGTGATCCGGTAGAAGTCCCGAATGACGGGGCTCTCAGAAAGCGTGGCGTAAGTGCTTGTGGTATAGTTGTGGAGCAGTTCCAGGTGGTCCATATTCAAATCCGGAAAACTCGTGCTCGAAGGGTGAGACGGCACTGCCGAAGTTTCGATGAAGTCGCAGTTGACATGGTGCCTGATACAGTTGCCACACGCTGGCTTTTGCTCATCGCACTTGGTCAACAGGTCAATGCCCGTGCCCGCTGAGATGATGACTTGAAGAAAGGAAACGAAAAGGAACACTTGCTTTGATTTTTCTTGACTTGCACGTCCTACAGCCGAGGCGGCTCTTTTGGTGGGATCTTCTAGGCCCAGAGGCAGAGAAAGAGGAAGCGCCGCCGCGTCGTTGGGCTGACTCGGGTGTTAGTGGTGAATTTGCATCCATGGAGGCGTGTGTCATGGCGGACGCGAGCCCGGCTAGAGCAAAAGTTCGGGTTGTTCGGGTGTTGGGTAAGTCTGTACGAAGGTAGGTTGGCGGTTTTCCATGGCACCGAATTTTCGGACCTTACATTCTGCTATCAGGGCCTTAAACTAGGCAGAGTATAAACTTGGTAGAATATAGAGGCTTAGTAACCTGATTTGGAAGAATATGGGGCATCAAGTCTTGAGCTAACGTTCAGAATCCCGGAGGAGGTGTAGAGCCGGGCTAGCTCACAGCCACGGCCACCAACAACCCCTTTCGTTGTACCGCTAATGCCGTTGGGTGAATCCGAGCAGACCCGAGATATGCGAGCCCGCGCCCACAACAGGCCCCAGAACGGACTCGCATATCTCGGGTCAGGGCCTACGTATACCCAATAGACAAGGAATCATGCATCAGAACGGGCTCAGATGCCAAAGCCTACTCTGCAAGCAGATCTTTTAAATCCGATGTGCCCTGATACCACCTTACATTCAAGTTTCCTACGATAGGTTGGATTTCTCCGGGTGAAGACTAGACATTCTTACAAGCAACCATCTCCGAGCTATTCAAAAAGAAACCCTTCTTTTCTTCCTTCTTTTTGCCGCCTTTTCGACTCGGGGAGGGGCTGGCCATATGGCTGAGATACAGTGTACCGTGGAGACGTGTGATCTAGCACAGTCATGGTACGGCTACCAGCCGAATCTGGGCATCAACGTCTTCTTCGTTGCTATTTACGGCATCGCAGCTCTATACTGCTTCATCATCGCTTTGTGGAAGCGTAGGTGGCTCACCTACACAATTGCTATCCTCGTCGGATCTTTGCTTGAACTTGTTGGTTACGTGGCTCGAATTCTAGGCCACAATGATCCCTGGTTCTCTACCGGATGGATCCTTCAATATGCCATCATCACTTTCGCTCCTGTTTTCATGAGTGCAGCGTAAGTCCCTCCTTCTCGCGGCATGCCATTATCATCTTGTTTACGTAGAGCGGCCGCTGATTAATCTCAAATAGCCTGTATGTTTGTATCGGTCGAATAGCCGACTTTCTAGGACGCGGCGTCTTCAACATCGACCCAAGACTATACTCACGGGTCTTCATCCCTTGTGATGTCATCGCGTTAGTGGTGCAAGGTGCTGGAGGCGCTGTTTCGGTTACTGAAGAGGTCACAACAACAGGTGTGACCCCCGGAGCAGCCATCGTCATCGCCGGCTTGACCTTCCAGCTCGTCTCTCTCACCATCTTCTTCATTTTATTCGGAGCGGTTCTCTGGCCCAGCAATATTTGGCACCCCACGTCTTCCAACTTGCCCATCTGTCAAGCGAAACGCCTTCGAACATTTGCCATCTGCATAATAATCGCCATTCTCTTAATTATCGGCCGATCGGCTTTTCGGGTTGCAGAATTATCAGAGGGTATCAGGGGAGACCTAATCCATGACGAGTTGCTGTTCATTATTTTTGACGGCTTCCCGATAATAATTGCCACAATAATCATTGTCGCTGCCCATCCCATTTTCATGCTCCAGACCGAGCAAGAATACGAGTATGGAAAGACCAGCCGTCACAGCATGGAGCTCTTATCAGGAACTACAGCTTAATCCTGGCAGACGATCCCACTCACTTTATACGATATCCTTTCGATGAGCTGTTGATGCATCCAAGGGGAGTTGGCTGGCATCTTAGAATTGTAGGTTAGCTTGGATGTATATTTCTCTTTCCTAGCACGGCGACCTAATTGGTTTTTCCCTAGTTTTGAGACAGTCTGGCACTATGTTTAGTTACATCTCCTATGTTTGTATAGTACAATTGATTTTACATTTCTAGAAGAGAGAGGGAATATGCTAGGGAAGTCTCTGGGCCAGGCACGATATAAGGAGTTGATAACAGGTCTCATACAAGACTCAAGCTATAGACGTAGAAGATCTGGCCCGAATTTTTTATTGCGCGTTAGGGCTAAGGGTCAACTAGCCATGTTTCTGAGTCACAGACGGAGGGAGGGAACTATGTAGCCCTTGCGTATTTCTTTTATATCTAGACGCGCAGATTTCAGCTTTTCCTTCGCGTAGATTTTCCACAACCAGACCTCGACACACAAGTAATACAAACCACTTTACTTTTACTCCATTAATTAATATTTATTTATTATATAAAATATATTTAAATATTAATATAATATCTCTTGCTTAGTCTTTACTCGACTCAGGAGTTTTTTGATGGTTGATATCAGCTATAAGTGGTCAAGGTCATGGTCTTTGAAATCTTCTGACTTGATGCCGTCTAATGTGGTCACCAGCTCTTTGAGATTCGACATGTTGATACACTTGAGAGGAGGGTGCAGTAGGTAGATGGGAAAAGGAGGGGGATCAAAAGACATTGACCTCATTCAAGCTGCGGGACTAAAATACGAAGTCCATCAGAACTAACAAAGACGGTTACATTCGTCCACATGACGTGCTAAACATGGGGATGTAAATGTAATGCAATGCATGATCTCTATGTATTCGGAGCATAATCCCTCCTAGGACCCGTAAATACGTGGCGGTGGGTAGCCAATAGATAGCAACTCTCCCTTGCCTAGGACTACGTCCCTTGATTACATCACGTTACTGTCAACTATAACTGTTTTTGAAACATACTGCAAGGGATATATCACTCTGGTCTTGTACTAGAAGATAGATCAAACATATATATCAGATGATCTGAGTAATCGTTCAAAAGAGAGTAAATTTCGGCAGCGAAGAGCTGGGAACGTCTAAATGAATCATGGTATCCTAGCCAAAGCGCCTTTTCCCTCCCTACACCATACTCCCAGACCCAAAGCCATAGCCCATAGACCTACTTCGTCGATTAAATGCTAGAATTATCCCTTTGTACGCCCAGCCTAAATTGGTGTTGTTGAGCTCACCCGCACATTATGTAAAAGTATCGTGTGTTTTAGTAACTGCTGAACCAAATCGGAATGTCGGATTGGAAGTCACTATTGAAATTCCAGTAAGATAAGAGGGAGTCCTGAGCCTCTGATGTCATGGCAGGATTCGTCCAGTTGTCTAGACCCTCGATGCATGGCGGCGCACCATCAACGACAGGCGGCTTTTGAGTGCTTGCATTGGCGTTTTCAGGTGTTGCTCTCCGTGGCGACTCAGTCTTTCTGCTGAGAACTTCTTGGGCTATCGACTGAATCTCTTCAAGGTTCTTTTCGCCCTGCGCCCAGACTTTTGATAGCGTCCTGATATAGCCGAATACCAATCGCAGCTGATGTCGAGCTACAGCAAGCTGTCGCCCGGAATAGAGCACCTTGATAGCCGCAAGCAAAGTGTGAGTACACGCAGCCGTCATGCATATTGTAAACGGGCTGCGGCTGAATGGCTGCACTGGTAGTACAAGAAATTCAAGTTGAGCTTCGATGGATTGGAGACACCTTTGGGTGTGAACAGTTTCGGAGGCCTTCGCCGGTAGTCGCTTAGGTGGCTCGACTAAGCAACTCGATACACCTTCTAGTGGATGGAACGGCAATCTGGAAAACGGCCGATGTATTGCTATGAGGTTTCTACGGTAGCGTTAGTTGTTATCCAAGGTGCCGTGTGGGTTGCTATTTTCGCCCAACTTACGCGTGAACAGCCATTTGAGCTTGGAACATAAGTTCGTCAACAACATTGCCCTCCTTCAAGACCTCTTTCTTAGACTTTGGGAGCAGGAGGAACCACCCGTCTATTATCGCATCAACTTCTGCGATCGTCCTAGGAGACAGCCAATTTGTGGCGTCGGGTGCGCCAGCAGAGAGTGCCAAGGCGATGCTACGCGTCGCTCCAATGAGATAGGCGAACGACGAGAAGCTCTGGTTTTCAGGGCCGAACTCTCTTGTCTCGAAGTCGTCTAGGGTCTTGGGTGTAGGTATTGACTAATCATCAACTTAGTGGTGAGCCCTGCTCGAGTCCGATTATCAGAAAAGGGGGCTTCATGACTTACCCCTGATTCGTACTCGTCTTCTTCGCAGGGCAAGTCGGTATCAGTGTCGACTTCGCAAAGGGTAAAAGTCGGGGATCTTTTGATAGCTGCGTAATATGCATCGATACAGAAGACCTGCCACCATGTTCTCCTGAAGCTTTCTTGCAGAACCGCATCGCCATATCCATGCTCACTGGCGAATTCACGGTGGTTCATGCCCAGTTTTAGTACAATTTCTATTGCAGCATCAATCTCCCCACGGGCTTTAACTTTTTCTGCGCTCCAGTACAATGCGATCGAATAGAGAAGGTGGCATTGAGCCAAGAATGGATCGGGTGCAAGATCTTTGACAGCTTGAAACCCTTCCGCGACCTTGTCTTGCAGCTGTGGCGTCAATTCTGGGTGAGAATACAACGATCCCACGAGGCGCATGACGGCGACCAGAAGGGCCAGACTCCCCTGTTCCGGTGACTTCTCATACTGCTGTTGAAGGTTGCGTAGTGGGAGAACGCAGGGATGGCATCTGTGAAAATGTTTGTAGTATAGCTTAATGAGAAAATCGGTAGCGATGCTCGAACACTGAACATCAGTAACCGAATCCGGCGTCCCATAACCCCCTTCTAGGTCGCTCGTCTCCGGTTCTGACGAGCGAACACTATTTCCGTGCAATAGGATCGAAAGTAGCTCGCTCGAGGGCCGGCTTTCCTGTCCCACTACCCGCCCACGGGGAGACCTGGATTCGGGACTAGTGTCGGACGGCGAACCATCGACAGCCCCATCGCCATGGCGGGCGCGACGACGCTCCGCAAGCCTGGCCCTGTTCAGCCCACCTCTTCGGGACTTCACGTATTGACATGTCCTCCCCTCCGACGAACACCGTACGCAAACGGGCTGCTGGGCGTCACAGCGAACATGGCGGCCACGACACGGCAGACAGGCCACAGAAACGCGGCCACCCGAGGCCTTCGCAGTAGCCAATGACTGATCTTCGGGATTCATGGTGTGTGTGTGTCAAATCACAACATGGTTAATTCAAGCGGGTATAACTTCCTTCGAGCTTCGTCACGCATTCATTCGGAAACCGGAGTATAGATAGTTCTGAGGCTCATGATAGCCGTCCAATAAGCTGAGGGCCCAGGAAAATCGGGTATCCGGGTAATCGGCCATCGGGTACCCGTTTCGAGCATCTAACCCAGTTGAGTGAAGCCAAGATTTCGCGAGCTGACTCGCATATCTTCCCGCCCGCCAATGCAACGGGCGTACCGTCGCCTTCCCTTACTCATATTTCATCACCTGTCGCTAGGCGATCCTGTAGAAATGAGCAATACGAGTAGCCGTGCGGCTTCCAAGAGAATTACGAAACTATCACTAACCCTCACACCGCCGTGCAAGCGGTCAGAAACGATGGCCGAGGCGATGTCAATTACCGCGCAGAATGCCTTGGGGTGGCGGCTGTCTAAGGGCTATTCGCGATGAACGAGAAACCGGTATGGAGAGCATACTGAGACGAGATGGCTCTGCACGAGCGACGATGAGTATAAAGAGTCCACAAGGGTTTTGATGGCGTTTAGAAAATGATGAATTGGCATCAACACACTGAATAATAGACTATCATTATATTGCATCTACCCATCGTGATCGCCACCGCTTACTTACTCATTTCACCGCCAACATGCCTCAAAGAATCGTTATCATTGGGTCGGGATTCGCTGGCTTCTGGGCTGCCTTGTCCGCGCGCCGCCTAATCAACATGAGCGCTGAGAAAGGGGACCCAAAGGCCGCCGACATCGAGGTGTCCGTCATCGCACCCGATGCGAACCTGGTGATGCGACCGAGGCTCTACGAACCCAACCCAGCAAACATGAGCGCTCCTGTCGACGATGTGTACCGTGCCTGTGGTGTTCGTTTCGTCTACGGTATCGTTGACACCATCCGCACCGCAGAACACGAGATTGAGATGATAAATCGCGCCGGCGTTCGATCGACCGTATCTTACGAGAAGTTGATCGTCGCAGCCGGCAGCCGTGTTGTCCAGCCCGCCGTCCCAGGACTTAGCGAATTCGCCTTTTCCGTTGACCAGATGGAAGATGCCGTCAAGTTAGATAGACATCTGCATAGTCTCGCTTCTCAGCCTCCCAGCAAAGCCCGGAACACCGTGGTAGTGTGCGGGGGCGGGTTTACGGGGCTCGAGGTTGCCACTGAATTCCCTACTCGTTTGCGCGCCAGTTTTGGCGATGAGGCGGAGATCCGAGTCATCATCGTCGATCGAAGCCAGAACATCGGTTCTGATATGGGGCCGGGACCTCGCCCCCATATTGTCAAAGTACTCGAAGATCTCAAAGTGGAGAGTAAACTGGGCACCAGCATCGTTGGAATCGACGCTGAAGGAGTAACGCTGTCTTCAGGTGAGCGCATTGAGGCGCTGACCGCAATCTGGACGGCTGGTGTGGCGGCGACTCCCCTCACCAAACAAGTTTCAGACAAGAGGGATAGCTTCGGACGCCTTATCGTTGACCAGGAGCTGCGCGTGACATCTGTCAGAGATGTCTTTGCAGCGGGGGACGCAGCATCCGCTACGGCGGACAATTGTGGTCATTACGCCAAGATGTCTTGTCAACACGCCGGCCCTCTTGGGAGAGCCGCAGGCAATAATGCTGCTGCAGAACTCCTGGGCATTGCTACGTATTCATATTCCCAGCCCGCGTACACTATATGCCTCGATCTCGGCGCTGCAGGTGCTGTCGTCTGCAAAGGCTGGGAGCCTGGTGTCCAGTACACTGGCCAGGAGGCAAAGTCTGTGAAGCAGTTCATCAACACCACGCTAATCTACCCACCGAAGGCGATTGCAGCTGAAGCCTTTGCCGCGGCCGACCCGAAATTTGACGGCACCGACCTCACCGTTAACTACCCATCTTTGAAGGGGTTTCTTCGCACGAATGGAATTGTACTTTAAGTCATAGAAACTAGACAGGGTAGACAAGATAGAAAGGGGGTCTTCAAGGATATGATGAATATATTTTGCTAGGAAGCAAGAAAGCACAGCCTTATCCCGACTTTAGACACACAACCCAAACGTTATGTCAATGGTATCTGTTCCTAACTGAATGGACAGCCTACGCAGTCACATATAGCAGATGGGAGAAAGGGGTCAGTATCCATGAAGGTGCATTGCTCTCTTAAGAAAGACTGTGTATGTGCCCAGCCTACAAAATACTACTATGATATCCCACAAACTCTGCCCAAAACAGACTGATACGGATTCATCTACGCTGACCCTTACATGGGCATACTGCCTTGCCCTGGGAGAGCCGTGAGCCCTACGAAATGGAGCGTTAGTTCTCATCGTTCCAAGAGGCAATAGAAACACTCACAGCTGTCGATGTCCTCATTAACGGTGTTCTGAATGGTGCACTGGTTGGCCTTGTCAACAGACTGGGTGGTAATGCCGTTGCTAAGCAGGGCCGTGGAGTCCATGGCGCGCTGGAGGGCGTCACCCTTCCACCCGAAGACGTAGTCGCCGTGCGTGCCGTATCCCTAAAGAAAGACTTATTCAGTCGTGATACATGGGGATTGCAATTTTGGGGGAAGGATTTGGAAGACATTATAACTTACCTTGCTGTCCTGGTAGCTCCATACGAACGGTTGCGAGCCATCGGCAGGCCAGTCGGCCTTGTTGTTGAACTGGCGCGTGTCCCACATGGTCTCGTACGCCAACTGCGGCATGCGTACCGGGTGCGAGGCTGGGCACGCTCCCGCTGGGGTGAATGCGCCCTTGTTAGTGTTGTACATGTGATCCTGGTGGTTAGGGCTGTCAAGGTTCTTGCCGTCCCAGCACCTACAGTAGCGGGTACGCAGTCAGCACGGCCGGGAGACGGATAGAGAGGAGGGAGAGCGGTCCACTTACGCGGGGAAATGATGGATGGCCATGATACCGACGGGGCACGCCTGCTTTGGGAACTCAGCCGTCTCGGGGAACCGAGTGTTGACGTTCTGCAGACAAGTGTAGCGGAGCCCCGGGTTGCTGCCATCCGTGGCTGAGGGCGAGCCTACGGTCATGCGGAACCCCTGAGCATGTTAAACTGCCTGCTCTGACCAAGGCTTGCGAATCGCACTCACCTTCTTGAAAGCCGTGATCTTCTGGTTGCCATTCGAAGAAAAGTCTTGCTGGATGTAGTAAACCGTCATGCCACCCTTGATATTACCGAGTAGCGAATTCGGATATTGGGGTACACGCTTGTACGTGCCGTTGCGAGCTTTGCTGGTATATGTAAGTACCGCTCATCAAGCCAAGTCTTGTTCTCAAGTTACACCTAGGCAGACTATGAAGGTGGATTTTACATACTGAGCAGAGGTTAGCACAGACAGCGACGTGTTTAGGGAACTGGTACATACCAAATACATCACAGCTGTCCAGTAGTTGCTGAAGTCCTCTGAGAATGTGCAAGTTGTGCAAGTGGCACGCTCAGCGACGTCGGTCGTCGGGTCCATGGTCGCATTAAAGCCATTTCCGCCGATGATCTGGTGCAGATGGGCTGAGGGAATGGCACCTGGTTCGACGAGAGGGTCGAGACGCTGGACGCTGAGAGTAGCACATCCGAATCGAAGGTACGCTTGAGAAGGCGCGACAAGCGTAAGGGCCTGAGCAACGAATGTGGTCTTCATCGTAACGGTATCGAGGTACAAATTGCCGTCGATGTTGATGGCCTGTCTAGGATGGTTGAGATTCACAAGAACGCACCACTCAAGCAGAGCGAGCGGACATCGACCAGCATATTTACAGAATGCTCGTTCATAATCATAATGACCATCATGCGGAATTTACTTATGCCGCGCCCGTCGATAGAGTAGTGCTCAGTCCGAATTCATCCAGAGGAGAATAATCATCCAAGCTAATGGGCAACCAACAAGGTCGCACACCCAAAACACAGACGTATCTACCATAACAACACGGCAGTTGGGTGATTGGGTGTCGTTGTTCATCCCCGGGACAGGTTTCTCCGAACGCCCGGATAATCCTCAGATACAACTCACTCTCATCAGCCGGGAGATGGCAATGTGTCCCAGCACTGAGCCCCTATCGAGGCGGTACTGGAGTCTTCAAGCTCGAACGTTATGCATATCCTCAAGCAGGACAAATAGAAGGCTGAAGTTGAAGCCCGTATCCTGTTTCATTGGAAATGGGGAGACTATTCACTCTTGATGAACAGAAACACGTACCGGCCTATCTGTTCAACCAGGGTCAGCAGGACCTGACGCACTACCGTATACTTCGCCGCCCGTCAAGGAAAAGACAAAACAAAAGCGACATTGTACTCTTGTGTGCAAATTCTACATGCCTTACACAGCGCTACGATGAGAATCAGCTCTTGAGGCGTCTTCGCGCCTTGTATGTCGAACTGCCGGCTTGGCGGCGATGATCCTGCGTACCGGGCCGCGGCGCCAAGTTGGCCACTGGGCCAGCAAGCCAATAGCGACGATGACATCGAAGGCATCCATCAAGTCATTTCTTCTGACTGCCTCGTCGCATAATAAACACTATATTGGATACCTAGCCACCGAGATATATCAACTCTGGAAGTAGTGGTCATCGCTAGCTTGATCTGATCCCGCTGGAAGGCAGCAGTCGAGAACTTGTGCCAGTTCTGCTTTGCGAGTAAGGTGCTGAAGCGACTCGTTGCCCGCAGGCCATGCAGAGCCGGGAAAGAAGGTGAAAACATTTAGGCTTCCGAACATTCAAAATGAGAAAAGACCTCTGCACGTACTTATGCCTTGAATCTGTCATATGGGTTTCTACGAAGGAGGCACAACTGACTAGAACAAAAGGTCTAGAACTAAACCTCAATTTTGTTACGATAATCCGTGCTCAAGTTATTGCTCCGGCGAGGTGTATGACGAGATTAAACTATTTCTAGAAAATTCAGAATACCCATGTGCCAAGGTCTTGATCTATCATTAAATTTTGTGAAAATTCCACCAGTACACGCAGCTTAAAGTTTTTGGTTTAAAGAAAAAGAAGAGAAAAAAAGAAAAAAAGAAAAGACAAGATAAACCGTTAATGTTCGCATGCACGTGGCTTCCTTAAGCAAAACGGATGCTCAGCGGCTACCAGAAGGCAGGACCGCTGCACCGCCACGGTGAGTCACCAGACATCTTCGTACTCAGTGTTCGATATTGCATCTTATATCATCGTCATCAAGGTACGTAGAAGCTCTCGACGAAACGACTTCTGGCTACTCATAATCCGTTAACGTATAGCTTTTGCGGCTTGAAACCTTCAAACCTTCAGATGTCATCCGTTCCATAGCGGGTGGGGAGGCGTTACTTACTTTAGAAAATTTTGACCTCATACATGATCATCCTCATCATGAATAGAACCCCAGTATGATTTTCTCCAGTTGCTGCGAGGTGTCTCTTCTTTAAGATCGAGGTCTCCCAACTGGCCGACAATTTGTCGGTATTTAGGTGAGACGTAACAAGCACATAAGGCTGCGTGCCCAACAGCTACACCAACGTGAGTATCGCAGCAAGTACTAAATTGCTTCTTGGATGGGTCGTTTAATGGACGAAGATAGTCCCATGGTATATGAAAAACACTAGGGTCTTGGCGTCGGAAAACTTTGACCTCACCGTCCTTAAGATCCTTCTTATCTGACATTAACATAACTTCCTCGTTAGCGTGTAGAATGACAGCCCTCAGGTTATCAATCTGCCCTTCCAGATTCCTTATAACTCGAAATTTCCGAGCACTGATCAATTTACGCTGCACGAAGCCATGGGTTGCTTGAAGCTGAACCAGAACGAGTGCGATGGCTAGTGCATTGAGTGGAACGAGGGGGATAGCCTCAAGCATTTTGGTCAGCCGGATTGGAGACGACGAATGCCTGAGAAAATCATTGCATATGTCGCAGTCGCCGAGAATGGCTAACAAGCATAAAATCTTAGCATATATTTGAGCTTCAAGAGTGCTAAACTTGGCTACCGTTGGGTTAAGGATGCTTGCAAGAGGGAAAAATCGTGCTTGGATGCGATGAGCGATCTTAGAGTAGGCGATCACGGAAACTATATTTCGAATCGATTTCCGTATCATCGTACGAAAAATGCCGAGATGTGAGTTCTCAATCGCCCATATAAGAGGCTCACTCATCGGATATAACCTCCAAAAGAACATGTGGGATCTCGCGAAGGGTATATATGTATATATATAGACGGGCTTTATCCCAAAAAGGGTTTCATGAGGAGACCCTAGTCTTTGATTGAGCTCGGTTGTTAGCGGCCTCCGCCCTATTCCGAGTTCTTTTCTGATCACTTTTCTTATCATGAACAGTAACCGAGCGTCACCTGATTGGATGAACTTGGTATGTATGAGCCAGTTTTCTGAAGCATATTGGTAGAATGAAAACATATCCGACGACTTCAAGGTTGTAGGCTTAAAATTCGACAGAGCTTTTCCCACGTCGAAATCGTTTTGTCGCCGTGTACGTAGAAGATTGAGCGCCATTGACCGTGCCCAAGATGACGTTAATGTCGAAGACACTATATTATCATATAGTTGTCGATCTGTGACTTTGCGGGTTTGTGATATTCTAGTAACCTGCTTATCAAAGACGTTGTAACTAAGATATGTCAAAACAACCTATTGGGAAAAATCATTTTTGTCAGAAACCGTGGTGGTGTTGAAGTGGGATCATGGCTGAAGTAGCTCTCTTATTTCAATAAAACATCCAATCGAGCCTGATGGTGTTCAGACTTACCTGAGCCATCTCCAAATCAGCAAGAGAACGATCAACATGGAAATTGTGGTTAGACCCTAGGCCACCCAGGAGAAACTGCTTTACGCTTGGGTGTACAAAGTGCACCGAGAATTTTTCTTCATCCACGATGAGCAAACTTCCACCGGCAGAGAGTGCGACCTGAATGTCGTTAATGCGCTCTGAAGGGTTCCATGTGGGGACGAAAGGAGTAACACTAAGGGCTTCTCGTAACTCGTCTGTAGTCAAAGGGCGGACGGCGGCGAGAATTAATTTGAGAAGTCGCTTCTGGTACTCTGGTTCTGACATCACCTCGGCCGTAGTAAGAATCCTTGTAAATGTGTCAGGGAGATCTTTAGACAAGCAGCGAAGAGCCTCGCGAATCTTGCTATCCGTCTTCTGGGCACAGATAGTCTCAATTTGCAGAACCACCCATAGAAACCTGTTGAAGTATTTAGCTGTTTGGCAAACTTTCTTCATGAGCTCATTTAACAATATCAACTTACATTCCCTGAACGCCTACCTCGAGAGCTTGCGAAATTTCAAGGATGAGAGTAGGGTCTCCAAGGGTCAATTTGCCTGTTTCTATGCATGACTCCAACTTTGCTTGGATGAACGATATTATATCAGGGTTCTCCTCTGGCATCTGGATTGCGCCTTCAGGTGAGAGAGCTGCCAACTCGTTGCGAATGCGCAGATCCGCCGTCAAGCGATACGAAACGCAGACCTTTAGCTGACAGCAGCCCTGAAGTTGCCGTAAGAATTCGATGACGTGTGACCGGTCATGCTCGTCGCACTCATCGATCCCATCTAAAATAACAAAAATGTGTTTGACTTTGAAAATATTAGAATTGAAAAGCTGTTTGATATTTCCCAATGGAAATCTGGGCTGCAGCTCTGATGAAAGTTTATCAATGTCGTCTAGAGGGAGAGCTTCTAGTATTTGGCGTGCCAAACAACCCACTATGGTTCGACCTTTTTGAGAATCGACATGATCTGACCGACAGAAGAAGTAGGCAACAGCATGACTCTTCGTGGCAAGCAGAATGTCGTCGATGATATTAGCCAAGACAACCGTCTTGCCTGCACCAAGCTTGCCGGACACTGAAATTGTCGAGACAGCCGTACTACTTTTCCATCGGATGTACTCTTCATCGTGGAGGAAATACGTAGCATCACCACACTTGCGAGCTTGCTTCCAGGCCATCTGGTAGTCAAAGGTAGAACAAGCGTCTAATAATACCGCCCGACCGCTCAATTTTTGGCGCAAGGCTTCCCCGGAGCTGAATTTGTGAAGAATATCCCTGGCCCGAGAGTTCTCCTTAGCCTCTTCGAGGCCCAGCTGGTCTTTGGTGGCCTCTGCCCGTTCGAATAGCTTAGATTGATGAGCAGAGAGGTCGAACTCCTTGAAGACTGACTTTAGCTGACCGATTACCGACTTATTGTTACATAGCCACAACATCGTGGCAAAGGTCCACCACCGCAATTACGTATTCTATACCCAGGCGCTGAAGTGCTTTGGAGCGGGGATGTAATGTTGCCATCTCCTGATAGCGAGGGGCGGATCGACCCACGACCATCAGGAGCTCGGATAGTTTCTGAAGGTATGTAGAAAGGCGAGCTGCTGTCTTGGAACAAATTGTCAGAACACAACGAAACGCAGCGCGAAGTCGCTAAGACATACAAGAAGCGACAATCGGACCAGGGACCAAACGCTGGCTGCGATGAGGTTCTGGGAGCCCCCGATCAGGATGTCGCCAACCGAGACAAACTCTTGTATCGACTGAAGGCCTTTGGTTATGCGAGGCCCGAAACACCTCCGTCCTCCACCACTCGAGACGCGCGCTTGACGTTCGATTTCTGCCGTGACCTGCATAACATGGTGCACTTGAGGGCACGACTGGCTAGCGAGGTCTCTGCCGGCGTGAAATGCAGCTCGCTGCTCAGTCGATAATACTGATTGGAACCGTTCAATGCTTTGTTCCAATCGCACTTCGGCCTTGAGCCGCCCTACACTGGCGAGAACCAACGACATGACGCCTAGCGAGAAAATGGTCTGGGGGTCTGTCCATGTCCTCGGCTGTTTCAGAAAGGGCAGTTTTGAGAGGCTTCAGCAGAGGGGTAAGTCGGTGCGGGGCGTGACGATTGCTGAGAGTTGTAGCCTTGTAAGAATGCTCATAGGGTTCCTGATATGATTGGATTATGCGGAAGTTTATCTAAGGTAACGTAGCTGCCTAAATACATAGTATGCCTCAGCGTACCGCAGCACACCGCAGCTTCCTCCTAGTAGTGGCGTAGCAACAACAAAGCTACAGCAATCAAATTAGTACCTAAGGTAGGATTAAGACTCTGTTGACTACCTAGGTAAAATTAATCGTACAGATAACAATTCTCAAGCCTCTGGTAGGGAAAGCCGCTACAAGACCTGAACATTCACTTGCCTTCTATTCATGTGGTAGGGGGAGTCGACATTACTGGCGTGTGTGCGTCGCGAGTTCGCGTACTGATCAATTCTCAACGAAAACTTAAGGAACAGGTTCAATTATTCAAGAGAGAGAAAAAAGCAATGAGAACACCACGTACGTAAGGTAGCTTAGGTGCAAAGTGCCGGTGCCGGTAATGAAGTCAGTTAGTTGAGTAGGTTTTTGGAATATCAACTATATACATATCACGAGTTTATTTACTGTCTACACTTATTATGGTTCTCTACATGCGATTCGTCTATCAGTCATGCTCGGTCGTTGCTCATCAAGGAAATAATAGCCCCCATGGAATGCAGGTCATGTTCAGATATGCATTTATTTGATTGTCATCTCGTACTATGCGGCTTATACACATGCGCAGCTTGGTAATCTTGACGTATATACCTATAGTCGCTTGGTTCATCATGCTGGATTGTTGCCCGATTGTTAAACATTTCAATCGGGGGAGCTGTTGCTGTTTTCATTTGCCCCATGAGTTCGCATAACCATGTGGAAGAGTCATCGGCACATGGACAAACCGGTCCTCCCTGAGAGTAAAGACCCTAATAAGATATACATGCTTACACCACTTTCGCCGCCAATGCGTCAGCAACGAAATGCACCGGAACAGAAGTTACAGAATGAGAGAAAAATATGACTGAATACTCCAATACCGTGCCATGCCGCGCCGGAACCAGCAAGTTGGCTGTTCTGCAAGGATGAGTTAGAAATCAAGACAAGAGAATGGAAGTCGGTGATGTATTAAGTTGGGTATAGCGCTCCGCGAATGTTTCGAACGACATTAGGAAATGGAGACGTCCATTGTGGTTGGGGAGAGGGGAGGAACCAGTGACAGCGAGTCTTGAAACACTTTTTCGAGGGTTTCTGACAGGCGGAACGTCAGGTTAAAAACGCGTCATGCTCCAAAGTGTGTTTCAAATGATGCCGCTGTCTTCCAAGTCTGGCGCTTTGGTATACGTTCGAGCTGTGCGAGTAAATCGTCAAGTTCCACCCAGTTCTCCTCGTTATCGGCGAATTCGCGATGCTTTTCAGATTCAATATGCTGCAGCCAAGTTAGCAAGAGAGCCAGGTAAATGCGTTCTTCTTTTTGTTTGTTCTTGGTCTCACCTCATCAAAATCAGGGTACTTTTCGGCGCAATTCTCACAGTACCCCGGTTTGAGTTCACGGTCGTGCGGCTTCTTTCGATGAATAGCACGCTTAGTTGCTCGCGAATCGTTGGTTCTCTCGTCCTCCTTAGCATTCTCATCAATGAGCTCCAACTTGCGGCTCGAGGTCCGACCCAGAGTGGGAGGTCGCCTAGTCAAGTTGTCCTCACGAAAACTAGTATCAGTGGTGTGCCGGGAGCTACGGTCCTGTGAGTTCCATTTGAGTACTTGGCGCTGAAGACCGTGAACCTCCTTGCTCAATCCGGTTATAACACCTGGCGTGGTGGCAGTGGATGATATCATTTGTGACCTAATGGCCGACGTCACATTGGACGGCTGTACGCCAGATGCTACTGGCTCACCGCCAAGTAGACGTCCAGTGGCAGCATAACTGGTGAACGCCTTGCGGGAGAAGTCCATATTCTCCCTTCCAAAGCTGCGCGAAAGGCTTGGGAAATCAGCCGAAGTGACGCTGGACTGACGGTTATGATCCAATTCCATTTCACCCAGCGTCCGCTTTTTAGTGACTGGTCTAGGAGGAGCCATTCTGGGTGCCTGAAGTATGGGCTTAATCTCACCCGCAGGTTCTTGACTCTCAGCTCTAGCCCGTGCCTTTCGTTGCTCTTCTTGGGCCTCCTTTGCTTCTCTGGCTTCTCTTATCTCCGAGTCTTCAATAAAAGGACAACGTCCTAGAGCAGCGGTCTGAAACTGTGGCCACGTGCCCTTTGACTTGTCAGGCGCCTTGGGGTACTCTTTCACCATGATGGGCTTCTGTTTCTCCTCGACATCATATACATAAATATACGGGCCCTTGAAGTGGACAAGCTCGCGAGCAAGGACAGTAGGGTCGCGATCGGAGGGACCATTCACGCGCTCTTTTTGCAGCAACCGTAACAAATTCCGATCCTCAACTCCTCGAGACTCAGGCTGCCCAGTTGGGTTGTTTTTTCGGCGTCCATATGCCATTTCAAGACACCGGTAGGTGTCCGTCTCGAGAAGCAACGTCATCATTCGAAACAGTTTGTCCACAGTCCAGATTTTTTTCTTCATGTCCCTTGCCCGTATCAAGATATCCACAGCTTTTTTCGGCATCCTCAGGCCCTGATCCGTGGGCTGAGGGGGTACTCTGTAGGCACGGGCGCGCAAATCGGCGTCGAAGAGCTTCCTCCTAGTGGTAGGGTTCGAGAACCGTGTGAGCAGAGAGGGATTGATGGTCTCGGCTTGTTCTTGCTCTGGCTGTGCCACCTCTTTCTCGACGGCCGTGCCGTGGCCGTTGTCTCGACTGGCGGCATCTTCAGTAGGAATTGGCCGACTCGTGATGACATGGGTGACGTCGACGGAAAAGAACGCAGTCTCACGCTAAGCAAGCTTCATGTTAGCGAAGACCGATATGAATTATGACATATCTTAGAGCTAACGACTTACACCTCCAAGTGCAGCTATCTGCCTTTTCAATCTGTGGGCTGCATCGCTGGGAACTTGATCGAAGTAGAAGAGGAATTTCGGAAACCTGGGACGATAATGGTTCTTCCAGGCTTGGATCTCATCAATATCCTTTTCAGTAGACTCAGGTACAGCAGCTACCTCCTGCTGGTGACGGGAAGCAACCCTCTCCCTCGTGGACCTCGTGTCACATGTATTAGTATAATTAATAGGACGTCGTGATTGAACAGGGATCTGGCTCTTTGATACGCGTGGTTGCTGAGATGGCGACTTCACAACGCGATTGGTGCTAGCATCAAGCACAAGCTTCTTTGCAGGAGGTGGCTGCCCGTAGGGCTCTTCTCGCTGGAGTTGAGCCAAGGTGCGTTTCTGCTTCAGAGCAGTGCTCCGGAGAGGCGAGTTGGCTACATTCTGGTTGGAGGCAAGAGGAACCCGTCTACCAGACATGACTGAGAAGTCGATAGGAGTTGGTGATAGGGATATCGCTGCCATATAATAAACTTCTGACCATGCTCAGTTGGGGGTGGAAGGATGCGAGACGGGATCATGGAATCGTGGGAGGCTGGACCGGGGTCGACGAGCAGGCGAGCTTATGTGTATCAGCGTTGGCTAATCCACAGCGACAGCAACCCTTCACGTGTGCAAGTCGACAATTACTGACTTCAATCCTGACCATCGAGAGCTTAAATCAGTATGGGAGAGCAGAAAGTAAAGTGGCTGTGACCTAGGTGGTTGAAAATGGCGTTCAGATGCTGGCGAATGAGAGGGGTTCCATACCTCGAGGGCACACGCGCGAGACCAGAGGGCGTGGCGGATCGAGGGAGCACACGACGCGAGCTAGAGTTGGCGTTAAGTGGACATCAAGACGAGGAAAAAAAAAAAAGGAAAACCCAACACGGCTTCGAGAAAGATCAATGGCTCCAAACCGCAGGAAACACGCCAACACCGAGCACTGGAAAACCAAACAATGCAGTTTCAATCTGGGCGAAGAGGGATGAGTGTGGAAGGATGCGTGTGGTAGTGTTCTGTGATTGAAGCACGCAAATTGCACCATGCCCAGCCGCTGAAAAAGGCGGCGCGCACGGGGCACCCGCACTACCTAGGTACCTACGCTACAGCGTCACTTAGCCGCTGCCAGCCTATCCCAATAGGGCCATAACACAACAAACCAACGAAAATACTGCACCACAGGCCCCAGCTCTACCCCACTACAACAAACAGTCCAGCGCGGTGCACAGCAACCAGCAGCAACCACCCAAGCTTATTACCAGTTTGGGTAATGTCGTGGAATCTTTTAAATTGTTCTAACCTTAGAAGATTAATTTGGGTTGGGGGAGGACAAAATCTAGCATCGTATTACGCCTCAAAACCCACATGCATCCTGGAAAGCCCATTGACAGATAGTAACCTATCATTTCGTCATTTTCATCTTATATAACGAACCAGCATTTGTGACGAATCGAAGTTTAATCGCATCGGTTCCTGGAATGCAACAAAATTGGTTGAGATCGAAAAAAGCCAGGGATAATTTTCCATCCGTCATACCTATGATGACGCAAAGAGGGCCACTGTTATAGCCCCTCTCCCATCACCTACCGTCATTCTCGTCATGAAACCAAACAGGCTGCCTTTACGGCATCTCGCAAAATGCCTTGAACAGTCAACCCGGCCATCATGTTCCCAATCGAGATCAGTCTCGACCACACAGCTGCCGCCGCGAACACCCTCCCGGATCCAACCTCGGCGGGCTCTTCAACAATGTACCGCCAACCGGGCGTATTCGACCTCGGTTCCAGCCTCACAGCTACTCTTCGGCCAGCCCGTCCACGAAACACACCCACACCTCCTTAAGCCCGGCGAGCTGACCCCGGGGATAACAGCACAAGAGTACCACGAGCGGCGATCGGCCCTCTGTGCCCTGCTGCCCGCCAACTCGGCCGTGATCCTGCGCTCGGCCGACCTCAAATACCGGAGCGGCGCCGTCTTCCATGCCTTCCGGCAGGAATCCAACTTCCTCTATCTCACAGGCTTCAGCGAGCCCGAATCGCTCGCCGTGCTGCGGAAGACGGGGGATAATCCGGGCGACTATATCTTCCACCTCTTCTGCCGCCCCAAAGACCCTCGAACCGAGCAATGGAACGGGCCGTGGAGCGGCGTCGACGCCGCGCGGGACGTGTGGAATGCGGACGAGGCCGGCGATATCGGGCGTTCCGCCGCAGCGCTCGAGAGCGCGCTAAAGGGCGTCGAGAAGATCTTTACGGACGCCGAGCTCAGCAAGCACGGCGTGGAGACGTCTTTCGGAAACATACTTAAGACCGCTGCTCCGCATGTTTCCTCATACAGCGCGCTGAAGCCGCACATCAACTCGCTCCGCGCGATCAAATCCCCCGCCGAGATCGCCAACATGCGCCATGCGGGACAGCAATCCGGCCGCGCCATCACAGCCGCAATGCGTCTCCCCTGGACGTCGGAGAAACAACTGGCGGCGTTCCTCGAGTACACGTACCAGACGTCCGGACTCGACGGGCAGGCGTATATCCCCGTAGTAGCCGGCGGGTCGAGAGGCACGCTGATCCACTACGTGCTGAACAACGCGTCGCTGGATCCCGAAGAGATGGTCCTCGTGGACGCGGGCGGCGAATACGGCACGTACATCACAGATATCACGCGGACGTGGCCGGTATCCGGCAAGTTCAGTCCCGCGCAGCGCGATCTCTACACCGCCGTCCTCCGAACCCAGCGCTCCTCGGTATCACTCTGTCGCGCGAGCACGAACCTGACGCTGGACCAGCTGCACGGGATCACGGAACGTTCGCTGCGCCAGGAGCTCGCGCAGCTCGGTTTCGACCTCGGCGGGAACGCGATGGACGTCCTGTTCCCGCACCACGTGGGGCACTACATCGGGCTCGACGTCCACGACGTGCCCGGATACCCGCGGAACGTGGCCCTGAAAGAAGGCCACTGCATCACCATCGAGCCCGGCGTGTATGTGCCCGACGACGAGCGGTTCCCGCGGCACTTCCGCGGCATGGCCGTGCGGATCGAGGACAGCATTGCTGTAGGTGACGATAGTCCTTTGATTCTGACTACCGAGGCAGTCAAGGAGGTCGAGGATATCGAGGCGCTGAGGAGCTAGATCCCTTGGTCTTTCACTACAGCCATGACGAATCTTATAGAGCCCAGATAGAGAGGTCAAGCAACGATACCCTCTGTAAGAATTTCTGTGAGCATATTTATATCCAGAACAGTAGAATATATGTACATAAAAGAGATACTATACCTGTAATGATTCCTAGGCTGTTACAGTGTCATCACCTGCTTCATGATAAGTATCCCTGGAAAGGAGCAAGCATGTAGAACCGTACGCTTCAGCAAATAAAGAGAGGCCACTAGCATACCACACAGCAAGGAAATATGTCACGCAAGAGTGGGCATATAAGCCATTGAGCGCTGCCGTGCTTAACGGCGTTTTTGCGCAACAAAATAAAGCGGTCAAACTGCCAAAAGCTGTTATTGTAACTTTTGCTATTTGACTAATTAATATTTTGTATATGTGAAGCTCCATGTGCCAGCCACAAAGCCATTAACATCTAGCTCTAGTCTGTTGGATGCTCTCGACCAACTCAGTATAGGTATGTGGTTCGTTGGTTCAATCCACCCGATGGATGTCTGTCTCATGGATGTCAAGGTATGCGCGCAGGCAAACTTCTGAAGCGAAGCAAGTGGTATCATACGAGGAAAGAAAATAAAATGAACCGGAAAAGAAACAATCCACCCCTTAGTCTTTTTGTCCATCCATGCGTTTATGCTAATTTCGCCGCTAAACTTTTGCATGATGTATTGATCAGGAGAGCAAGCATGATAAGAGCAAACCGGGAAGGGAAGGAAATATGCAGGATAATGTGGTAGTCTAGAATTTGACTTTTCTTTCCCACCCGAACCGGTTTCATTATTCATGCCTTCGTGAGATTTATGAGATGAGTTTTGTCTGCAGTGTGGTACCGCCACCTTTTTGTTTTACCCCGGCCAAAACGTGTTCCCCGAAAGAGCGCCGATAAATGCAATTGATCAGAAGCGCTCAGCGTCTAGTTGATATAAACGCATAGAGTTTGTTGTGTTGAAACGATGGAAGTGCAAGAAAGAGCAGCTCATCATCTCATCAGAAACGTTGGTTGTATACTGGACCTGCGTATCCCTGAGGTCGCCAGTTGGACCCAGGCGGTGCACCGACAAGTTGCTCAAATGCTTGCAGTCTTCGAGCCAATTCTTCGTTCTTTTGCGCAACTGAGCGGTTCCGTCTCTCCAGCTGATGGATGTATTCGGTTGCCTTAGTCAGAACCGTGCCCTAGAAGAGTTATTAATACGTGAAGCCGGTAAAGAGGGGTAGAGAGTACGGAGAACGTACCTTGCTAACCTTGGGTGCTGTCCTCGACGAACCAGCGGGAGAGTTTGGATCATCGTCCTCGGGTATGGCACGTAGAGATGGAATAGCATCGCGCAGTTCGGCAATTTTGTCTTTAAGATTAGTACGATATTTCCTCTCAATGTCGTTGTGTGCCGCTCGTTCGCTGTTCTTTGGCTTTTCCTTCGGTTTCTCTCCTGACTCTGATGAGTTCTTTCGCGAAGGCCCAGCTGGCCTCGTTGCCGTGTTTCGCGGCTTTGGTTCTGGTGTATTGCTTGTTGAATCTGTAGGGCTTTGCGTCATCTCGAAGTGAAAGTCCGCTACTGCTGGTGGTCGAGAAGGTTGCTGCGCTGGTGCTTGTCCTGTGCCCAATGCAATTGCCAAGAGACGCTGGCGCTCTGCGTCACCGATAGGCATATTTGTATTCACGTAATTCATGTGGTAGCCGGGACGGGGTCGTTCCCAGCTCAAGGGGGTAGAGTAGAGCCTCTCTTGGGGCTCAGGTGCTGTTGCTGGTGCACTAGTTGTTGGATTTCCTAGTTCGTGAACGAGTGCCATGGAAAACAGATCCTCATCATCTGAGAGCGCTTGATCTAAAGCGCTATCGTCGATGAGTTCGCTTGTCACTGGCGGTAGAGCCACTTTGTTGGGGTCGCCGGTCGTCCCGACCGTGCTTGTCTTTGTAAGAGGACGGCTTAGACTCAGCGACCTGACCTGTGCATCAGCGAAAGACTCAGCGGAGTTCAACGAAAAGCTGGCATCCGTCCCCTTTCCTCCACCCCACCAAGATGCAGAACAAAAGGGACCTACGGGCTTGGTGTCCTGCGAGCTGTAGTCCAAGAACTGGTCTATGCTTTCGTTGTCACTATCAAAGCGAAGCCAGTAGTCGGAGCAATCAAGTGCGGACGGATCTTGGATAACCCTCGATGTCTTCGATTCTTCCGAGCACCTCCGCTTCTTTGGTCCGGATTTCCCGGGGATGCTGTGCTTGTGGGACTGGTAGCTCGGTTTGCTAGGCAGCTCAGCAGAGGTGTGAGATGCTGGTGAATTGGCTGTTGTGCTTGGTGTATGCCGCGAGACAGAAGCTGCTGCTGAGTTCACGAAACTTGACGTAGACGAGTCGTCAAGAGTATCCCAGAAGTTCGTCGATGCAAATTGCTGAGTGAAGTCTGCGGAGTTGTCGAAAAAGGTCTCGGGACCCTGTTCTGTGTCAACAACTAAATAGTCCGGGGCGCTCCGCCGGTCACCCGGGAGGGTGCGTAATGGTGAGCCAAGCTTACATTAACACAGGAAGAGGAATAGCCGTCGATGTCTTGCATGACACGTGCATCCATGACGACTCTCCTGGCACGTTTAGAGAAGACCGTTGTGCCCGACCACCGAGTCTTCCTTATTCGATATGCCGCAAGGTAAAATCAGGGGCCGTATGAGTCTAGGAGATATGAGAAGTGACGGCCGGCGCGGGCTGTTTGTATATGTTGTTGAGTCAAGTCTTGTCGTCCAAGAGTGGCGTATTTGTCTGGACGGAAAGCCAAGAATAGAGATGATAGTTTCCGATTATGTCAACCGGATGAGGTGTCTTTTTTTGTGTGTGCAACGGAGATACCACCGGCAGTGTTAGTGGGTTTGTCGTTGCGTTGTGGCGAATAAGCTATAGTTGGGTCCGGAACATCTGATGCAGAGGGGAATCCCTTGCCTGGATTGAGGAGCACCCAGTCTCTTCTTGTAGGCACGATAACTTTAGATAAACGGGGGAATTCGGATCACTTGATGGAGGGGTATGATCTTCAAGATCGCTTAGGGGATAGTAATCGCCAGCTCACGTAGAGAATCCAGTATCGTCAGGGACTTGCTAAAGGATCTTTGCGCCTTGCACGGCCGGCACCATAGCACAATGGCCGAGACCGCCCGACAGTAGGAGAAGCGAACACGAAATGGCCTGACCTCTGTGGCGGTAGCGGGAACGCGATGCTTGGCCAGTGCAGTCAGATACAGGATAATGGGGGCATCGGCGCGGCACGCAGTATACCAGGTACAAGGACGGTGTAAGGGATAGGTAGGAGGTAGATGGCGACGGACTGGGAGGATTGCGGGCAAATTAGGAGGGGGAGCGAAGCCTGGTGGTTTGTATACGACACGGTATACTGGGGAGTGTGTATTGACAGGGCTCGCGGCTGTCTGTTGCACGGGAGTCCCCTGCGGTTAGAGATTCCAACCTAGGCAATAGGTAAGGTAGTAGGTATACTGCAGTAGATTAGAAAACTCCGGGACCTCTTGGGTGTGGGCGTCTAGACCAGGACGCACGGGGGAAATATTTCACCTGGCACAAGGAACAACGAGAGAAGACGTCCGGGGAATCGAGGAACGGGCAGGATATGAGGTAGCATCAGAGTGTCAGACCTTGCTGATGTGTATGTACGGTACTTGGCTTGTGAACAGGGAGATAGGTACCAGGTATCGTGTTTTGACAGGATGAATACAACTACGTAACGCTTAGGACAAAGAGACAAGGTATGGGGTGTAAACAACCATCAATTGTCCTCCCAGCTTTTTTACCAACTTGAACCTAGACCACATGCAACAACAACAACAATCTGCCCTAGGTTGTACTGCCTGTACGCCACCTGTACACTGAGTAGGGGTAGTTGCTGCGAGTATATAATACATAAACTATATGTATAAATGGTAGTATACATGTGCGATATACTGCTACACCTATGCTACCTATATACATGTTAGAAGTTGTACAGCACTTAGTCAACGTCCTTTTCTAAAAGAGGTACTGTGACCTACACTACACTATATCTTGTATCCGACACCAAGGTAGGTGGGCTACTGTCCCACGTCTGTTACTCGCTAACAGTGTAATTAGTTAGCTGAAAATATTAAAGAGTTCAGGATCTGTTAGGGTGCCTTGTAAGCGTGGGATTGTCGTGAAAATTCGATGATGCACATGCTATTTTCTCAACAAAGCACCGCTGAAATACACCAATGCATGTTATCGAGCAGCGAATTATGTGGAGAAGCATGGGTAAAGGGATGGCTGGAGGGCCGACTCGAGCGTCCCTAGCGACGAGCATTGAGCACGATTGCCATATAGTAGTGCATGGTGTGTGGGATAATCGGTAATTGTGGCCTGACTTTGATGCGCGTCAAGGAGGAAGCGGAGCCCGTGGGAGAAGAGCGACGGGGGGTGTGGACAATAGTAGATGTAGGGAATAGTAAAAGTAGTCTAACTCGGCAGGTACTTCTTACACATCTACAGGTCTCTCTTATCCCAAGATTGAACGAGCTCTTATTATTTATATCTAGCAGCTCAACCGTACCAGTTCGAACGGATTTCATTTTGGACATAAAATAACATCGTGGTTGTTGTCTAGTACTTACTTATTGATCACTGTTGGTCTCACATTACACAGCACTGCCTTGTAGAATAAATTGTGAGTGTCTGCCCATCAGAAACTATAAACCGGGAGCGAACAAGGAACGGGGGCGACAGCCGGGCCTGGAACGAAACTTGGGGACCTGTCAGGGCAAATGAGCCAATAATCTAGCCGGGTGGGGAGATCAGGCCATATGCAAGGCTAGATGGAGATATCGTATGAGGCCTGCGCTGCCGACTGGGATGGGTTTGTAGGGAAAGGGTGTGTCGGGTAAGCCCTAGACAGTGCCGTGGGAAGTGCTCGAGACACTAGACTACTACGTACGCCACGGTACAGTTATATGCAGTGCAGGTAGACAACCTCCAGAACAGGTGGGGGAAAGAGAGACCCAAACTTTGGGTAGCAAACCAACGGTGTACATACACCCGGCTAGGTCTCTGAATCCAAGATTTTCATTGGCCAAAAGCTGGCTCAGTCGGTGACGACAACGCCACGCATTGCGCTCCAATCCGCTGTTCTGTGCAAAAATTTACGGGTGCTCCTTCTGCACGAAGTATATACTCAGTACTCTCTGGGATCGGGACTGGTAAACAACAAGCGACAGCACTACCTGAGAAGTACATGTGCCGTAAGCCACACGTTTACCGACCCTATCCGCCTTATCATCTATACATCTACTTCCAGACGAAGTAATGGCATACACCACCTTCGATGTTCGTGACGTTTCTTTCTCGTGATACTGTCCGTACTAGCAGTTAGACTGGTCCAAAACCACATACTAGTAAATTCTCTCGGTTATGTTTCCGTCACTTGTGCCACCTTTCCATAAGCCGTGTTTTGTGACGGTATAGGCTATGTACAGATCACACTACATTGCACAAGACCTTCAATCACCTACATATGGTTTCTTCTTCCCGCATCTGCCGGTACTCGTGCTCCACCGAGGTATTCACCAGAATCGAGATGCACTTCTGATCCATCCCCGGACTCTCACCAGTCGAAAATGGGCAAGCAGCTCGGCTTCATCACAGGGAGGCGGAGCGGCATCGCAGTCAGTGGGTGTATTACTTTCAGGAAAAAAAATAATACTTTATGAAGGCTGCTTCGAGGTCGTGTTGCTATTTACAGGGCTGCAGTCAGCTGAGAGCTGACCCCGTGAGCATATACGAAAGTTAGATAGGCATACGCATTAACGAGTATCCAAGTAGCCCTCACCGTCGGTTGTCGTCTTCGAGGAGGTAGAGCTATCACGTGGTCGCTACCTTGACGCCGGGGCTAGGCGAATCCCTTTGCGCATGTGTTTCGGAACCAGCTCTAGACGTGTAGCCTGTTCTTATTGGGCAGTCCCGGTTTAAACGCCTCCCCCCATCTATGATCGGCTCAGATCCAGACTGCGGTACTGTACATGAGTAGGTAGGCATATACTCAGGCATTGGAAACTTTCGCCGGGTAGATCTCAATGCGCGCACACACATCTAGACGAAAAAATTGTTCCTCGGCAACGCGTCCTTGGCTCTCTCTGCTGTAGTGTATGACTGGCTCACGTGGATAGATTACTCAATAGTTGCCCCTCGGTTAAAAGGTAGTATGAGCACGAGCCCTCCGGGAAGGTTAAGGGACCTGGCCGAATTGGAAGCGTCCCGGCGCCCGCGGTTCATCAATGACCCGATGAATCGTGGCGCCTCATGGCGGCGCCCAACGTCGGTCTTTTATCCGTACCAAGCACATCACATACCGTACATGCCCGTCCTTGATAAGTGCTAGTACCAGTGCCAGTGCCGGAGGGTAAATGGTGTCCCTAGTCGTCGTCGTTTTGTTACGGGTAAGTAAGGAGGAGCCGTCCCTTTTACTGCTTCATTCCGAGACTTCATCCCCCTATCGTACGATTTCTTAGTACGCAGCATGGAAAGCTATTTTCCGCATTACCGGCCTTGTATTACGACCACTTTGTACATATGCAAGTATGAACCGATTTTTGGCATCCTAACAAGATCTCGTACTAGTCAGCGATCTCAATGCAAGACTGTCGTACTGAGTACTCTGCACAGATGCTCTCGCTGCCCGTGGCTGTTCGTCAGCCTTACCGACGTTGAATCTCTGCCATCCTTGTCGCGATCTTCATTTTTGCCCGCTTTCTATGCTATATATAACACGTCGATTATAGAACGTGCTCAGGATTGCCGGGACTACCTAGGCAGGTATTCCGTTGTAGGGGGTACCTACACAAGGACCTACCGGCGTAATAAGGGGGTGAGTGCCCCGAGGTGACTCGTCGGAGTCGGCCGCTATCCAACGGGAATCCTCGCAATTATTATTTAGCTTCTATCTTACTGGTTCGCTACCGCCCCGTAGGCACCGTGCTCGAAACCCTCGTTTAATCCTACCCTGGCAAAGGCACGAACAAGCTGGTAATATCGCGATTCCCCTTGAGCCGTGAATGATATCCTAGTGCAGTTCAAAAGCTTTTTATTAATGTCTGTCTTGAGGGTCAACTCATATCAGCCCTTATGTTACTTAGTTCTTCATGCTTACTGAGTGAGTACTTACCTAGGTAGCCTATCATATAATAAGGCAGCTTCTGTTTATAGACATTGAAATGGTTTAATACGCTAAATTACTATGATAATCTGAGGAACAAACCAGGCATCCTGAATATGTCTATATAGTACTATACCTGTAGTCATAAATAGATACGGCGACTTTGGAAAATAATCGAGTTGCTATGTTTGCGACGGGGAGAAATTATCTAGCGGATACCCGCCTTGCTGCACCAGTGATCCCATCTCGGCCAAACCCCTCCAAAACCTGGTGAACCCCTCCATCTTACCTCCTAGTACTGTCCACTCTACAGAACTTACGTAGAGAGCTTAGCGCGAAGGCCCAATTTTTTTTTTGCGAGGCAACGCTGCAACATGTATCGACTCACCTACATGTAGCTGAGAGAACGACAAGGCTGGCAAAAATAAATTCACTGTCCACGGTAGTTTCTTATATATCAATGTTGAACTCGCACAGCAGGTCGCCCCTTGCTGCGAAGGATTCATTATCCCAAATTTAGCAGGAATAATTAGCCCTCGTGCCAAGCGACATCTCATTAAATCTCATTGAGCCGCTGCTTAAATATATCTTAATATAAATAGGAAGAATTATGCTCTCACGCAAATGGCCCGATATTATCGCCCTCGGCTAGCTCTACATATTTTCCCTTTTGATTTATTTGCTAGATCTCACATAATATAGATAGTGCCGATCCTGTTGACACATGTCTTGTAGTACAATTGTAAACGTTCCATGTTATGCCTAGAGGGACATTCAAAGTTCTGGGGGGTATTTCCAAGATCTCTCATGATATCAGACGTCTTTGAAACTAGCAGATGCTGCATTTCCCTATCTTTCGCTTCAGAACTCTGAGTAATATTTTTATCTATGACATCTGATAGTATCTTCACGTACACCCTGTCACATTGTTCTGGAAAGTTGAAGCAATCTTGGCGCTATATCTTACTGCCAGGGAGGTCTACGATTTTGCCTTGTTGTTTGGGCATGGTTTCAAACGACGTCTGGGAAAATATGGCGGTAACCGCCCTTAGGCCCCTTATTTGCCGCATTTCCATCAACCCATGTGACGTCCATCCTTCACACCCTATATTGATTCGTCGCTTAAACTTAAACATCTAGTGCAGGTGCTTTGATTCTTTGCACCCGTTCACATGCAAGACTAGACAGTCACGACGTAAGTGGCCATCACTAGCGCCTAGGGCAGAAGGATATACCATGACCAATAAACTTCTTCTACCCACGTCAGGCTGTAGGTATGATGAACACATTGGTTTCGCGACAACATCTCATGGACCTGTCTCAACAGTTAATTACTTGACAAAATCGGATCATGGATTTGTCCTTCTGTATAGAGAGCCTCCACTTGCAATTATGATCGAGAAATAGTCATTACGTACCTAAGTCCAACTGAAAGTGATCCATCGAATTTCATCTGAAACTGATTTTGTCTTGCTGAAATGCAAGAGATATCTATTACTGTTACAACAGATAGCAAACCATGCAAGGACGAATATAACACTACTCAATTTGAGAATTACGGAGGGTTTTATGAAGATAGGTATCACAAATCTCAGCTTAATAAAGATCAGAGCAGTGTATTAGAAGGAAGGTAAGACTGCCAAGAAATCTATCATTGAGAAGAAAGGTGAGATAAGCTTTACTTGTGAGTGGAAAAACATTCATATCGTAATTCCGTCTGGTTTGGAATAACATGTACTACATTTCAATGAAAGATTCGTCTTGAAGATTGCTGACTTTATAAAATATAGTCATTCCTTACGGGCAAGTCTTCTATGTACTCACATTCCTATATCAAAACCTTATTACTCACCAATGTCTATGCGTAAGAGAAATGAAACCAGAAAAGGGGTGGGGAGGAGGGAAGGGGCTAATATAGGAGTAGTTACTGTGGTCCGTTATGGCACCACTAACGGTGACCTCCGATAGCCTACTATTAGGTAAGTAAAAGATCACGTTGTTGGCAGAACTTATAACAACATATATAGATCGGTAAAATACATATTTTAATATTCTTGTATGAGGAAATAACTAATTGAAAGGCGGTCTATGTAAGCCTGTGAGTAAATTGCTGAGTCAGTGGACTTAGCAATTACCAAGCAATGTCAATGACCACGCAACGGTATCAACATTGTCGGATTCAATTTGTCCCCATTGGGCTAGAAGTCCGCCGGCTCGGGAGATGAATCCGGACCTCGCGGGCAATTTTCGGCCGATCGAGCGGGGATCAAATGAGACGATCTGCCCTGCAGATTGCGAATATCTGTCTCCTTCAAAGCAGCGCAATACCTCCGATGATAATCGAATCTTACGCCAAAAATAACAACGGAGAGTTCATACATAGCCTAGCAAGATCAGCAAGATCATATCCCATTCAATCGAGCCTAGCCGCCATGCTGCCCGTACAAAAACGTACATATCCCTGGCCCCTAGCCGGGTATGAAGACGCCGCTCCGCTTCCGAACGAGCGGGCCGAAGACGGGAAGAGCTTCGTGAACCCTAAAAGCGATAAGCTAAGCACTGCATATGAGAAGTTCGCGGAACCCCTAGACACTGGGCGTTGTGGCGGCTTGTGAGTATTACTGCCCTCACCCTTTCATTCCTCTCCTCGTAGATTCAGGAAAGGTAGGGCTGATTGATTGGTGTGATGCCGAAGCGATGTACACATCTATTACTATCAGAATAACAAGCAACAAACGGAATACGCTAAGGCTCTTTGGGAGCGTATTCGAAGAGAATGTGAGTCTGGTGTCACTGATGACCCTTTGTCCGATCCCTACCTCTCTCTTATAAGTCGCCACCTCGGTATCTGCTTTGATCTTATCCCCTCATAAGTATGCTAACACGGCTTTACGTGCAATAAAGTCCCGGAACTGCGAATATATACGTTCTGGGACCGCCCAATCGGCCCGCACCCGGTGGCCATGTTCGAGGTCAACCTGTTCACACCGGCGCAGTTCGGAGCTTTCGTGTCCTGGCTTGTGATCTGGCGCGGCCCGCTCTCTGTGCTTGTCCATCCAAATACCACAGAGGAAGGTCAACCCATGGCGGCCGAGCTGCGCAATCACTCCGAAAGGGCGGTATGGTTAGGGGAGCGAATCCCATTGGACTTCACAGGGTTCTTAGATAAGCTATAGCGAGGCCGACAAAGTCAGCTCCTCTGGTCTGTTAAATATGATGACACTTATTTCCAAGCTTCTGGGAGCAAGAAGCTCTTGTATATACTGTCCGCGACCCGAATGACGACGCCCCTTACGTGGGAGCTGAGACGTGGCTCTCATTCATTTAGCCCGCGCCAGTGCCGTTTATTATTCGTGCCCGGTTTCTGTTAAGAAATCTTCCCAAATATGGGAACATTTTATCTCATTACGCGTACGCTGAAGCCGAGGCCAAGGCCCTGTTGAGCTGAAATCATTCTATAGTCTAATCGTAAAATCCATCAAGACGAGGTGAACGAAAGAACCTTGATCGAGCCCCCGAGCGCCGTCGTAGCGAAATTCAAGATCCCAAACCTATACCCGAGGAACCAGGCCCAGCCGGTATACAGCTCGTAGGCGTCGCCAAGCTGCGTCCACGCGTCCCCATCAACACTATAGAAGAAAATGGCCGTGTGCGGGCCATCCGGCCGCACGTCCATGTCGACCCTGAACCAGAGATCCTCGACGCCGCTCGGCACCGGCGCCGTGGCCACGACGGATCCAAGGTCGATCGTCGGCCCGCCGTACTCGTCCGTCGTCTGGTTGAAGGCCGCCACGATCTGAGGAACGCTATCGTTGGACACATGCACCCCGATGTACGCGCTGCGGTCCCGGAACGCAGCGAGCCCGAACCGGTCCCCGGCTGCTGCGCCCGCGAAGTCGATGTGTACGATGCCTCGCGGCCGCTCACCGTGTGTCCGGTGCGTTAGCGTGTTGCGTGCGTCGTAGATGTCGTCTGTGACCGTTGCTGTGCGCAGCGTCAGGCCGCCACTGCCCAGGGCAAAACTGTTCACATCCGGGTTGTGGTTCCACTCCCATTGCGGGCCGAGCGATGAGCCGGTGAACGTGTCGGTGCCGGTCCAGTTGGTCAGAACTTGCGCCGGGAGACCCGCTGGCCAAGGGTACGAAGATGCCCAGCCGCCGGACGAGCCCGTGACTAGCGAGGGAAAGCCGTCTGAGCCCCAGTTGATTGGCGCCAGAACCGGCAGCCGTCCGGCGGGGAACGCCCAAGTGAAGGACATAAAGTACCACTGACCATCGTCCGTCTGGATTAGGCTCCCTTGGCAGGGTGAATTGCCGCCCGGCAGCGGCGTGCCAATGTTCCGAATGAGTAGCTTCGACTGGAACGGGCCAGTCGGGCTGGTGGATTTCCAGATATACGTGGCCCCTGAGGGGTCGTCGTTTAGGATGTAGTAGGTGCCGTTGATCTGGTAGAAGCGGTTTCCCTCAATGGCATCGACGCCCACGTCTGCCGCCGCCAGCACCTGCTGCGTCGACTCCTGGCTCAGCCCGTCCGCGGACAGCTTCGCGACCGACACATTCGTGTTACCGTACACGACATACATGTCGTCGTTGTCGTCGATCAACAGGCCGCAGTCGTAGTAGCACGTGCCCCCCTGGGCAAGCTGCGCGGCCCGGGCCCACGGGCCGTCGATGGACGGCGCCGTGAACACCCAGGTGTTCCAGAAATTGGTGCACCCGATCCAGTACCAGGTCCCGGTGCTCTCGCGGTACCGCAGCGTCGATGCCCACGTGCCGCCTCGGTACGCGCGGTCGCCACCGGGAGGCAGCTCGTATGCGTCACTGTTGAAGTCCAGACGCGGGATCGAATGGCCGGCCGGCTCCCAGTTGACCAGATCATAGGAGCGCAGGATCGGCGCCCCGGGACTATAGTGGAAATTAGAAGACGAGAAGTAGTACGCGCCGTCTGGGCCCCGCGACACATCGTTGTCGGGATAGTCCTCGTATAGCACGGGGTTCTGGAATGTGCTCTGTCCGTGCGACATACGGGCCGCTAGGGCGAGTCCCATAAGCCATGACTTGCGCATCTCAAGATTGGACTCAAAAGAATCGCAAGTGGAAGTTTGGGAGACAAACCGCAGGATGCACTTAAGCAACAAAGCTCGAGCGCAAAATGTGATGATTTACCCGGAGCAAAAGGGATGGGGAAAGTTACCTTATTACCCTACCTAGTACTTGCGTGCATCTTATCCCGAAGACTGAATTCTTAATACAAAATACGGCAATGGTCGTGAGCTTATAGGTGGAAACATACCTGCGGCCAAGAGTCAGTGTCCGAGGTGACGGAGATTTAAAAGAAGTTCTGATTCGGGCGCGGACTCCGTCCTTCCATGGCGACTTCGCGCGGCTTTTGCGTCGGGTATATCAAATGGCCTAACGGGTTTTGACCGCGTTTTCGACTAACGGACATGGTGAGAATCCTTGGCTCTCCTTCGAGACGCCGACATTTCCAGAAGTGGTGTTTTTATTTGTAGCTGTAGCTATAATATTGTCTCTTGTTGAGCGGCAGTGGCTCAGTCATAGGCATAGGGTCATATTTTTGTTGATGTACGAAGGTGCTGGCCCCTCTGCTGACTATTGCTAGCCATAGTATACAAGAGCCCCCTTTATTCTCCTGGCACGGCTTGATTATAAGTGGTATTGTACTTGAGAATATCGTATTGGGTCTGACTGCTTTAAATAAAACTATTGGAATGGATACAGAATCGAGCGTACACTACCTAATTACATAGTATTAAGGGTCGTTTGCCGAAAGTCTCTTGATCGGCTGCTGTCGGTGACCAACATCATACGTCGAATTCGATTTTCGAGCAAATTTCCGCGTACCTGTCTTGACGCCTAGAAATGAGGACCTTGACCGGGGAAATGGGCTCTAGTATATGAACAGGCAGGACGCTGTCATTCTTTCTAGGAACCTTAATCCTACCCCCGCCAGAAGCTTCCATATCGAACATCAAGACAACTACGGACACGAGGCTTAGTATTTCGTTCATTGCAAAGTGGCGTCCTGGACAAAGCGTCTTTCCGCCCCCGAAGGCGCGGAAAGCAGCGGGATGAACTTGGTTTTTCGTGTTCCCTAAGAAGCGACTAGGATCGAAGTTTTCGACGTTGTCCCCCCAAACCGACTGATCGGCATGTATGACACCTCCAGCAATTTGAACGACGGCCCCTTTCTTCAAGAAGTAACGGTCTGCTAATATTGTGTTTTCCTTGACCATTCGTGTGGAGTAATTGTCGGATCCCAGGCGCAAGCATTCTCGATATACGGCGACAAGCATAGGGCAGCGATCTTTGAGATCTGTGATACTAAACCTGTGCTTCTGGTGAAGCGGGCCTTCATCACATTCATCTGGCCTCAGAATTTGCGTGATCTCCTCACGCACTATGGACAGAAGTTGCGGGTCTGCGAATATCTGGAGGAGAATCCAGAATGTGGAAGTGGTCGCGTTTACTATGCCGGCAAATAAAAATGAAAGTTCTGAGCGTGCAGTGGCGCGAAGTGTCCAGCCATGCTGAAGGGCAATTTCGACGCGCTTCTGTACAATTTTCGAGCCCAGCTTATGATTCCCGTCCTCCAAGTATTTCTCGAGGGCTGCAACGAGCCGCTCTCTGCCTTTGTATGCCTTTACCGCAGTCACGGAAGGGAGCATATTCATCAGTAGTTTCCCGAGTCCATGATCGAAATCCCAGAAGCATCCTTCGAGATCTGGGTTCAAAGCGATAGGGTTCCGAGGACCGTAGAAGTATTTTGCCGTCGATACAGTGACAAGATGTCGTACCCACGCGAGCAGGTCCGTGGGCTCTTTGGGATTGAGACCAGCTTGCTGAGAATCTGCGAGGGAAAGAACTTCGCTCCTTAGCTCTCGAGCTGCATCTAGCGTAATTTCATTTAGGTAGCTTCCTGGGCCAAACCAAGCATATACCATGTCTTGAATATCGGCCAAGAACCCGCGCTCGTCCCCGGGGCCAGGATCCAAGTTTTTACGGGTTATTTCCATTGTAGGCTTATCCAGCCCGAGAACACGTTCAGTGACTTCAGGGATAATGGGAGTAAAAGACAACACTCTGGAAGCTCGCTGGACTGCAGCAGCCAGAGATGGGTCTGTGACAATGTAAATGCGAGATCTCGGTACTGGCAGTGTAAAGATGGGAAGGTGTCTGTTCTGCGTCCTAGGACTGCTGTCAGGCGTAGGGGCTGGAATAAGTCTCAGAATCAGTTCTCACCCTAAGTTCTTGATATACTTTCCTCCATGTAAGGCCATCCCTAGGATATGTCCAATGGAGGGAATGCCGGAACCAATGACTGGCGGCTCTTTGGGGTCTATTTTCTGTGTCGAGTAATGGTACAGCAGACCATAAACTGCAAGCACGACAGCGAGACATGTCGCTATCGGCGACAGAGGCCAGCCCTCAGGTGAATTGATCATATTGGATTATTTTGTTGCGCGCGAGAACGTATCTATCAATTGAGACAGGGTGACATAGCGTTTAGGTCTCTATTAGACGGGCTGTCAGTGTAAGGGAAATGTTAGTGATCGAGATAAATGGCACATTTAGGCGGCGGTAGGAGCCAAATTAGGATGATGCACGGAGGTGAGAGTATGTAGCGTAGCTTGAGAGGCCTGACTGGCAGTTAAAGGAGCCCATTGTGATGAGGTAGGAAGGGACTTGCGAATGGCGGCTATTCTCAGGTGCCCCTTCCTTCAGACTATCCGAGAGGGATACGGGGGAGATGGTGAGAGTTGATCCGGCACTCGTTGATTGCTACTGGCAAGATGGTGCTGCGCTCAGTCCCGAAAGATGGGACTGTATAAGGGTATATATCGCCAATACCCTCCTTTGCGCGACCTACAATCAATACCCCGTGCTGTGTAAAAGTGAAAAGTAACTGCAATTTGTACTTACATTCGGGCCACGATCAGATTATCTAGGTTTTGAGAATGTCAACTCGTCCTTCAAAGGAAGACCAACCTTTCCCATAGGCTCAATACCTTGTTCACGTCTGGATAGTGCAAGTGGTCGTAACACTCCAAACTTGTCACCCCTTTGACCCAGATCCCTCCAACAGGGATTCCCCGCAGCCAATCAACGGGCCAGCCGTGAAGCATTACATATCTGTGGTCTGATTTGTCTCAAAATGTCGGCGGATTTGTTACACTGGCGTATATACTGCTAAATGCCACACGCGTCAGGTTTTTTTTTTTTTTTTTTTCTTTTTCTTCTAGAGGTATCTACAAACTTAGGTACGTACTTGCCTTAGATAGCTGGATACCTTCAGTACTGCAGCCTGGAGTGGAATTACCTAAGGTAGGTACAGACAATACCTAGGTACTAGCCTAATTAGGCATCTACAGTAGAGGTCCAAGCCTATCTAAGCCACCACAGCCACGTACGCCGCGCGGAAGCTGAGGACTCCATACAGCAACGTGGAAGACCCCTTGCTGTCCTAGCAAGGGAGCTACCTAGACTGGCGCTTGCCCGTATTGTGGCAGCTTAGTCCTCTTGGCATCGCCGTCGCCTGGTCGTCCGAGATCCACCCATCTGGAGCTTCCCATCAATTGGACATCTGTCACCCCATACTCATCTCTAAAACAATCAACAGCCACGAATTCTTCATCAGGTTTAAAGACAACTCTTCAGCAATCACGTTTGTCATCTGGTCCTCCTACGTCTATTGTTGCGTTCGCGACAAATTCGCTCAGCCTACGGCTCTCGCTTCATTCCGCCGCCTCTCTGCGCATCATTCCACAGTCTCCGTAATCGTCATTCGACACCACATTTGACTCGGGACCGGACCGTTCCTCTTCAACAGCCGCTTTCACCATCCTGATCTAGCCCACAAGCGCATACCAAGCAACTTCAACATGACGCTCAAGGACGAGTTCGCGACAAGAAACTTCAGTGAGTCCCTCCGCCTACTGTGTGCTGATGCGCCATCCTACATCCTACTCTAACCACTTGTAATCAGGCATCTACGGACAATGGTAAGCTATCTCCCCAGCAGAATAATATGCCGTCGCAGAAACTAGGTGGTCGTCCTAAGGACTTTTCGCTATTGTGCTGCCCTCGGTGGATGATAAAGCTACGAGACGAGACATACTATGGATTGAAGGCTGACGTTCATCTTGCTTGTTGCAGGCTGGGAATTCTCTCCATGATCCTTTGCTTCGCGCTGGGTATCGCCAACTTCTTTAACCTTTTCCACCACATCCTCCTTATCATCTTCGCTATCCTCTGCCTGTAAGTTCCCGGTTTGAAAGAAAGCGCCTGTAGAGGAGTTAGGATGGCTAATTGAAGTTGAAACAGAATATCGTCGTTTGTCATTCTCTTCCTGGAAGTCCCTCTTCTGCTACGTATCTGCCCTACTTCGTCTGCCTTCGATGCCGCGATTCGCAAGATCTCGTCCAATTACATGCGTGCTGCTGCCTATCTAGTTATGGCTGTCGTCCAGTACCTAAGCATCATCGTCGCGACTAGCAGCCTTATCGCCGCTGCTGTCGTTCTCACATTGACTGGTATCTGCTACGCCCTCGCTGGTCTTAAAGGTCAAGCTTTTATTGGGAGCAAGACTTTGGGCGGTCAGGGTGTCGCGCAGATGATTATATAAATCACAGATCTTCTGCGACCTCGTAACGGAGCTGCCGGAGTTGCGAGCAAATGCCGGCACGAGAGCATTGGCGACAGTGCGCGTGACGGCGTACTCTACGAGAGGCGAACGTGGAACTTTGCGGACCGACGATGTTGAAGATTGAAGAGGGTAAAAGCTAGAAACAAAAACGACGGCAAGCATTTAGGACTGGTGTATTGGCGTCACGGATATTGTATGAGCAGGCCCGTATTTCTATTTGTTCTCGGGTATGGCACCAGACCAATTTCTTGGTGTCAGGCTCAGGAGAGATACCTCAGGTTTCCTGAATGAGATGAATTTCTATTTGGTTGATAGACGGTGTGCCGTCAGGCGATAGTATATGTTCTGGTGTGGGCTAGCCCTCGCCTTTGATGCATGGTAGCATATTATTCGTTGCCCTAGGTTAGGTGTTATTTGAACGGACATTATTAAAACGAACAACCGGAGACATCTGCAATAGTTCGCTACTAGCGGTCTCTGTCGATACCAAAGTTCTCTAACGGTGTTGGATAGGGATGCGTACTGAATGAAGCATGCCTAATGTAACGATACCATCATCCGGTTCCAGAGACGGTAATCCGATACTGCTTCAAAAATGGTAACCTACGAGTCATCTCTAGTTCGTTAAGTTGGAGTACCCATGGAGTTCAGCTCCTCAAAGTTGGAGCAATAGTGATGGGATGCAATATTCCATAGGCAATCAATTTGACGAACCGAGTAAGCACCATTGCTTATTGTACGTCTTGTAAAATAATGTTCTCAAACTCTCGCATTTCAGGCCATGGTTCGGAAAGAATTCGACGCATCTGACTTACCGCTCTTAAGTAACCTTCCACATCTGTCAAGAGCAGACCCTGGATCACAGATTTTACCGCGCTTGAAACCCATGTTGGGAATATCCGTTCTTTTCATTTGCCCCAAGGTGCCTGGTAGTGTAGGCGTTCCTCTTCCGTAAGATCGTCGATGAAATCGGGGGCGGACACCAGTTGCAAACGATAGTGTCTACTACGCAACTCAATCAGATGGACCGATCGACTTCGAGAACATAATGTGTTCAAGTAAGTTGAATTGTATGGAAGATTCTGTATAATTCGTTATTTAACTCCTCTTGCTCTCCGGTAGCATCTTTCCTCCAGAGAGCTCCGTCTCGAATCAGGGCCAAGATGTACTGCCATGGAGAGGACATGCCGTCATTGTTGGAGAGCCGGGCATTTACCTGCAGCTATACCCGCCGGTTTCAGTATCGATCGCATTCCGGACTCATGCATTCTCACCGTATCTGCCATATATGTATCTACAATACGCTCCGAAGCTCCTACGGTGCATTCGATACCGCTGGAATTCGTGGCATCTTTCATCCACATCACAACAGGACGTCTAGCCTCCAACTTCGGTACTTGTAGTGTCTTTCTGTCTTCTGCTATCGTTATACTTATCCTGTTACCGCTCGACGGGCCACGCTCTGTGACCGAGTAATGTGGGGGTGGGAAGAGCAGGGGAGGGATTACGTATTAGCTGCTGCAAATAGAGTCGCTTCTTACCTAATGTAGGGAGCATGATAGTGCGGGTGACTCTGCATCTGCTACTGAAGACTCGAGCTAGAGAAGCTATCGAGTCAATGAAATTCGCGATGACGACGGGTCCATCCTTTTGCAGCAACCTACGACATCTCTTTTCCCATTATCCAGATCGATCGCGTTCTACAGTAATCGATTGATGTACTTGCCCAGCCAGCTTGTGTGGGATGCTCTGTATAACCACCTACAAGCATAACAGAGGAGTATATAATTTCATCGAGTAGAAGAATAGTAATAGTAGTAATAATGCAACAGGCGACTACTGCCGACTGTCTGGTGGGTAGAGAGGCCTGTCTGGAAGGAAAAGTTTTCATCTAGATGCACTCTTCGCTGCTTTCAACTGCAATATTTCGGCTCAGGTGACGACCGGATCTGCCAAAATGGAATAGTTACCCGGTGGAGATGCTGTGAGACGTGGGGAGGTGATCGTTTGAGGCTGATGACGGACAGGACGATGGTGTGTTAGCGTGTATGTCGACGCCCTCCACGGCCAGTATTAGCCTTTATAGACGTGGGTTAGCACATGGTGTCACACCGTAACATTGAACCGCCATACCCTCCAACCTGCTTCTAAACCATCTCTTCATGTTGGAAAGATTTCCGACGCAATTATCAATTACAAACAGAAGAGGACGAAAATTTTTATCGTCTAGTACTACAACTGCTTGTTGTCAGTACGCAGTACTAGTAGTGGAAAGAGCTCTCTTGACTCGGCTCTACGAAAGACTGGATCTGCTGCATGAAGCCGTCACTACCAGTGGCCACTGAGAGGGAAGCAGATGGACTAATTGGCGCCCTGTCATTGGCTGGTCCAGCACACAGTACATATACCTCCTGCTTCCTGCGCTAGTCCAGGGACGCATAGAGGGGCTAAACGGGGGCTTGGAGGGGCATCATGCAGCTGTAATACGTTGTCCATGCATACCCCGAACGTCCATCGTTAGCTGGCCTGGCCTGGAGCGGTATTGCCTATGACATCTTGGGGCAGCGCCGTCTCGTCAGGAACATCACATACTGCATTGTAGGCGGGGAGGTAGGCCTCTACCGTCCAGGTACTTCCCAGGCCTGTCGAGAGCCTTTTCACGTGAGGGGCATCATAGAGCCCGTCTCTGAGCCCATCCCTGTTTTTCGACTCCGACACCACCATAGCCCCAGATGAGGTAACTGGTACTTGGAAGTCGTTGGGACGCCCAAGCTATACACGAGATCCAATGACATGCAAAAGAGGTACAGTATGTATTGCCGGGTGAGTTACTATTGTATTAGTGTAGGATAGTTGCAGATAGTAGGCAGTTATGTGTTGTCTCGGTCATCCTTTAAATGGAACAGATCGCTTCCCGCGGGCAACCAGGCCGAGTCTACACTACTCACACTCGATCATTGTCTTACACCATGCACGGATGCAGTTTATGCATCTGACAACAAGACTTCGCAACCCAAACGAAACCCAAAATCCAAGCCGAATCCCCCAAACCTACACATTATTACGTTTCTAAACAATTCTTCATATCTGCTGTTGTTCATCTATCTCTGATTTCTACCTCACATCTGCGCTCAGCCCCCCCCCCCCGCCCAAAAAAAATAGAGACTCCTTTCGGGTGCTCCAAGCGTCGTCCTGGCAAGGTTAACCTAACCACTAGAGCGATACAACATCACTGATAGATACTTTGAAGGAGACAAACATCGTGTAAGTGGCCGGCCATTCTTTTTCTCCTGCTTTTAGAAGATACATCCAGTAGGCACTCTGCAAATCGAAACTATGCTTGCCTTTTCCAATATTGCTTGTTCGACTCTCTGTCCGTTCCAAGAGTCGCGGCGGTTTACCGTTCAGGCACCGTCCTCTCGCAAACACCGCCGGCGCTGCCAACGCCGAGTAAACCAACCATCTCGGTGCCCATATCAATTTGGCAGAGGAATCGGGCAATTATGGGCGATATCGTCGTGACATGTCTTCACTCATCGGCCTCTACGATGAACATGGTGTTATTATGTGACACAATTACGTCCGTTTCCGTTGACTAAGAACCCCTGGGCCGCATTCCACCCAGCTTACACCACACCCAAATCTTCATGAATTCTCTTTTTTTGCTACCTCTTTATCATGAGACTATCTCGAATATGCATACACTATTGCTAGCTTATCTGTCCCTTGCAAGTTCCTTTATCTCTACACCGCCGGATACCGATATCGCGAAAAATTAAGCCGTAAAGTGACTAACAGCTCACGATAGATAGCCGCGATAAGCTCGAGCTTACAGACACCAGATAACAATTTCCAAACCACCTGCAGCTCTTAGGATACGTTATATCTTCGAAGAACCGGGAATTCGCAGCAACTGCTCCTGTGTCCCGCCCAACTGAAACCTTCCTTACTTTCTCTAATAGCTACCAGGCCTTGTGGAGTCCTATGCGGTACGTACACTATGGCAATGACTTGGTGCTTGAAGCTCAAGTTGTTGAACGCCTGTTTACTCAATCAATATCCTCGGTCATTGTTTTATGACCTCACCACCACTAACAACACGGCTTTGTTCCAAACCTGCCATGCACAGTTTGAATTGAAATAGCTGAGCTGTGGCGATCCCCGGGCAATGACATGCAGTGCATCATCCTGGACGCCACTGTGCTCTATCGTGTTGTTGCGTTGTTGTGTTGCTGGGTTTCTGTGTATTTCGTCGTTCTCCATTCCCCATCCCTTCTGGCACTGACCCATTCAAGCACACCTGTCCTCTATCCTCTTCGTTGCCGTTGCTGATCATTGCAAATTGTCTAGGCTATATTGGTCTCAGTCTGATACAAATTGCTACAAGAGCTTCGAACACTTCAGCTAACACCAATTGCAACTTGTCCACATTTCATATTACTCTTTTGTTAACCCAGCTATAAGCGCCGCCGCCATGTCTTCACAACCCATCGTCCCGCCTCGTCCTGTGAGGAGCCAGGAGAAGGACAATGGGGCTGCCCCGACGATTCCGGCACGCCCTACGAAGCGATTCAATCGCTCTGTCTCCCCAAATCCCGATCGATTCGCGCCGTCGCCTCTCAATGAGAGCCCCTTCGCTCCCAAGGCTAAGCGAAACAGCCAGAGCTTACTAGGGGAGGAACTCGAACGATCTACGAGTGTTGATCTGCCCGGCGTCGGCGAGGAGGGCAAAGAATACGCTGTTGCCCTCGAGGAGCTCCGCTCTACATCGCCCGAGGAGATTCGCACCTCGTCTCCCGAGCAGACCCGCAGCGTCGACGAGGGCCTCAAGCTGCACGCCCCCAAGCCCACCGTACCTGCTGCCAGCGCCGAAAAGCGAGTCGCCGCAGTCACGCGCACCGATTCCGATCGTGCTGCTGCTTTCGGCATCGGGCGTCCTAGCAGCGAGGAACCGCTCCACTCGGGTGCGCGCAGTCTGAAGAAGAAGGCTAGTACTACCAGCCAGCTCTCGCATCACAGTGAGCTCATCACCGACGATGAACATGGAATCCCGGAGATCGGACAGAGAGTTCCTATGCTATCATATGCCGGCGATGTGCAAGCTCCCTCGCCAGCACCACCAAGAGCTTCGAGCGTTGATAGCACCAAGAGTGGTCGCCACCACACTCGTAGGACGAGTTCTCGAAGCGGATTCCATGACCTCCCACCAGGAAGTTATGGTCTGCACGGCCACGGAGTTGAATCTACTGATAAGCTTCAAAAGGCTTACTACGAAAAGCACCCCGAGATTTACCAGAAGGAACATTATCACCCTCTCCACGAGCGTGCCCATGACTACTCTATGAGCAGTGAGAATCTCAACAAGATTGTCCGGGATACCGCTAGCCGTGGCGCTGGTTTTGGTAACGCAAGCCATCAACAAACTTTGGAATGTTTCTAACCACTCGTGACAGGTACGTCTGGATATATTGGAACACCCAGTGAGCAGGTTGGCTTTCAAGCCAGTGATGAGTACACCTCGCGTATATCCTCGCCTCAGCCCTCCTCGGCCGCTCCCAAGGCCGAGCCAGTCAATTCCTCGACGGAGACTATTGGAGACAACGTCATCCACGTTGACGAGGACGCCCAGTACAAAGCCTTTGTCAAATACGGCGACGGTGAATCAGCCGAGGATCGTGGTGTGCACAACGATGGTTCCTGGCCTGTCTTAGCTGCCGACGAGGTAGCTAAAGACCCGTCGCCGTATGAGCTCCAACCAGCCATTCCACCCAACCGGCGTGGAAGCGATGAGCCGAGGAGCCGCCCATCGAGTAGACCGGCTAGTATCTACAGTCCTCCCCCTCCTGAGGTTCGCTCCACACCTCTGGAAGACGTAGAAGAGTACGAACCGCTCTTCCCAGAGGATGAGAAAGGTGATCAAAAGCCAAAAACAGCAGCCGAAAAGTTGAGGGAGTCTAGTCAAAGATTTCCCAGTCGGGATATCTGGGAGGATGCTCCGAACAGCGTACACAGCACGGCCGAGGTTTCGACACCCGAACCCCCTAACACACGTCCGAAATCACGCACTGTATCGGTAGACTTGCCTCCAAGGGATACGGAGACGCCAGCCCAAGCATTCGCCAGAAGGCAGGAAGAACTGGCAGAGAAAGAAGCCGTCACTCCAGACAGCTTCTTGAATCGACAGCAGCGACCGAAATCCTGGGTTGAGCACCAGCCACATCTCGCCAAAGAGATCCGTAGCCGCCCAAACACTGGTCAACGCTTCCCCAGCCGAGATGTCTGGGAAGACACCCCCGACTCTCTTCAATTCACAACGACAGTATCTAGCCCTCAATCAGCTGACGACTTGACGGTTGATGAAGAGACAAAACCACAACCACCGGCTAATAGGCCCAGCATTCCTACCCGCCCGCCTAAGAAGCAGGGTTCTGGAGACGATGGTACTTTAAGACCCGTGATCCCCAACCGTCCAAAGCCGCATATACCCGCCCGCCCTGTGAAGCCTACTGCTGATGACAAGGAACCAGAGGGAGCTCCAAAGCAGAAACCCCTGGTCCCGGCTAGGCCTGTGGGCGGTAAGATAGCTGCGCTCCAAGCCGGTTTCATGTCGGATCTGAATAATCGGCTACGGTTAGGCCCGCAAGCTCCTCCTAAGAAGGAAGCTCCGCCAGATGAAGTACCGGAAGAGAAGGAGAAAGCTCCCTTAGCTGATGCTAGGAAAGGACGTGCTCGCGGCCCTCAGCGAAGAGCTCCAACTAAGAGCTCTGGAACAGAAAAGTCTGCTCCGCCGCCGGTGTCTAATGGTCACCCTGTGTTGTCTTTCTCAATGACTAGGACGTTGTGGAGCATAGATGAGGAGGGTACCGTTATGGTCGATAACTTCGGCCCAGAAAAAGCTAAGAGCCCTGAATCGACGGTGAAAGAAGTTGAGCCTGAGGTAGACGAAGTGAAGCCAGCGGACGAGGTAAAGCCAGAAGGAGATGAGGCGAAGCCAGAAGCAAAAGAGGCGGAGCCAGCGGAAACTCAGCCTGATCAAACACAAGTTGAAGGAACAGAAGCTGTAGAAACCAAATCTGAAGAGACACCTGAGCAGAAGGAGCCGGAGAAGATAATCGAAAATGCAGAAACTACAGAAACGACGGAACCTACGACAGTTGACGACAAGCCAAGTGAAACTCAAGACACTGTCGAGGAGACGAAGTCGCTTGTTACGAACACAGCGGGTGAGCCTGTCTTGACGGAGACTGTCGAAAAGAAAGAAGGGGGCGATGAGGTGAAAGAGGTGGAAGAGGTCAAGGACGAAGTAAAATCATGAAAGTAGCTAACGTGATGGGCAAAGGTCCCATTACGTTTGGTGGACAGAAGAGGGGGGTAGAGACATCGAGGTTGCGTGGCTATATTTGTTTTCCGCTGGCTTTCATTCCTTGGTATTATCGACTACTTTATCGATCGTTTCCCACTACCATTATTGCCCTGCCACATCTCACCCTTCCCTCATGATATTCGCGAGATGGTCAACGACGGTGGAGTAGCGATGACTCAAAAAAAAAGATATAGCTAGGTACAATATTTTCTTCTACTTTTGTTTCAGACTGAGGTAGTATGGATCGATAGCGAGGGAGAGAATTTGATGAGCTGTGTCCTTTCCATAGGGATACAGTAATAGTGGGGAAGAGAGGAAAGAAACAAGAAAAAGGATCCTCGCAGCGTAAAGAAAATGTGTTGATATTTTGTTGTTGAGTTTTTGCTCTTTCTCGTTGCTACGTTTCCGGATTACCTTGCTGCGTCAAGATTGTGTTCAATTGTCAACTTACGTCGTATGGTGTAAGTAGATGCTTGGAACTACGTAAATGCGCGTAAGTATAAGTGAATGAAGTTGGATGCTAATTTGATAGATGATATAGGTGTAGTAAGGAGTAAGGGAGCAAGAAGGTCTATCTAATCTCCTAGAAAGCAAATCACAGTGTAGGGGCCTTACCGCAATACTTACATTGCCTCTTTGACCGGGCATTGAGTGTGTCGGGCATAGGCTGGCTGGATATAAGTAGATATAAGTACTTGGTTAAACATATTTTAACATATAGAACGTGGGGATGAGGGATTAGATATAGATTTTTTTAGAGGATAGATCAGCTTTGATGAACTTCGTAACTAGATTAGGTACCTAAGTTAGGTAGTCAGGCCAGAAAGTCAGGCCGGCGAGCTGATTAATTATCTATCTATCTATCATCAAATCCTAGCAGTTCTCGGGATGTCTCATTAGCATATTTTATACATAAGAAAAAGGGGCTGAAAAGGAGGGGGCGTGTGCAAACTCAATAGACACACCTAAGTTAGATGGCAAGGCGAGTTTTAAGACTATGCATTTTCTTCTCCTTTTTCTTCCTCTTAATCCCATCCTTTCTTTTGTAACCGAAGTTTATCGAGGTGATTATGTAGCTTTGCCGTCGTTACGTCAACAAACTGTCCGCCAGATAGGCAGGAGCAGCAAGAGGAAAAGGAAATCATGATAGAGGCCGAGACATTGAAAGACATGAGAGTCTTCCCTTCGTATTGTCCAGTTTATCCTACTGCCCTAAAGCATGCATACAGGTTCTCTATCTTCAATATGTATCTGGTTATTTACTTAAGAATGAGCAACTCATCATCGTCGTCATCATCGTCCAAAAAGACCATGCCGCGGCCTGTGTCTGCGATGCCACCACCGCCACCACTGGCCAGCTCTCCGCCCAAGCTTTCACGCCCGGCTTCGCGAATGCCTTTCTCGGTGACGAAGCGAGTTTTCTTGCGCGCCGGGGACTGATTCCCATCTTTATGAGTCCCGCTCAGAGTTCCGCTCCCGCTCTCCTTCGTGGGATGTAGTTTCTGTCCTTCCTTCATACGCGCCAATTTATCCTTCAGCCCGCCTCCCCAACCTAATCCGGCAGCGCCAGACGCTGAAGAGCTGTGTACGGTAGAGCTAAGTACGCTCGAGCTGCGACTTGACAGAGCGCTCTCGACGCGCTTCCGCTTAATAGGGCTGAGATGAATCTTGTGGTTCCTGTCTCCGATGAGTCCCAGACTCTTCGCATCGAGTTGTGGGCTAGACTCATCTACCGAGGGAGTAGACCTTGAAGCGGCCGATGCGAGACTAGATCCAACTCGGTTTCCGCGCCTGTCCTTTTGTAATAGTTGGCCCGTCTTCATATATTCTCTCCCGGCCCCGCTTCCAACCTCACCTAGCTTCTTCATGAGGTCGCGCTCTTTTTCTTCCGTCGCAAGGCGTCGGCGTAGTGCTTCCTTATGCTCGATTGTACCGGCAACGCGGGAATGATCACCTCCTAGGATCTCATTATCAAGCATGCTGGCCGCACTAGCTTTACGCATGTATAATGCGCTCTGCGCCTCGCGGTCATAGTTCCCTCGCTGCTTCTTGCCCGAACTATACGAGTTCTGCTTCTTGGGGCCGAGGCCGGTGTTGAATGCGTTGACGTCTTGCCTCGCAAGCGTCTTTTTGGACAGCGCCAGGTTCATGTGAAACTCGCAGTATTTGGTGCGCTTACTGTTGACCCAGCTGCTACAGAGCGTGCCATCTTTCTTGACGCTCTCACAGAAACCGAGATCTCGTGCGACGCCCACCTCCAGTATCGTATCTTCGTCGCTATTGATCACAAGACTAAATTTCCCTGTATCCGTTCTATTCGGAGGTGGAGGCATAATCGAAGGGTTAAGAATGGCAAGGAGCGTGCCAGGAGTCAGTTTCCAGTACCGCTCGAAACCAGTGTTAAAGAGAAAAAGGTCGAGTTCCCATTTCAAATCCACCAGTGTCAAGACCATATATTTCGCCTTGGTCGGGTCGGCTTCCGTCTTTTCCTTGACGTTACTACCCGTGTTTTTGTGTGCTTTAGGCTCGGATTTGGAGGCTAATATGCCAAAAAGGACTATGTCCTGTTCAATGTCAGGTAGTTGGAACTCTGGGGCCTTTACATGTTTCAAAACATCAGGAATACCATATATCTCCTTACCAGCAAGGTTGCGGGTGAGAAGCAAATGTGGAATTATCCGTTTTTTTAGGTGAATGCTGGAGTACGGCTCGAAGGCGGATGCCTCTTCTTCCGGGACTTCGGAGGGCGGTACCTTATTTTGCATTTCACTTGTTTGTCCAAACTCGTCTGGGGCCTGCTGTCGCATGTTTGGCATGGTGCTGCTTCTCTTTAAACTGCCACCGGCCATTACTTCATCTCTGCTGTATTGTTCTTCCTCCCTCGGTATTTCGGGCAATTCTGCAGCACTCTGTTTGAGTACGTCCATTTCATGCTGGCTCAGTTGGAAGGCCTTAGTCCTGACTTGTTGTGCTCTCTCCTGTCGCGCTTGTCGGGTTTTTTCGTCGTTTCGAGCGGCAGCCAGTCGTTCACTAAAGGTTTTGGGCCGTTCCTGAGCAGTCGGTTGACTTATGGCACTTGGTGCAGGTGTGTTTGTCCTTCGAAGGTAACCTCCGTGCGAACCCTTATCGGCGTCTAGAGTTTTCTTCAAACTCGGGGCGCGCTTAAGAGAGACATCCTTTGCTCTGAGTCCCTTGTCTATTCCTAACCGTACTCTGCTAGGTGATGTCATCTCTTGTGCTGTCTGTGCCCTTCTTACTGGAGAAGCTGGAACTTCAACGTCAGCTTGTGATTGCGGCCGCATGGTTGGGCCGGCCGTTACGCCATCAGTGCGAGACTGCGCTCGACTCGGTGGCGGAATCTCTGGCATCGGCCTTGATTCAGGCCGTATAGTATGTGCGTCAGGTTCTTGTGCTCTTTTCGCCTTTGCCGCCTGCAGCTTTTTCAGCTTGAGCTTTGCCTGTATCGCCGCCAACTGCAACTCAAGCGTTTCTTCATCTTCGTCGCCTTCAAGATCCAAGTCCAAATCATCATCTTCGCCGTGTATTGCTCGTGCAGCATGGGAGGCAGGGCGGCCAGCTGTCGGCCTCGAGGCCCGTTTGGACGGTGACGGTGAAGGCGACGCTCGTTCGGCGAGCCGGCGAAGCCGTTCACGTCCACCAGGCGTGCTGAGGAGCGCTTCGTGGGGTGAGCGCGGCGGCCATTGTTGCTCCGGTTCTGCTCCGGTTCCTATCCTACTATGAGCTGACCATGCCTCGGAAACGATGTAGGAATCGTTGGTAACGTACTTGGTGGCATCGTGCTATGCGTACGATACGCATACCACCTAGATTTTTTTCCTACCTCAGCCACCCTCGAGGTGTGGCATTCCGCGTGGGCAATAGCAAGGGCACAGCCTGGGCTGGGAGGGCATGAATTAACCTGGTATTATCGTTCGATGTAACAAATGCCCAGGTTGATCAGAACGGGTTGATGTATTCCTTCAATGTCTTGTCGGTTGCCCTATCTATGTGCTGTAATACGTAAGTACAAACCGCTTTCTCCTTTTTGCCAAGAACATACGCGATGGACCTACTGCAGGCGTCTAAGAGCCAAAAGCTCACGTTGCAATAGCAAAATCGTATAAATTTAAGACTTCAACTTTGGACTCACAGCATAGCACTTTCCCCAATGCGGGTAGTCGGGCGTCGGTGATGTGTACAACAAGAACGGATAGTAGCTCTGTGCTGGCCAGCAGGTCCCTTACTGGTGCACTGACGCTACCTAACCAGGACTGTGAAGACGGTGGGGTGACGCGCTTTAGTGGAGATCGATCTGACGCGACTTAGACGCGTTACACTATAACCTGCAGCGGTCATCTAATATACACGGTATAATTTACCTACTAAGTAAAGTTGAATACTAGACCTGACATACACTAATTGGATACAATAAACAACTGTAACATCTTGTAAGATCAATTTTCCAAAGACAAAAGTTTCTAAGTCGGGAGGTTACTGTTTACTCGGCTTTTCGAAAGGTCAATCGGTTAGTTGAGTTAATGTCACGTACGAGAGGCACTTCTACCTCTCCATAAGCCATGGCGAGGACCAGGGCGTCCAAGGGCAAAACTAGCACTGCCGGTGCAGACGAGTCGGCAGCGACGACATCCGCGACAAAATCCAAATACACAGTCTCCGAGCCATCGACGAATCCCCCAAAGATCTTCATCCTGCCCAAACAAGCGACTGCCGAAGCCCGCATCGTATCACTATTACATCCTCGCTACGCAAAACCCACACGTTACCTCGTATGTCCCGAGACGGGATTCTACGAATTCACACGTATCGCAGCACCCAAGACCACACCACACAGCTGGCTAATACAAGCCGATGGCCGCGACTCCGAGCAAGCGGGCGCCGCGGCTAGCTCTGGCGAAAAGAACGCAAATTTCGCCACATATGTGACAAACGGCGCCGAGCTCTTCGTCGCAACACCCCTTGACCCCTTATTCCTCATTCTGCCCACTTTGATCGACCCTGCTAGCAAATCCGAGAAGCGCAGGTACATATCAGGCGACGACCACTTCGACCGCATACAAGAGTCGCCGCATCTGTGGGAGATATTGCGCTGGGGCGAGGGACGGGTGCGGCGTCTGCTGGAGGCGCGCCTGGGTGCCGTCTGTGAGACGGTGGAAGCGGGCGACGAGCGCATGTTTCTCTTTAGCGAAGACAAGCTCATGGCGGAAATCCTCAGCAAAGCTCGGCGCATGAGCACCAAACCTTTACCGCAGAGTATGGAGGAGAGGTTCGTGGTGAAGCCGCTTGAGGCACCGGTATTAGGGGTAAAAAGGGAGGCGACCATAACAGCATCAACAGAAGTGACACAAGACGAATCCCCAACCTCAGATCAAGCGAGCGGGACACCGAAGCTGAAGATCGAGGTCAGCGAGAGCAGTTCCTCCGTCTCTACAGACAACAGCACATCGGACGCTTCAACAGCCGCTACATCTATCCCAGCGTCAGAAGAAGGCGGCGAAAGCCAAGCGCCAGCCGAAGCCCTGCTCCCGGCCATGACAGCCTCTCCCGAAGTAGTATCCCTCCAGCGCCTGCGCACAGCCTTCAACTTCCTCTGTTCGAGCTACGTGCCGTCGTCCCTCGTCACCGTGCTCTGGTCCAAGCTCTCAGCGCACACCGATGCCGATTTCGCGCCGCTCGACACTTACCTGTCGGAGCTGAACCGTCTGAAGCAGGAGGCGGCCGCGACGCGCTCAGCGGGCGATTATTCGCGGAAGAGGGTGCTGGACGAAGAGGAGCTCGCCGAGCGGGCTGAGAAGAAGCGCAAGAAGGAGGAAGAGGATAAGCGGAAGAAAGCGGGTGAATCTCGTGGCGTGAGGAACCTCAAGAAGGTTAATACGACGGGTATGAAGAAGATGAGCGACTTCTTCAAGAAAAAGGCTTGAGAGTTTACCTTCATGAAGGAGAAGTGTATCTTATTAATCATTGAAAGGGAATGGGAATCGGTATAAGGCATACATTGGGCATCATATGGTCAGGACTAACTGTATCATGGTCTGGGTATCATGGCGTTTATTTTGGTATCTTAAGTCTAGCCGTCGCGCTGTATTGTTGTCTGCATGACCAGTACAAACGATGAAGTCGTTGAAAATAGACTGTACTAGCTTGATCAGTGTTATCTCCCTATTTTCTTTTCTTTCCTAACCTCTTTATTTATGACCCTCGTGCTCCTCTTGAGCCGGCTCGTAAAAACGATCTTCCAATTTTCGAGTTACCCCTAGCGCTCGAAATACTAGAAGCAGTAGTATCTCCCGACGGGCTTGTTCCCATGCCTGAAGTCGGTCTCGAGGTGCCAATCCCCCTACCGCGCGCAGTAGCCCTCGTCGTCCCCCGAACTCCTCGTACACCTGCTCGTCCACGCCCCGAGCCAGTGCTACTTGCGTTCGCGGCAGCCTCGCGCTGTCTCTGCGCCTCCTCCGCGCGACGCCGAGCTTCGGCGCGCCTCCTCTCTTCTTCGGCTGCTCTACGCTCAGCCGCGGCGACTTTGGCGGCCGCCTCGCTCTCTATATCTGCCAAGTCCTGGGTCGCGCCCTTCCATGAAGGGTTCAGAAGAAGTCTCTGGTTGTGCTCAGTTTGCGAGAGGATGCGCGTCCATGTGTTGAGAAGAGTGGAGGCCGCGTTGACCGTGTTGGAAACAGTCTGCGCCAGTGAGGGGGGCGTTTATTAGCTAAGGCGCTTCATACTTCTTGTTTGGAGGCTTATGTACGTGGAGCGTATAGGGAAGAGCTACTTGGAGGTTTGTAGGTGGTGAGGAGGAAGGGATAAACTAGGTCTTAGGTGAGAGGTCAAGGGATGAGATAATAGTGTCGTACCTGCATGTTCCCCTTCGCTCGCTCAAGCGTCCCGAGTACGCCCTCGATCAACTCGTTCATGTTTCGGACACCCTCCAGCTCCCGTAGTAGCGCGGCCTCGCGCGCATCTCCAGGATCCTCATACCGATTGTGCCGATTGGATGGGGTCTTGGGTCTGTCAGACTGCTGTGCCTTGGGGCCTTTTGTATCAGGCTCAGAAGGCGATCTGAAGAGGTCTTCGTGATCTGAGTCTTCTTGATGATCTGCCATTGTGCGATGCGATAGACAAAACCCGGTAAGGGTCTCGGGTTCGGTAGGGTGGAAGAGACAAGGGACCAGTTGCGGCTCGCTTCCAACCCAAGGTTGATGGTGGGGGCTGACGCCAAGGTGGGGTGGGCAAAACCACCTAGAGGTGCCGGCAGTCTGCGGGTAGGGATGAAATCGGCCTGTACGCTAGTGTGCGACAGTTATCGAGGGACTATCTAAGACATGCCCGACGAGGGACCAGCAGTTCAGGTATGGCCCGAATGGCTTTTGTTGACATGTGGTGTTGATACGACTTAGATGTGGTGCGGGGATGACGATATCTTGGCCCCTATCTAGCCAGTAGAATCTCGACAATCCCATTTACAGAGTTGGGTGCGCGACGCGTGCAGGGTCGGAGCGCGTTTTAGTGGGGCTATCTACGTGTAAAGAGTTTAAGCAAGCTCAGACTTACAGTGGGCAGTTGTAGCGTACCTATGTATACAGTGCTTCAGAATGGTGTGCAGCCAAATCTTACTGTAAGTACCTCCTCTCCATTCTTGGAAGCCAGGGTACCTTGGAGCCCACTATTTATGTGGGTAAGAGCTCCCGCAAGGAAGCCAGAGCATTGTGCATGAGCTGTTCAGTGACCTGGCCGTGCCCCAGCCACTTCACTTTGCCCTGTTCCCGCCAGTCTCTGCCTCCTAACTAATACTTCCCAGCCTCCTCTAACCGTAATTCTTCCTAAAGTCCCCCGTTCCATCATCATATTGTTTGTGGCCTCATCACCGGGGCGATTGTTGTTTTTCCAAAACATCATACCGTTGCAGTATCATCTACTCAAACTCTATTGCTCGCTCATCCTGTCGCTTTCAATTCACGGCCTCGTCATTGAGTTTTGTCATATTCCTTCAAATATAACACATCCGATAGAATCCGTACCAAGTAGCTGCGCAGGATTCGAATTGATCGCTCTCCCAGATCGCCCCCAAATAGAGACCTTCCGGCCTGTACTTCGCCTCGAAACCTTTGTTCGTTATTGCTCGGCGCATAGTATAGGAGGCGAAAGTGCTCGAATTTCCCGACCGTTGGCTTGACTTGAGGCATTAGTAGCTTCGAACCAAGACGGGGACGGTAAATATAGCCCTAAAAACAGCCTGCAACTATCCCCAAACCCCCAACCATCCACCCTAAGGCCAGCTCGAGGGCTCAGACAAGCGTGTGTGTGTGTGCGCGTGTGCGTCGAAAAGTGTAGAGAAGGCGCATCTGTCTGCGTAGGAAAAGTTGAAGGGTCTTGCAGGAATTGGTTGGAACCGGTCTTAAATCCAAAACGCGGCCTCCAACAGGGTCGCTTGCTCAGCCAACCATGGCCACCAGTCTTGCTATTTCAACACCTTCACCACCTGGCAGAGTGCACACTCCAGGTACCCCCAAACACGGCTACAGCGACCCATGGGAGCCCTTTTCCCCTCGCAAATCCGCCCGCATCTCATCCCGACAACAATCAACCAACCGCACACCCTCTCCACGCTCTTCTCTTCAATCCACCCGTTCTTCCACCAAGCCCTCTGCACTTTTCTCAACCCCTGCAGCATCACCTATAAAGAAACGCATGCCCGCCATGGATTCCGTTCGGCGTGCATCGGGCGCTTTGACCGCTGAGAGTACTGCCAATGCTGCCGGGTCCCTAGGCATTAGCCCCAAATCGCAACAAAAGTCCCACGGCGCCGTCGCTGCTTCTCTCAGCGCAGGCATGCTTCCCACGCCTGCGAAAACCCCACGCAAGCAACCCAACCCCAAAACCGAAGCTGTCTCGCGTGGTATGGCGCGGACCCTTTTTGTGACGGAGGAGGACATACTCACACCCAAGAAGAAATCTAAGAAGTACACGGGCCTGACTCTCGACAGCTTCAGAGCGGAGGATGTAGAGGAAGATATCGAGATTTTCACAGACACGCGCGATCACTTCCCCGAGGTAGATGACAGTGCCGAGAACCCATTCTACGGCGACCACGCTATCGCTGAGCCGTCTAAGCGACGAAGCAAGCGAAAGGCCGTCGCTGTCCCTGGTGAAGGCAGGCAATCAGTTGAAGATGCTGTGAAGCGCGACGATGGAGTGCTTGTAGTCTTGTAAGTTCGCCCTTGGATGTCGTTATAATTTCCTTCCACAGTCGTTGCTAACTTGAATATTGCGCAGTCGAGGAAAGAAGATGTTTCGCAAATTTGCCGACGATAACGACGCCGATTCCAGCAGTCAAGCTGAAGATGATGAAGCCGCTGAAGACTTAAACAGCCAAACACGCCGCAACCGTCCGATGACTCGCTCGTCGATCAAACCTCGTTTACTCTTCCCGCCCGCGCCTAAGGGCAAAAAGGTTGCTGCAGCTACTGTTGAAGATGAAGAAGCTGTAACCGACATCGAGGATAACGTCTTTGGCGACGCTGAAGCTGCTGAGACCGAAGTTCCCCAAACTCCCACCCAAGTCACCAAAGGCAAAATCGAAACTCCAGACGCTCCACGCTTCGGACCTGGTTCGCCCCCTAGCACGGCAAGAGTTACTCGGTCTACAGACAGGCTTCGTGGAGTTGACTCGCCAGTGAAGGCTAAGGGCCCGAGTCCTTTCGACGGCTGGCGTCGCTCCAAGAGCCGGGCTCTACCCCAAGGTCAAAAGCGAGAAGGAGAACCCCTTGCCAAGTCTCCAGCTAGCGCTAAACGTCAGCGTGCTTAGGTTGCGTCAACGGACGACGATGCTGATGAATATGCATATGACCTAATTTGAGCTTTCATGTATTTACAGCAGTGACAGGATTACAGCGGATCTTTCTATTCTCTTGGGCACGTTCCGATTGTTCTTGTATTAGTTACTCAGAAGGATACGACGACGGTCATCACGAAGAAAATTGGCAAAGGAAAAGAGAAGATGGAATTCAGCACGGGTGTTGGGCGTTTAGCAGTGTCAGAATGACCATTACGAGATTGAAGTTGAACCGGGCCGGCCTGGGGTATCGCTCCCGGAGGAAGGTCTGGATGAACCAAGCCTTTTTCGACGAGGCAGCAAAGGCCATGATGCCAGTAGCGGTGCGCAACAATAAATGAGCGAGTAATCCATAATCTGCGAGCCCATCATGGGGACAGTATTGTGACTCTTGAGCTCACATTACCCACATGTCGCCCCAGCAGAGCTATAACCGGCAGGGAAATAAATAGACGTAACTAGGAAGTTATTATAAGATATTTTCTCACACTGGTACCTACGCAATGACATCTGAGTATATTGAACATGTATTTAACAATCTGCCGTTACCTTGTAAACGTCGGATTGAAACGCGAATAAACTCGCAGAGATAGAAATGAAAAAATCGTTCTGACTTTAGTAAGAATGTAATCACCTTTTCAAATACTCCGTACTGCGGCCCATTTCTGTAAGACCCTCAATTCTCGGTCAGGATCCCAGGTACTGGCATAGCACTCAGGCTATTGCTAGATATGTAGATACCTACATGTACGTCTATATAGATTAAGTCTAAAGTGTTATGTATGCCTCACGTCACTTCAAGAGCAAATGTCGAGATGGCAGCTGCAAAGCGCGGAAGACTATCCCGCCCCCACCATGAAACATACAAGACTTGAGGGTAGCTCCGCAAACCGCACCTTTCTTCCTCCTGTCTGCCCCGCGAGCTGCAAGCCCGATATATTTTCGGGACGGAAACCCTGGAGACTTTGGTTGGGAAGTTTTGGTTATAGTTAGGTTAGGTGCATTGACAGGCTTCTCGTTCGCTCTTCTGCTTCAATATCGTTCATTCGCCACCACAGATACTGTCCAACTATCCATTATTACCCAACCATCCGTCCGTCTCTTGATACACTCGACCCGACTCTTACTCTACAAACCCAGACCAAAAATCGCCTTGCATCCGGCGGCATGAAGAACTACAACATGCATATTCTCGTTACCAACGACGATGGGCCCCCCGGTCCAGCCTCCCCCTATGTTCACAGTCTTGTTCGGGCGCTACAGAAAGCCGGCCACACCGTCTCCGTGTGTCTCCCCGATACGCAGCGGTCGTGGATAGGAAAGGCACACATGATAGGACGCACTGTGAAGCCCGTCTACTACCGCCCGCCGCCCACCTACGACCCGCAAGACGATATCACGCCGCAGGGGACGACACACCCGCTGCCTAGTCGGGGCCGTGACGCCGTCGAGGAGTGGGTTCTCGTGGACGGGACGCCGGCGTCATGCGCCCAGATCGGCCTGCACCACGTATTCCGCGAGCGCGGTCCCATTGACCTAGTCGTCTCGGGTCCCAACTTTGGCCGCAACTCGACGGCGCTGTTCGCACTAAGCTCGGGCACGCTGGGCGCCGCAATGGAGGCCGCCGTCTGCAGGCGACGCGCCATTGCTTTAAGCTACGCGCACTTCAAGGATCGACAGGATCCCAAAGACCCCTCCATCATTGCAGAAGCGACGCGGCACAGCGTCCGCGTCATCGAAGCCCTTGCCGCCCAGTGGCCTACCGACGGGTCCGTGGACTTATACACGGTCAATGTCGCCCTGCTTCCGGGGCTCGAGAGCCGACGCACCATCTTCACGCCTATGCTGCAGAATTACTGGGGCGATGGCGGCACATGCTTCACCGAGGTCGAGGGCAGTGTAGGTGATGAGGACGAAGAGGAGGAGCGCATCCGTGGCTCTGAGACGTCAGCCAAGTCACAAGCTGTGAATGGGACGCAGCCGGAGGACAGCAACAGCGAGGACAGCGGTGACAGTCAGGGATTAATACATAGACACTTCAAATGGAAGCCGAGATTCGAGGATGTGTATCGAAGCGTTGAGGAGGCTCCCCCAGGGAATGATGGGTGGGTGGTCAAGGAGGGACACACAAGGTATGTCACACAACCCGTCTATTCCCTTGCAATTATTTTCCCTTGATTGTGGAGCGGCGAATCTGATTCAGTGATCCTTGCTAACGGCCCATACAGTGTCACACCGATGAAGGCGAACTTCTGGCAGGCAGCATCCCATTTACATGGAAAGGACTTGAATTTGTGAGTGTCTGTCAGTTTTACTGCATTGCATTCGGTTTAGAATACAGGCGGGCGATGTCATTGCCGGAACATGGTCAGAAAATAGATCACCGTTCACGTTATATTGGTAGAGGCTGCATTCTTTCCAGTCTGTATACATTGTGGGCGATACACAAAGAGTGGGTTATCATTACAGGCAAACTACATTTGTAGAGCAATTGGGTTGAAGCTGAAGCGTTGTTTTTATTGGGACTTTTGAAGCGCTCATGATCTTCACTGTTATCCGGGTTCATGTATCTTACCTCTTCGGTCGCGTGTAGGGAGATTCAGAAATCCATTCAAGAGAAGTCGTCCCCGTCTCTCGTAACCAGGCAATCGACACTTGTTCTCCGTCCCAAAGATCACTTCCATGCACTCATTGCGTACGAAGACGCGTACGTGCAACCTCTCATCGTATCCGCGCTCGAGACACTATTCCCGCCAGAATCCTTTACTGTACTTTCTAAGCCGCCCGATGCTATCAAGGATGATGCCATATCGCTGGGCAAAATCCTGCCGAACCCCCGAGCAAACGTACTCCAGATCACGCCCTACGAGGCCATCGACTGGGACTTTGTGGCCGCACATCCAGAGACGTGCCTTGTTAACAGCTACATGCTGCGCAAAGCCCTCATAAGGAAACATTACCTGGCGGCGACGGTGGAACAGTGGGTTGCGAAGCGTCCACAATCCGTGCTCAAGAATCACGTGAAGCGCTCCGAGGCGTTTGAGGTCGATTATGCCGAGTTCTTGGACGACGCTCTCGTAGAAGCTTTTGATCTAAGGGCTAGTCTAGAACGGAACGAGGCTCTCCTGAATGGTAACACGGACGAGGACACGGGTGAAGAAAAGGGGGCAGGGAAAGATATTGAGTGGTGGATCCTCAAACCAGGTATGAGCGATCGGGGGCAGGGGATTCGCCTCTTCTGCACTATGGCGCAGCTGCAGGGTATCTTTGACGAGTGGGAAGCTGAAAGACCGGATAGCGATGATGAGGACGAAGAGGAAGGGGGAAAAGGAGGTGGAAATGGTGGTGAAAAGGCGAGGGATGATGACGAGGACGGAGGCGACTATATCGCTACCTCGCAACTACGTCACTTCGTCGCGCAGCCGTATATTGATCCCCCGTTACTACTTCCTGGTGATGACCGCAAATTCCACATCCGCACGTACGTCGCGTGCGTCGGGGGACTCGACGTCTATGTATACAGACGGATGCTAGCGCTATTTGCGGGCAAGCCGTACGTAGCCCCGAGCTACGGCTTCTCCAGCGCCAATAGCGAGACTCAGAATCACGAGTCCAACTCAGGGGACATCGACCTCGAGGTGCATTTGACGAATACGTGTCTCCAGCGGTCCGTAGCAGAGAATACGGTCCAGCCATTCTGGGACCTACCTCTCTCTTCATCGTCATCATCATCATCCACAGAATCAGGAGGGAAAGATGCGAAGACGCACATCTTCGACCAGATCTGCGCGATCACGGGCGAGGTGTTCGAGGCCGCGGCCCGCTCGATGCAGATGCATTTCAGGCCGCTCGAGAACGCGTTCGAGATCTTCGGGGTTGATTTCCTTGTTGATGCTACGGGTTGCGTGTACCTGCTTGAAGTCAACGCGTTCCCAGATTTCAGGCAGACGGGGGATGAGTTGAAGGATATTGTTGCGGGTCTGTGGAGGGAGGTGCTTGGGCGGGCTGTTGGGGGGTTCTTTGGGGGGAGGTTTGGGAGGGATAGAGAATGGGGAAGGGAAAGGGGGAGGGGAGAGGAGCCTGAGGAGCTTGTTCTTGTTCGGCGTGTGGATTTGGGACGATGAGGACAAGCGATATGATGTGATGTGATGTGATATGAGGTGAGGTGATGAGGGTTGGATAGACACGCCCCTTTCATCGTCGGGGTGCAGATTAATTGCCCTTTGTGTTCATTCTAGCTTGGACCCAGGTTTAAGAAGGGCACCTCTGGGGTCAATCGGTCTAGATACAATAACAGCTGGGCGCTGAGGACTTTGGTAGTGGCTTGAAAATGCCCGTGGAAGAACTCTGGAATGGAAGCTCGGTTGAGCGGAGTTGTAGTGAAAAGATCATTTGATATAGAATAAGATAAATAAGGACTTTTTGGCAACGGCTTTTTTTTGTCAGGTACCTCAAGGCCACAGAACCGCTAGAATAGATGTTCGGTGTCTTTGGCCGATTGGTATTCTTTATAAAGTAACACTTGGTAAAAAATTCACTAATCAATTCAGCTTTCTATGTGTGTTTCAATTCAAATAATTACAGTTGAAGTCAATTCCTTATTCCGATTTTGCGCTATGCTAAAAGAAAGGGCCTGAGTGTTGCTTTGGTTGTGATGAGGTCTATAGATTATACCGAGATTGCCATCTATTTGCTTGAGTTACTCTGCTGGATTCACCTGCTTCTATACATGAAGTCCGTGACGTACTTGAAGAATATTCTATTGTATACGTTCGTAAGAGACCACATATCATGACACTACCTTCTCTGCCCTGTGCGCCCCTATTCAGTCCAATACCATCGTTATCAGCATACCTAGACGTAGCACATCATACGGAAGAGTCCTACTACAGACCATCTCCCAAAGGCTGGTTAGCCGGAGACTGATGTACCTGTAGCCTGGAGAGTAACTCCTAGGCTGACCTAGATGGAAATTAGGTTATACTGACTAGATTTCTGGGGAGTTGGCTGAGGTCCTTCGCCCTCTGTCTTTAGAGAAAATTTTGGCGAGCTTTTTGCGTGAGAATTTGAGTCCAGGGGCACCTCGGTGGACGAACTTGGCACTCAAGGCCTTTGTGATGAAATCATGGGATATTAATTTTCCTTTGAGTCAACAGCAAGAATGGAGTTACAGAAGCTAAGATTACTATAAGCTGATCTAGTTATACTATCGTGCTCCCTAGATGATATTTCCAAGCTGATAATTTAAGTCACCTGGTTAAACAAGAGGTAACGTCCAGCTAGATACCTATCTTCAGGATCCGAGGCTATGTTCTTACAAGTGCCAAAGTGTACACTCTCATTTCAATAAGATGCACCCCCAACACTGGCAATATTGATGGTCCACTGGTGAACCAGTCTGGCAGGACCATAGGCATTCACGGCATAAATGTCATTAAGGTCCATGTGACACAGGAAAAGATAAATAGGCACTCCAGCTCATAGATGTCTCAGACCACGTCATCGCAGAGTTGGGGAGAAGGGTTGGACGTGACTCATAGAGGCATGTCGCAAGCGCAAGCTGCGTACTTTGCACATCTGTATGACTCTTCCCCAGGACCCCGACCTTTGTTTCAATCAACTCGGCTGGGATCTCGGCAATGTTCTTGCTTCCCCTTGCATATTCGATCGAAAACCGGCATGAAGCGAATCTATACTCCAGCGATCGACGATATTCACAAGATCCTTAAGGGGTGACTTGGAGTAGGGTTTATACACACCACTCATCTGTGCGATAGTGAGTCATCTGCGATTGTTTGAAGGCAAGCAGGTGAGTCAGTAAGGATTCAGGGTGGCATCGGCAGGCTCTGAACAAGAATAAAGGTTCAACTTGAATGGCCAATGGCTAGTCGGACAACCAGCTTGGACTTGGCATTGATGTACGACGCATACACATTTTGACGTTACAATGCATCTGTTGTAAGCCTTGCACTACATGGCAAACTGAATAATAAGATGTAGCTGGATCTCTATTAATACTAATAAGCCAGAACCAACAATCATACAAACAATTGACCATTGTACTGAAACCAACTACTGTAAAGTGATTACCTAAGCATGATGTACTGGTAGTAGAATTCCGGGGTAGCCCCTCCTCTACCTAGTAGGCAAAGAGCTCAAGTCACCTGATTACAGCCATAGTTCGCGTCCGCCAGCGGTTTACACGAACGCGTCGAGCAAGCGGGGCAGTACCAGTACGCTGAAAAATCCAAGACTGGTTAGTCGAAGCACGCTATTCTCAGCTAGATAGGTACTGTACTTCCCTGTAAAGCACTGATCGCAAATTCCTCGACGCGCTGCCTCGCCTCCTAGGCAACCCAACTCGAGCGACTTTAATCTAGCAGATTCCCTTTCCAATTGCAGTTTCCCCCTTATAACGCATAACTTCACGTCCTCTAAATCTCCTGCTTCCAGTAATCCTCACTACCCTCGAGTCTGTTTTCCGCACTTGTCAACCTTGTCATGCTTTAATTCCCAGGACCTTATAGCTTTTAGACTGTTTACTCGCGATGGCAGACCAGGAAGGGCCAAGTCTTTTCGACCTTTGCGTCTTCGCCTTTTTACCTGGTAATGATTTAACAGACACGGTTATTGATGAGGTACTATTGCATTCTCTTGTTTCCCCATTTCTATGCTTCCGCCCTCCGAGTCTAAGTCCTTCTTTACTGATCAATTGAAGTTGTCACAAAGCATCATCAAATATGGCGGCCAAGTGTGCCAGAGAACGCGCAACAAATCTCTCCCACTTGCCAGCATTACGCACATTGTCTCCAACACGATTGAATTCCCCCAATATGATGAAGCAACAAGGATGATGATTCCTGTGGTCAAGTCCAAATGGGTATCCGCGTCCCTTGCCAAAGGCAAGCAGGCCCAGATTCGACCGTACACGCCAGATCCCCGCATGATCTTCTCTGATGTCATGCTGTCATGCGCCGACATTCCCGATACCGACAAGGACACCATAATTGGTGCTACCATGGCTATGGGCGGTATGTACTCGGATCATATCACTAAGTTGACCACACACATATGTGCTTTGTCGACAGACCACCCAAAGGTCCAGATGGCGATGGAGAAGAAGCATAAGTGTAGTATCGTCCTCCCTCATTGGTAAGCGATCTCCTGTGTATAGCAAGCAGACAAAGACTACACTATACTAACGACATGCTAGGTTTGACGACTGTTTCAAGCTCGGAAAGAGAATAGATGAAGGACCTTATCTACTGCCGAATCCTGAAATTTTACGCGCGTCGCCTGGCCTCTCTGTCGAACCACAATGCAGTCCATACATAGATGGTGCTATCTCGGCTCGACCAGATTATATGCGGCCGGCAACCGAAGAAAGAGAACTATGTCTGACTGTGTTCAGCGAGAAGAAGATCATGCTATCGAAAGACCTTGATATGAGGGGCCGGCTTAAAGAAATTCTTGCTCGCCTCATCACGAATGGAGGAGGTCAAATGACAGAAAGTGCACAGGATTGTGACTGGCTTGTTTGTCGCTATCGGGACACGGAAGAATACATAGAGGCTTCGCAACTGGGAAAGACAGTTGGGAATATGTCGTGGTTGTTCTACATCATACAACACAATGCATGGTCTAACCCTCTCCACCGGCTTCTTCACTATCCCGAACCTCGGAACGGTATCCCAGGCTTTAAGGAAATGAGGATCTCCGTATCGAATTATGGGGGGGAGGCCCGGATCTATTTGGAGAATCTTATTAAGTCGGCCGGTGCTACTTTTACGAAGACCATGAAAGCCGACAATACACACCTCGTGACGGCAAGAGACAACAGTGAGAAGTGCGAGGCCGCCCGCGATTGGAATATTCATATGATAAACCACCTTTGGATCGAGGAAAGCTACGCTAAATGCGAGATGCAAGCCCTAACGGTGGGTAAATATACCCATTTCCCTCCTCGGACGAATCTTGGCGAGATCATCGGTCAGACCTTCTTTGACGAGAAAAAGCTTGAAGCACTGTATTTCCCCGGCGGTCCCGAAAAGCCTGCTATACGTACTGTACGGAAGCGCAAGGCTTTGGAGATGACAGACGAAAACTCCGTAGAAACTCCCGGTGCAAGCGCGGCTGTTGGACGACAAACGCGGAAAGCGTTTGACATCATGAGAGACAAGGATGAAGAGAACATGGAGATGACAGATTTACCTGCACCATCAAAGAAACGTTCCACTGAGTTCACGACACCCGCACGTGGCCGCCATGTGCGCTCAGGCAAGGAAAACGAGACACCCTCGACCGTTGCCTCATCGAGTCGAAGTGCGAAGGACAAGGCTCTAGGCAAGCTCTCTAACATGGCGCCTGATATTGCCCTGTACGAGAAAGAAAAGAAGCGAGGCCTGAAAGACGGCAATGGCCTCTGGGGAGGAAAACGGGCAGCTGATTTTATTGAACGGGAGCACTTGAATCGCCGTCGTACATCGAGTCCGACGGCTGGGGACGATAAAGAACCGAAATCGGAGAAGAGGCCAACAAAAAAGGCAAGACCAACACTTCCAGAAGTAGAGATGCGAGTTATTTTGACTGGATTTAAACGATGGGTCAACGACAAACATAAAGAAGATGCAGACCGAGTAAGTTCCCTAAGTTCCCTTTGATATAATATACTAATCCATACGCATCAGAGAAAACTGCGTGATATGGGTATTGCTGTAGTCCAAGACGGTCAACCATGTGACTATCTCATCGCTCCACAACTAGTCAGAACCGTTAAATTTCTCCGTAATTTGTCTAAGGGGGCCATGGTTCTGTCGTCAACTTGGATCGAACAATGCCTTGATACAAAACAGGTCCCTGACCCAGAGAAATTTATCTTAAAGGACACCGAGAACGAGAAACGATTTGGGCTGAAGCTAGAGACTTCGATCCAGAGAGCGCAGAAGAATAAGGGCATGCTCCTGGCAGGGATACCTATCTACTGCACAGCGGGAATCAAGAACGGTGTCGAGAGTTACCAGGCTATTGCTGAGGCTAACGGCGCCATCTTCATGGTGTATGGGCCCAAAAGCGGCAGCACAATTAGACCCACCAACCCGGAGGATGACGAGGGCGGTCCCGACCCAGTGTACCTACTTAGCACATCGTCGCCCGAGGAGAAGAAGCTATGGAAGAGGTTTGAAGATATGGCACGCAGGGGCAACATGGAGCCACGCGTCGTCGCTTCAGACTGGTTGTTGGATGTCGTGATGAAACAGGAAGACAGCTTTGATGAGAAGTATCTGGTGAAGAACTTCTTTATATAACATCATCACAACCTGGTGTGTCTCGTCAGGTTGGTTTTTCTTTCTTCCTCCTTTGGTGTGGGTCGTATGGCGTTTGATTGGTATGAGGAATATGCATATGCCCCCTGGTTGTTGCGATACCGAGCTTATTGGTGGGAACGATGTCATGGCCGCGAATAGAATTCTTTCATAATTGTACATAACAACAACTGTACAGTTGCCTGTGTACAAGTTATTGCCTTAATATATTCAATGATAATGATATCCTCTACTCAGAAGAATTTGACGCCCAGCTGGTCTTCCTGTCCGAAGATCTGTGCCTTGTTGCGTTTGACGAGCACCTGGAGTGCCTTCTGGAGTAATTCGAGATCGAGACCGTGGAACTCTACGTCACGAGCAGAATTGTTTCCTCATCAGCGCCTACTACTTTTTTTGGTTCTAGTCTCATACTCTCTTTCTACGGAGTATATATTCTTCCAGAAGAAGAATTAAAAACACCAAAGCAAGACAAATCACGATTGGAGTAAACTGGATAGATTTTTGAAAAGGAAAAAAAAAAAAAAGAGAGAGAGAGAGAAAGGGGAAAGGGGAAAGGGAGTTTGTTTTGCACTTACCGGTTCCGATGGTACCCTCGCCTTGACTAAGCTCGTAAAGCGTGAGCACGGTGCCCTTCTGCGCCGTCTCGTCGACCCAGGCCTCGACGAGCGCGGCCCATTCCTCCGGCGTGCGCCAATATACCCATACCACGTCCCCTCCTCCTTCTTCATCTCCTCCTCCTACCCCTAACCCTCCTATCCCCCCTAACCCGCCAAGGCCTCTACTGCTCGGGGCGATGAACTCGACTCGTCCGTCCCGCCGCATGAACTCCAGCACCTCGCGCGCATCGGCCAGCGAGAGCCGGCGGTCGATGCGCCGGTTGTGGAAGAGTTCTTCGGTCTGAGGCGAGGTTAGACTCAGCTTGAAGAGGCGGTGGTGAGCGCAGTAGGAGAGGATTAGAGAGGCCCATTTTGAAAATTGGCTATGTCGTGTGCTGAGGTTCGGCTGGCGCGTGAAGAAGGGGGGGAAGTGGTATTCGCGTGGGAATTGGAAGCCGTTGGTAGTATTGCTGTTGTTGTTACCACCGGTTTTCGAGGGTGGGACGGCGGTGGTGCCGGTGAAGTTGGTGGTGGAGGAGGAGTTCGAGGCTGAGGTTGTGGTGGTGGTGGTGGGGGTTAGTTGGCCGACTGCGCCGAGGGATGAGGAGGATGTTGTTGTGAAGGATGGCGCTGGTGTCGCCATTATCGTGTTCTGTTTTTCTTCTTCTCTCTTTTTTTTTAAAAAAGTATGCTGGAGGTTTTGCTGTTGTAGATATTGGGTTTCGGATGATGGTGTATGCGGTTTACGGCAACTTTCACATGGTGTCTATTACGTTAGGTAATGCCCCTCCTGCAGTCCCTCTTGGCGGATAGGTGGGGCAGCTTGAAGTGACCTAAGGTAAGGCACTTTTGCACATGTGAGAGTAGGGGGGTGACTAAATGCAACTTGAATTCGGTATCACTATGCTCGGAAACTAAAGAGTAAGAAATAAAAGATACGTATTCATCGTGGTAAAAGGTCATCTCTAATTGTATGCATAACAAGAGTTTCAAAGCAGCTATCCGCGCAGGTTCCCTTATCATTCATCGTCATTTACACCGTAGTCCAGCTGAAACCTCCTCACAACCATAACGAAACCCAAACAGCAAACATTCAATCGCTTATCATAGTTCATCCTCAGGGGTATCATCTCTCATCTCGCCACCGCCGAGTTCCTTTTCGAGCTCGTCCCTGGCGAACTCCTCATAGTCCTCGAGGTTCTTCTGTATGTGGACCTTGAACTTGATCACGTCGTTCAGCATCCTTTCGATCTCTGTATGCAGCTCTTCCCGCAGCGCATTTGCTCGGAGCGTCAATTGCTCATATCTAGAATAGAACCAATCAGCAGTGTGGCGCAGCAGAAATTCTAGCTAGACTTACTCGATATTTGTATTCATCTCTCTCTGTTCTAACAACTGCACGGATTCCGTGAGTTGAGCTCGCATCTTGGCAAGCTCTTTCTCCATCTTCTCAATCTGTGCGTCAGAAGCAAGCTTCTGCGTTGTTGTCACCTGTTATTTTGTACAGTTAGCCAAAAGTGAACTTTTTTTTTTCTTAGACATTCACGTACCTCTTTCGTCTTCTCGTACTCTTCTTCGGCGGCTCGGACTCTGTGTTCCAAAGCCTCTACCTCGTTGCGTTTGTCTTCGATCGCTTCCTTGATACCGTCGAGAAGCTCATGGTCCTTCATCATCGCATCTATCGCCTCGGTCCTCCTCTCTGAAATCTCTCTTCGTAGCGCTAGGAAACTGTTCTTAACTTGTCCGCGCAAGTCTAGGTTGAGGATGTGAGCAGGCTGATAGCCAGTTACAGGGTCCGCCAATAACCGTTCTGTGCCAGTCCCACTGGAATAAGTCCCCTTAACGATAGATCCTGTAAAATCAGATTCGTTCACAGTGACTGCAAGCTCGTAGTCCTGCCCTTTAGCGTTCACAGCTGATGCTGGAATAAGGCCGATCTGATAAGCAAGGGTATTGTACTTGTCTACGAGCCTCTCGAGCTCATCGAGCTTGCGACTCGCCTCCAGTTCCTTCTCAGCTACTCGCTTCTTGCCTTCGTCGAGTCGTTGCGTCGCTGCCTCGATTCCTTTCTGCAGTCTCTCACGTTCCGAGGTCATGCGGTCGATATCCTGCATGCCAATACCTTGGTCGTCGACTGCTTTCTGCAATGCACGGCGTTCATCATCTGCCTCTTTTAATTCTTCCAGTAGCTTGTCTAGCTCTTGCTGTAACACCTGTATACGGCTCTCGTATTTATCTGACCTTGACTGAGCCAAGGAGTTGTACTCCTCGAATTTCGCTTTATCTTCACCCATAATCTTGTAGTGATCATCCAGAATGGTTGGATCCGGTGTTGACTTTTCGAGATCCTCAATTTCTCTTGATAGGCGAGCATTCTCGGCTTCTAGCATTTCTAGCTCGGATAGATATTTTGAATTGGATCGTTCAAATGCTGCGGCCATAGCATCTATATGGGGCTGTATTATCTTGTCGACATCTTCCCCTTCGGCATCTTCACTGGCCGGGGATAGCCAGTCTCGGTACGCCGCCGTCAGAAAATCGAAGGTGATATGGTCACCAGTAACATCGATTCCACTCTCTAAGCAGGCCTCATCATATCGGTGTGCCGCATACCCATCGAGCATTTGCGCCAGCTGCATCATCCAATGAAGCAGACCCAAGAAAGTGCTCCAGTTCTGGCCACCGACGGCGGCAATGTGGGATTTGGTCATGCTCTTCTCGTACGGGTAGCGCAGCTGCTTCAGGATTGGGGGCACCTCTTGGTCGATACTTTTCATAAAGCGATAGCTCGGGTCGATGCGATGGTAGAGCCATTGAAACATGTAGTTGAAGTCTTTCTGGGTCGGGGATTTGATAGTATTGTGCGAGAGCGTGTGTTTCATGTCCATCTCAAAATTGTTTTGCGACAAGTACTCCAGCAGTTCCTGGCCGATTCGCGCCTGGTATGATCGATCCCTCAGCGGTCGGGGGTCTCGTGGAACTCCGGCGGCCTGGGGCGCTTGTTGGAAGAAGCTCTGATGACCGCCGGGGCCGTTTGTGGACGATCGCGTGCGGTAGATGCTGCTCCTCCGTTCGTTGTCGGAGCGATTTTCTGAGAGTCGCGAGGGCAGGTTGCCTGTCTTCAAGGCAGAGCCGGGGTTACCTTGGTAGAAGGAGGCGCGCTTGACCGAGGACAAGCCCATGTCGGCGAGGTTGGTGCCGGAAGACGAGCGCGCGAAGACGGGCTGGCTCGGGCGCGGTAGGGCCAGGGAGTGCCTAGATCCTGACAAAGACCGCCCATGGCCGGTGCTGTAGCCGAAAGCGCCGTTTCCGCTCGTTGAACTAGACCTCTTCATGGCGGATTGAGGCTGTGGAAGAGAGGTGTTGAGACTGATACCGCCTAGAGTCTGTTTCAATAAGTGAGTGGGTGGATTCAATGCGACGAGAGAGAGCACGCCTATTGGACCAGCGTATGGGGACGGGTATCTTAGGATTTTATTCAGTCATACTTACCTCGCGCGGTCGGCGGACACTCCAGAGTCCGGTTTCCTGGGACATGGTGACAATGGCAGCTTTTGGCACTAAGAAATGGTGGGAGCGATATGAATGACATTCAAAGAAATTAGGCCAATTATCTTGAAAGAGTGTTGCGACAGCCAAGCCATGGCATTGCATGTAAACAATCAACAAACTCGATTAAGAGTGCGGTGCGGGGCTTTTACATGCCCACGTACCTAATTTACACCTAGGCGCGCTAGCTCCCTAAGTACCTGTTTAGGTTAGGTGTTTCTTTAAGTTTGCCTAATAATGTAGGTGCCCGAGCAACACCAATTCTATCATGTGTCTGTCTTCAGTAAAAGCTAGAGAGCCGCCAGAGGACCTTGTTGCCTACTTGCATTCTGCGCTCACGCTTACTCTTGTGCAATCTTCAAAAATATACCTATTTCTTCACATTGTAAATCCTTGCTGGACAGAAACTTACTAACAACTATGTTCATCCCGTCCGATATATACAAGTCACGATGCCGAGGAGACTTATGATTTTTGCTGGTGCACCGGAAGAGCATACGCTTGATTGGGCCGAGTCTAATCTGTTGAATCACTTTCTGGATCCAATTGCAAGGTTTTCTCATGTCGAGGCGTCTCCAGAATCATTTTTGAGAGAGACAAGCTTCATCTCCACGCCAGACATAGCCGTATGGCGATCAATACCTTTCCATCGAGAGCGGCTGCCGACTGGCTTCTCTCAAAACCATGCATTAGCTCATGCTTATCAGGGAAGTCCAGAGTTCTTCACTACATTGTCAAGGTCATTTAATACCACATCGGATTTATCAGAAGATGCGCTGGATCAACAAGCCATCGACCAATTTTACGACCACTCCGTAGCCATCCACGGAGACATCCCTTCGTCACAGCTTCCCTCCACCACGAGTTTTGCTACAGAGGAGTCGTCTTTCGATATCACGGACGACATAAGCGCAGAATTTTCTACTCGGGTAGATGAAGATGCTACCGAATCCCTTGGGTTCCGTGAGGGTGCCGTTACGCATCTTAGTGATTTAGAAGATTTACCGGATGCCAAATATTTGCTTTCAATATTACCCCAGACTATGACCGTAAATATTATTGTTGGCATTATATCGATAGCAGAACCGCGTACAGTGAGGACATGCTGGGGCGCCACAAAATCTTTAGTCGAGCTGTTGGTTGCAGACGAAACCAAGTCCGGCTTCAGTGTCACATTCTGGATGTCATCCGAACCGAGCGAGACCAACGCTTTGGTTCGCAGCCTAAGACGACAAGATATCGTTCTTCTACGAAACGTCGCCTTAAGCGTGTTCATGAAGAAAGTCCACGGACACAGCCTGAGAAAGGGCCATACCAAAATCGACCTTCTTCACCGAAGACGGGTAGACAGTGGTGATGTTGGAGGCATTTATAGTATGAGAGACGTCTCTTCAACTAGAAGGGCTCATCCTCAATTAGTGAAGATAAGGAAGGTCTGGGAATGGTTGCTCCATTTCGTTGGAGGTGGAGGGACGAGCCTAGGTAAGAGAAAGTACAATGGAAAACCAATCAGGAGGTGGGATCTGCCTCCAGATGATACCCAATGAAAATAAACATGGACAAAGAAAGGCAAAGCGAGAGGCCGTGCTTCGAAACCCATATATTACGGAATAATAACCTGTTCATTGACCGTTGAAAACAAGGCCGAAACCCGCTGGCATCGTGCTGTTTTCACCGTGAAGGAGAGCTTGGACGACGTTGAATATCGTATCATCCTCGTTCCACCACTACACGCAGTTCTTCTCGTCTGGCGTAAGGTGGTAGAGAAAAGTATGCATAGTACGTCGTACTTATGACTTGCGGGCCACGATCTGTAGTTACTTTAGACACTATTTAACAACTGCTTCAAATTCAACCCTACAGACAAAACCAGATACACGGGTTACCTAGGTAGTTGTTCAGATAAGCGACTATCGCAAGGTTTAGAATGAAAGCCTACTCTGAATTTAAGCTTGAACTGGGGTGGTAAGTACGGTTGCTTTATACATATACCCCGTGCAGACTCCACTTTCGCCAGCACGGGTAGGCTAGTATGTGGGTTAGGTGGGTTGCCGGCCGCTGTAGAGAATGGTCGCGGCCAGCGTTAAGTGCTGTCTCTAATCTTTAATGGGATTGACAGCGGCAATGATGGAGCCTGTAACGGTCCCTGCAGCCATTCACAGCCATTCACATGGCTGCTTTATTCTCGAACCGCGCGCTTCAGAGCGCGTTGCGACGTCACATTTCATACATCGCTACACGGCTACATACCTCTTGTCTCGTTCCCATCCACTATTCGATATCCACTGCTTCGTGCCTATGGCCACTGGCTGGGATCCAATCTCAAGCGGAACGTATCGTCGAGGTCTAACAACTTGTGTTCAGAATTGAGGAGCTTTTGGCAAACGAGGGCTTTGAAGAAGCTCGTACAACTTGATCCCTACCCAGTAGCCACCCCCTCAATCGATTACTACGACATCACCCATTCATTCATTTACCTACCGCCGACGCCATTCTTACTCCTATCCGGGACGCCGGCTTCTTCCGGTGTTTCTGTGACTACATCCTGGGCGCCGTCCAACTGGCGCATGTCACAGCAGGAGGAGGAGGAAGGACGTGTTGAATTGAATGGCTACAACAGCTCAAAGCAATGAATTCGCCGTGATGGAAGAAGATGGCAGAGGCGCGAATGGAGGTGCTGGCCAGGGCACGCCCTTCCTCTCGAGAACTAGGAGCCTATCTGATGGGGATGGGTCGCAATTGTCACCGTCGCCTTTCATTATAGAGGCTTCGAGACGGGCATCCAAGGACGACAGCGCACTGGGAAAAGACAGGAACGAAGAACCCGTCGCTCCAGTGACTCCGCGGCGCCCTGAATTCCCCATGCACGGCCTGTCGCTTCACAAGCCGCAACGGGAGGCCAACTCGCCGGCCCAGCCGTCATACATGAAACCGGCTCCTTTGTCTCCAAAACTGGACCATTCCCAGATTTACGCCTCACCCACCAATATTCTCCCACGGCGATCGCGAGGTCTGGACTTTTCCCGTGCTGCTACGAGCCTGCACCACTCTATGGTAGCCGAGCAATCGTCACCAGATTCATCGCCAACTATAGGAGGCCGTGCGATGAATATACCACGGCGAAGCAATGGCCAGTACGAGACAGAACAGCCATCCACGTCACTTCGGTCGATAATGGGCAACCATGAGCGCATGCACATTTCTGGCTCTGTAGGCAACACTAATCCCATACTATCAGATTCCTCTTCAAGTAGCGAAGAAGATGATTGCATGGACGATGAGATGGAGGACGCCATTCTCAACACACCTCAGGTTGCTAAGAGTGGCTCACAAAACCAGAGTATTCACCCCGTTCCTTGGTTGCCCGGTGGATATTCGGCCATCAATACCCCTTCAAGTTTTCGCGTTCGACCCCGGAAACAACCGAAAAAGAAGTTTCGAGGCCATGCGGCTCTAGGATTCAATGCGGCATCGCCGGCAACACTGTCCAGGTCCCCTCCAACTAACAATTTGATGAAGGAAACGAGGGATATCCCTTCACGAAGAGAGAGCATAAGTTGGGCAGCCAACCAGTTGCACATTTCGGGTGGTGAAAATGAAGAAAGGGTCCCTGAGACTGGAGATCTATCACCCATCACGCCTGGAAAAGACGGTGTCAGAGGTGTGGTCAAGAGGGCCGTCACCCGTAGAGGCAATCTTTTGGTATGTGTTATGCTTTTGTATTGTTCTCTATCTTCACGTATCTTAGTATACTAATACATAGACAGCCCAAAACGAAAGGCTTCGCTCGAATTCGTGCAGCCTTGGCAGAAGAAGTCGCTCCTATCGATTCTGAGGTCCGCCGAGAAGCAGAAGTAATTCGTCAAGTACGAGAGAGTGACATGGATCTTGAACCACGGATTCCTCCGGGAGCGCCCACTGTCCCTTTAGATACGCCCAATATATCTACAGCACAGTCGTCACCAAAGTTCGGCACTACACAGGAGCCGTTTGATGAGATACCTGATGATGACCTGATGTCGGATTCAGCATTATCAAGCAGTTTCAAACAGCAGGCTATGAAGAATTCGAAAGGTAAGGGCTTTTGGGACACTTTTTCAGAAACCGGCAGTATCAACGGAACAAGGATAACACCGCCGCCCCCTGCAATTCTGCCAAGGGGCTCTTCTTCTGGCATCAGCGAAGATATCAACATGGATTCACCGTCCATGTCAACAGGGTCAGGAAATACTGGTCTGTTTGGACCCGGTTTCGGATTCCTCAGTCATGGTAGTGACAGTCAAAAATCCGAAACACCACAACCGACTGCTTCAGCTACGCCATCCCAGACAAGCAGCATTCCGCCAACTGCAGCGGAGATTACGCGGCGAATAAATAGCAAACGCCGGAGAGAAGACGACTTTGATCCCCACATCTTCAAGAGAAGAGCGGTCAGCCCGGGCATGAGCGTACATAATTCGCCGATCATGCAGAGCCCACTGCAGCGAGACAATATGCCCTGGGGATCGCGGCCCGGTAGTAACCACGGTGGAGATAAGGCTTCCGGCACACCCAGCGAGAACGGGAGCTCGGGCGGGAGCAACAACAACGCGTCTAATGGGGGACGGCCTATCAGCGGAGCCAAGGGCCGCGTGGGCTTCCAGGGTATGAGCGATACCAACGATGGACTGATGCGAATGTCCATCGAGTAGACTTGTTGAAATGTGGCCAATAAGGATACAGATCACCACAAAGTGTTTCATATAGCAAAGGAAGCTTTGCTTGCTTCTTAGCGGCCGCTGTTGCACAAAAGTGGCGATTCATGGGGGGGGGTTCTCTCATATTACTTGCTATATGGGCTCCCAATATGTACATATCATAATGTACATATCATAAAAAGGCGTGATTGGGATGAACTGACTTATGACCCAACATAACGCCCGCTTATGGGAGCAGCTACCTATGAAAATGAAGCCCCTAGAAAGAGCCACTTGCTTAAAAGCCATGCCTAACCAATCAATCAATATAATAAATACATCTATCTAAAATCTTTATGAAAATGCATAAACAAAAGTGTATAATGATAGTTTATCTAAATCATTAAGATGCAACTTTACTCAGCCTTGTCGATCGCCTCCTACCTGTATCGGAGGGAAGAAGGGGAGGAACGGATGGTTTCTCGCTGCTCGACTTTTTCGTTCCCCTTTTCGGCTTCGAATTCGTACTTGTGGACACCATCTCATCATCCTCCTTCTTGACTGCCTTTCGCGTAGTCGACCTCGCTTTCTTCGCGGGTCGCGCGCCCGGTTCAGCTTCTTCTTCCTCCTCTTGCTCGTCATCTTCACCCTTGCTCCCCTCGTTAAAAAAGCGGCTGTTCTTGCTCGTAATGTTCTTCTTGTTGCTGTCCTTTTTCCTCTTGCCTCCCTCTGGCTTGGGTTCCGGCTCCTCTTCCTTGATGCCCGCTACCACGCGGCCCGTCTTCTTCTGTCTGCTAGGCACCACGCAGCTCGTGCGTCCGCCTACCGTGATGAAGGTGATCTTGTCGCCGTTCGGCAAGGTCTTGGTGGCGTCCTTCTTGCCTTTGCCCCAGCGGTGGTTGAACAGCCAGTCATCCGGAAACTGATCCGAATCGCCGAGCTTTTCGACCGCTGTGTCGCAGACGTAACAGATCGCTTTATATAACCTTGCGATCTCGGCGTCGGAGAAGTCGTCGCTGTATTGCTCCGGGTGCAGCTCGGCTTGGTACATGATCTCGTCGCCTACCCAGTTTCCGATGCCGCTGATCATGGCCTGGTCGAGCAGGAGCGCCTTGATGGGGACGTGGCGTCCTTTCATCTTCTTGCTGAGATATTCCTCTGTGAATATCTTGCGGTCCACCACGGGGTCCGGCCCGTTCTCGACCAGTGGACTGTTTGATCTGATCTCCGCACCGGGGCAATCTACGAGACGGACGCGCCCGAAGCGCCGCGAGTCTGTGAAAGCTACACCCACCCCCGGATCGCCGTCGGTCTCGAGATGGAACTTCCAGAACTTGGGGGGCCACGCCTCCTTGTCGGCGCCGTTCATCTTCTCGGCGTACCGGTTGTACGCCGTCTGGACGCCGCGGATGTGGATCCAGCCCGTCATCCCCAGGTGCATCACTGGGTGTGGCGGCGAGTCGAGCTCCAGCCAGAAATACTTCCCCTGAGTCCCGGCGCCGACGACACGTTTCCCCGTCAGCGCCTCCTGGAAGGCGGGCCCGCTCGTGCCGACCTTGCCGAATATGTTGTTGTCATCTTGGGCAACGATTTTGGCTATCTTCTTCCCGACCAGATGCTGCCGGAGAAAGTGTGTCACACGTGCGACTTAGAGGCATCACAGCGTCAGCGGGATGCAAAGGGTCATACCGGGCGGAAGTAGGGCTTGGTCACGGGTGCGGTAAGAGAATAGCTCGGGTCATACCTTCCGCGATCTCAGGCATTACAAGCTGCTCTTTCTTGTGGTGAGATATACGGTGACAGGTTATACAGTTGTAGCACAAAAACAAGTCTGATCATGCGATTGGGTAGGGCAACGTAACAAACGACCGAGATGATTTAACTACTGAATACAGAGAGGAATCGAGAAGGTTTCCTAAATGCGTGCAGGTGTAGCGTGGCATGGCGTGGCGCGTCTCATCTCTTTCCGATCGCGTCATCAGGTGACCAGAAGAATACCAGATAGGGGAACCTATATAAGACCAACTTGGGTTAGTGCACTCTGTACCAAGATACCTGCCTGCTGTGCAGGTACATTTAAAGAGGCGGCTCAAATTTACCCTGTAGCGAGGTAGGACGCGGCTATCTCGACAGAAAGGTACCAGAGTATTTTATTTCTTGGTTCATACCGGCATCGGTGACGCATCTGTCTATCATGATCCTGTTGACTTGTCGTATTCTTCTCTCCGGCTGCATGGATGCAGAGACAGCGTCGCATCTGTACCATGACACGGCGGTGTGGGCTGTCCTGGACTCGGTGCTTTTAGTAAAAGCACGAACTCAATCTGACGTTTAGCTAAGCTTTGGTACTACCCATCCTACTACATACATAAGTATATATGTTCGGTACTTTAGGTGCAAAGCTATCTAGGTGGTGCAGTTCATCATTTTCACCGGTGACGGGTCCAACCAGTGAACAAGGCAAAATTGTCTGTCTGAGAACCTGAAATAGGCACGGTGTACCGGCAGCGACCGGTGACGTTTGAATGGAGCAGCGTAGTACACCACCTACAGTAGACTGCAGCTCATCGCTTACACTAATGTGCGGCAAGGAGTGGCGTTATCTTGCATTACCTGCAGTTGTCAACCCTGGCAGGCAGTCGCTGTCCTGTGAGAGTCAGTTGCTCTCTTGACAACCACTAACGAGACGGGCACTCACAGGAGGGTCCTTACGCACCCGTGCATTGTAAAGAGTTTTCTAGCCCATTGTCCTTGTCTCACTTGGGTAGAATAGGCCCCGCGGAAGAAGTGGGGCCCCTCCTCAACACTATGCCACTCGTTCACTAGTTATTGCCGACCAAATACCTCGCTCACGTTGATCGACCCTGCTTTTTTTTTTTCCTCAGTCTAACAATCAACCGAGAGGGCTCTGCACTCAACTGCTACGACTCAATCCTATGAGTTCATCATGATTCTTCTCTAGCACACCTTGTTCCCATTTTTCCTGCACCACTCTCCCAGGTGGGATCTGGCAGTTTCGTCTTGTCTTCCCCGACTGCACCTCGATAGTTGTCGAGCTCGGCTTTTCACTTACTCACCGCGATCGGAGCAAACAGGGATTTTCTTCAGCCAGCCTTGAAGTTTTCGAGCAGTTGGCTGCTGTAGGCGAGATATTGCACCAATCCCCTCTCTAGATATTAGTTCTCTCAATTGGCTTGCTGGGCCTTTACCAGGACGTCTTTTCTTCCTGCTTCTCTCTCATCACCTGTCATAACTCCAGACGCTAGGCCGTTCGTTGGTTTTTCGGTCATTAGCCTCAACGCTTTCCTTCGGCAAACCACACCTCCAACATGGTCCGTAACATCGTCATCCTTGGCGGGAACTCCCACCCGGCCCTTACCGAGAACATCTGCAATATACTTGGCCTGCCGGTTAGCAACCGCACACTGAGTAAATTCTCTGTCGGAGAGACACGCTGCGAAATCAAAGACTCGGTTCGTGGCAAAGATGTCTTCATCATCCAGTCTGGTGGTGGATCGGTGAACGACCATCTTATGGAACTCTGTATTAGTACGTGACCCAACATCCGTGGCGAGCGCATAATTCAGAGAATCAGCATTGACCCCTCATGTAGTGATCTCTGCATGCAAGATTGGATCTGCCAAGAGAGTCACCGCAGTCCTTCCTTTGTTTCCCTACTCGCGACAGCCTGACGTCCCTTACAATAAGGCTGGCGCTCCGCTTTCAAAGCCCCCTCTCGAGGTTCCCAAGGACAAGTACACATTCGAAAGCGTCCCTGCAACGCCAGCTCCCGGAATCATCAAGAGCCCTAGTTTCAACAAGGACACTGATATGGCGAGAGTTATGAGTCGAACTTCTCTAACCAATGGAAATGGGAATGGGAATGGACATGGGCTCGTCAATGGAACATCTCGTTCTAATGGCGAGAGCTCTGCGAGTAGTGACCCTCCCGTGAATCCTGCTCCTCCCCCAGCTCGCCCTGGTCTCACTACGATGCACACCCAAAGCTTCACAACCCATGACTTGCAGAACCCTGGCCTAGTGAGCACGTTTCAAGCGAAGCCGGGATACAAGCGATGGGTCGCACAGGCAGGCACTTTGGTAGCAGATCTACTTACGTGCGCTGGCGCAGATCAGTATGTATCATCCCGTCTCCCCTTCGACGGTTTGCCATGCGGGCGCTGGCACCTCCAAAACCCACCCACGTTTGATACCATTACGCGAAGCTTGATGTCTCGTAGGGGTGGAGGATACTGACAAACACAATAGTGTAGTGGCATTAGATCTTCACGATCCTCAGTATCAAGGTTTTTTCGACATCCCTATGGACAACTTGTACGGCCGGCCGCTGCTCCAACGTTATATCCAACAGAATATACCAGATTTTAAAGACGCTGTGATTGTGAGTCCCGATGCAGGTGGCGCCAAGCGAGCTACCGCTATCGCCGATAGCCTCGGGATGGACTTTGCTCTCATTCACAAGGTAAGACAGAGACCTACTTCTGAGCGACCCCAAACTTAACCAAACCCCCCAGGAACGGCGACCCACCCGGATCACAGACCGGCAAAATGCCACCATGATGCTTGTGGGCAATGTTGCCAATCGTGTCTGTATTTTGATCGACGATCTGGTCGATACAGCCAATACTATCACTCGGGCTGCCAAGCTGCTGAGAAAGGAACGCGCAACCGTCGTGTATGCACTGATCACTCACGGAGTTTTCAGCGGCGATGCGATACAGCGCATCAACCTTTCGGCCATCGACAAGATTGTGGTCACCAACTCGGTTCCTCAGGATGAACACCGAAGATTGTGTCCGAAGCTAGATGTATTAGACGTCTCACCAATCTTTGCCGAGGCCATTCGTCGCATCCATCATGGCGAGTCAATCAGCGTCCTATTTCAGTATGATTGAAGTAGGCTGGACACCCCATTTACCTGTCCCCTGTTCCGTATAATCCAGTCCGCGGCCAGATCACAGCGGTGTACGTCGCTACACAGAGAAGTCTCGGAAGAGAGCCCAGGACACAGCCTTCTATCGCCGAGCAGAAGACATTGGGGCCCTCACGAGGTGGCTGCCGGCGGACTGTTTCCGTTTCTGTTTTGACCTCGCCTTCGAGGTTTTATGACGCATCTCCTAGCGTGCATAGTATCTACTATGATCAAGGTCAGATGATATTCTCTGAGGTAAGAATAGTAGTGTGACGCTTGGTTCCACCTCGTTCGTGCCTGGAGATGTTGCCTTTCAAGGCTCGAGGCATTGTTATAGGCGTACTTGGTTGGGATTAATCTAGGCACGCATACAACAACAATCTTGAGATGTGCAATCTCGGTTGTGGAATATTTGAGAGGTTTGCTAGAAAAGCGTACCTCAAATTAGATATATGCGCATACTACACAATTCGTTGTGGTCCTGTTTCCAGTGACATATGCATACATATATATAATGGTAAATCCGATTACACTTCTGCCAGAGTATCGGTTCACCGGTGTTGAAGAACCAAGAGGCAATGAGTATACCATGAGTGTATGAAAGACGTACAATGGATGTCGCCGAAGGCGTACGTCACATAACGAATATTTGATGTATACTTACTTCTATTTCAAATGTACTATATATATCATATATATATCGATTATTATAGATCATTGTCTGTATATATTAGTTTATATATTTATATTTTTTTCACATGACATGTCTTTTCAAGTCCGAACAGACTTTCTCGGTGGGACGGCAACTTACCTGGGGCTAGTGCTGTCGAGGTGCTAGTAAATAATCACTAGCCTGCGCAACAAGGGGTGGTTTGCTTTAGCGTCTGACTAACCCCGGAGCCCCAGCAAACCCCAGAACCGAGCCAATCCGGTAATAATGGCGGGTTCAAGGAACACTAAATGAGGGAGCGTTGGCCGACCAGTGATAGAAATCCCGACCGAGCTAGGTAATCCAGTCGAGCGATAGACCTCGGCATGTGCTTTGGGTCCCTCGTTCCCAACGTTTGCGCCGAGACCTTTTTAAGACCCTACCTACTAATACAGCCGGTAACTCCAGCCACTTTGTCGGCTACAACCGAAGGAGGACTCTCTTTCAACTTCAGAGGCTACCTATCACACTACATCATCATCACCACCCCTCCTCTCCTCTCCTCTGTCCAGACTGATTTCGAACCTGTAATTCACGGCTGCAGGTTGTGTTGGCCTAGGTACCTAGGTAGGTACATTTTGAATCTCGGTTCATCAGTAGTGGCGCTATCTTGTTGAATTGAGCTAACAATCGAGTGCTGCATGCTGTAGCTAGGTTAGTTAGTTCGGTGTAAGGTGCGATAACCGGTCCCTTAACCGGCGGCATAACCTCATCATCCTTTACATCAATCCCGCCAACGATATCTCATACCTCATACCTCATTTCTCGACTTAGCGGGCCGTTGCATCGACAACAAGCAGCCGGAAAGCAAGCAAGCGATTATCGGCCACTTCTTTGATATAATCTTTGATTGGCCACGCGGCTTTCTCATTTCTCAATTAACCCCCCGTCTCAATAGATAGACGCCTTCCCTCCCCTCCACCATCGGGTCCCGCGAACCGGTGCAATCTTCTGGCTTTTCATTTGATAGAGGGAATCAGCCAGAGCAAAACAAGAAAACCCCAAATAATATAATAAAATAAAATAGAAAATAACAGAAAGCCCAAAAATGGTCGCCGACGCACTCATCTACCACCCGACGGTGTCGCACTACCTCAAATTCGTCGCGACGACGACGGGCCGCGACAAGGTGCTGCGGCTGCTGCAGTACTTTGCGCGCTTCTACGCGTGGTACCTGCTGCGGACGAACGCGACGCGGGCCGAGATCGCGCCGTACGAGGCGATCAAGAAGACCTTCGGGCAGACGCGCAAGCTGCTGCGCGCGGGGAAAAACGTCGAGCACTTTAGAGCCGCCGCGGTAGCCTTCGACTCGCTGACCAACTCCACCACCGCCAAGAGCGGCGATCCGGTGTTGAAATACGCTGCTTTAGGCCGTCAGCTGGGGTATGCAGGTTATCTTACTGCTGATCTGCTTACCGTGCCCTCGGCGCTGAATATTAAGGCTTGGAATGGTGCGAAGAGGGCCGGAAGGGAGGCCTATCGCTTTTGGGCTATGGGGCTTGCGTGCTCGGTTGTTGCGCAGCTGTATACGCTGCGTCAGCTGCGTCTGCGCGAGGCTAAGGTTGATATGAAGGAGGGCGAGGGCGTTGTTGAGGCGAAGAAGATTGCGCTGTGAGTTTATTTCTTTCTTTCTCTTCTTTTTCTCTTTAAGTATCTCCTATCTATTCTCCCCCGTTTTACGATGTTCCGGTTGGGTTTGATTTGTGTTCTGTATATTTCTATATATGTATATCTGTGTGATTATATGATTCAACCAGGTCGCTAATCTTATTCATATCACTAAAGCGAGCGCTATTCTGCTCGGCTCCAACTTCTCTCCGATCTCTGCGATCTCACGGTCCCTACCTCGGCCCTCGGCTGGGCTAACTTTGACGATGGCTTCGTCGGCCTCGCTGGTACCGTCAGCAGTTTGATCGGTATCTATAACCAGTGGAAGAAGACGGCGTAAATGTGTGCTTGTGCGCCGGTGTGTGTGTGTGAAGGGAGGAATGAACGAGCTGCTGGAAGACGACGGAGAAAATTGGCTCCGTGGTAGCCTGGCATCGTGTATGGACTCGGGGGCGAAATTCATCATATTTTATCATGGGCAGTTGCGGTATTCTTTTCGCGCTTGGAAACATCATCGCAGCTAGCTAATAGCCAAGGGGGGAGGGGGCATGGCAAGTCCGGTATGCTTTAGGCATACAAGAGCGAACAGGCGCTTCCTATCGCTTGCTCTATTTGCTACGAGCTCGGAATAAGGGATTCAGGGCCTAGGAATGCGGCATCGAAAGGAAATTTTATGTGCAAAATCTTGGAAATGGGTTTAATCGCTTTAACTTTACGATCATCCTGCTGCCGGGATGACTCGTATTAGGGCCACGGAATGCAGAGTTTTCCTGCCTAGTTTCGTAGCCCCTATTTATCTGCCAGGCAGAGTTAGAGTAGTTTCCATCGCGACTATCAATCGATGTTTCGTTTTAGTTCCAAAATTCTACAACAGATTTATCACGGTCTCTTGAGTCCTCTAGGACACTATCATGTATCACGGCGTTAATTTGCAATGCGCGGCCATGGACAGACAATGTGATTTGAAAAATTTTCACTCCTTTTTGTTTTCAATTTCTTAGGAAACTAGATAAGGCCCTCAAAACGCAGCGGCTAGCGCACCAATCGTAGCCGGAGCCGTCGTGATGCTATCGTACCCAGCAGAGCAGAAATACAGCCAGCCGAGTTCGGCGTCGCGCGCATCCTGGACGTAGCTCTGTATCAGCGCGGTGTCGGCTTCCTGGCCGTCGGTGGCGGTGCCCGTGAAGTCGTGCACGAGGACGGCGGCCTGCGGGCGGTAGCCCGAGTCGGGGGTGTTGGCCAAGATGGTCGTCGTGCTCTCGTAGACGGGGACGCTGGAGTCGTTCAGCGCACTCTCGAAGGCGACGACGACGTCGCAGATGTCGTAGAAGGAGGCGTCGACGGCTTTCCCGAAGTTGCAGATGGCCGTGATCTGCGCGGCGCCGAAGGCCGTGCGCGCGAAGGTGATGGCCGAGGACAGGTAGTCGAAGGCGTCGGGGCTCGACTCGTCGAAGAAGATGCCCTTCACGCCGATGTCCGCGGCGCCCCAGCCCGCCCAGTTGGTGATGTTCGCCTGCAGCTCAGCCGGGTCCGAGGCGCCGTAGTCCGTGCGCACGTACCCGATCGTCTGCACGTTGGCCTGCGCGTTGAGCTGCTGCACGCCCGAGATGTAGTTCGAGTCCGCGTTGCCCGGTGACCCCGTGGCGCCGGGCCCGTCGCCCGGGTTCACGACGGCGAGCCACGGCACGTTGGGCGAGGCCGCCATTGCCTCGAGCGCCGGCTGCCAGTTCGCTGCGCCGTCATCCCATATCTTGGACGGGTATACGTAGAGGGGCAGCAGGATGCCTGTTGCCGAGACGGCTGATACCGCGAGGAGCGCTGCCGAGGCGGATGTGCGGATGAGGCCCATCATCATCTGCGTTTCTGTCTGTCTAGTGCCGTGTTCGTGGATCCACTCACGAACTTATAGACGAGGGTTGAAGGTGACAGAGGAGGGGGAGGGCTGTGATGTTATTCTATACCACTACTACACTTATAAGTCGTGTAGCGTAGTGTAATGTAGCACTTGGTGCAGATCACATCATAACAGCAATCTTATTAAAAAGGGCGAAGGCGCGTCGATCACCTTTTTATTTCCCCAGACCTCGTCCTCGGGTCGAGATTGGGTGGTGACGACGCCCATTGCTTGCTTTTCTGCGATTTGCTAACATACGTTACTATAATTAAAGGATGTGTCCGTTACCTTACGTCGCGTGATGTTTTCTGGGGTAAGTGTACACTAAAGAGGAATCCGCTAGTGAAACAGTGTTTCATGCGTGTGTAATTACTCCATAGAGTAGGTGCCCAAGGCACTACCCAGGTACTAGGCGGCAGAAAATGGAGAGGATCCGCCAGCCTGGGACGATCTATACACGTTGTAGGTAGGTGGTACACTGCCTAATAGACGCGTATTTATTGGAGGTGGCTTGTTCGGCGCCATTATTATACGACGGAATGGAAAGATTTGGCTTGAAGTCGGACTTGTTATTGAGAGTGAATGATAACGATAAGAGTCTTCAGCCAGTTGGCCGTCTTGTAGTAACGGTGCTCACAAAATGACAAGGAATTGCGACGGTTTGTCATGATAGGTCGAGAGACGGTGTTTCAGATATATTCAATCATTTGTTATATTCAACGACAGCCCACGTTGTGATGACCGGGCCGTTGTTAGTAAGTATGTATGTAAGTGTAAGTGTGTAGTAATCGAATACAGGCAACCACCGGGGTTTCAAGTACCTATCGATAACTTCTCTCCTGGGAAAGATGACGTAGACACCTACCGGACTTTACCGGCTCGATTCGATGCGATGCGATATCGCCAACAACGAATGCGGGTTTTATTCAAGTTCGCATGCAAGTGTTCCTCAAAACCGAGGGTCTCGGCCACGCCGAGGCTATGTCCCTCGATACTGGGCGCAGGTTATTCTGCAGCAAGGGTATTCCAACCAGGATTCAGCGCGATCCCTCGGTGGGCATGGTACGGGGAGAGAGCTAGTGCAGTTCCACGTGTCCCTTTACTGGCCCGGACACTGGTATAACTGAAAGCTGTTAGCTGTCAGCGGTTCGAGAATCCAACTACACTGCAAGATATCTTGTAAGTATAACAATAACGACTGCTACTGTTCCTCTTAAGCAGAATAACCAACGGCAACACTCGCAGAATATCTGTCCGGAAAACTGGTACAGATTGGCCCAGCTTACATCCGTATCCGTATACAGATAGACATACTCGCACTCTAAAGTGTGCACCCAAGACAGCTTGAGTAAGCTTAAACGCCATCAATGCTATGCCGTGCCGGCCATCCTACTAGTAGTAGAGATCCCGAAAGCTTGTTTTGAGCCTACCGGTAGTCGGCAAGAGAGCTAAATATCGACACGCTATCTCTTCTTCATTGGCTTTGAAGGGCGAACATCGACTTTTGGTCGCTGTTATAATTGGATGTAAATAGGTTAGCAATGCTTAGGTGGTATCTTTATGAACTAAAAGCCAGCATGACAGAACACGGGGTCGAGCGACGGCCTCCCATAGGTCAACCGCCCACAGCGCGCAGGTGCTACCGTTGCATGAGCTTTTCAGCAAGAGGTCATATGTCACGAGAGCAGTTCACGTATTGGTTCAGCTCGATCTTTAAACTTTTTCAACTCCTTAGTTACTTTTGCTCAACCATAGTCTCAACCGAAGCTCTGGACGGACAGATATATCATCCGTTTTTCATACCTACACTACTACATAGTATCACATCTAGACACACTAGAGAGTCACCTCAAAAGACCCAAGCAACGCACATTCCATTTCATCAATCGGCTCAGTTAATCAGTGAATCTTCCAATCTTCCTACTTGCAGACAACGTGCAGGACTAGCGCATCTTGATAGGTGAACCCCTGTCTTTGTCCCATCTTTTCCAGCTGCGTAGGATCACTGCATTCCCACTCTAAACCCGAATAGGCTCTCCATCATTACAGAATGAAGAAACACGTGCAAGAAGATAGAAAAGTTTTACTTTCTGAACCTTCTCTATTCCAAGCTTTGAATGGTATAAAACCTATAAAAATAGAATGAATCGTAATTTATTCACATCATATTGGCATCTGTTAATTTATGCCTAAGTTGCTAGTTATCATTACAATTTAAACTATTCCTAACATACACCAAGATGCTTATGCAGATTTAACATTTATCAGTACATGGATCAAGGTTAGCTAACCCACCTAGGCCAGGGAAAGCGACGGCTACTTATCTCATTTGGGTAGCTACGTAGCTGAGCGAAGACCGAAACGTAGAAAAAGAGGCCGACCTCCTCTCTCGCGACGCTTCATTTTTCTTTTGTCCTCCTAGGTCCTGAGTTCCAAGATACCCCCCTCAATATTTTTTCTCTTCGCAGTCGGGCTCTGGCTTCTTTTGGGTACTCCTATTATTCATTTAGACTGCTTAAAATACCTATTTACCATAGACTTTAATGATTAATCTGTAGCTTCATCAGAATGTCTGGAAGCGAGAAGCCTGCGGAGCAGCAGGTCGTCGACGACAAGCCCACCGCCGTCGACTCGGAGGCGTCGGGCGGGCTACCGCCAATCGACCAGAGACCTTTCTCGGAAGCCATCTGGCCTGTATTGGCTTGCGGTGCTGGTCTCTTCTCTGACGGTTATATCAACAACGTGCGTCTAAGTCGCCCTGCTTTTCTCCCCTCCCGCTCTGTCCAAATAGACAGACTTATACCGATGCTATCCGTCTCGGGATCCGATACAGTCGCAATCGCCCAGAAACTCACCATCTTCACAGGTCATCGGCTCCGTGAGCACCGTGCTTAGCTATCAGTACGGCGACGTTTACAGTAACTCGCGGGCAGCGCACGTTGTCTCGGCTATCGCATTCGCCGGAACTGTACGTTCTCCACGCGCGCCCGTCCCCCCTCGCCCCGGTATCCCTAGGGGTTTAGGCCATTCGTGCGACGGACGGATGAGCTAACTTGCTGGGTTCACGAGTCGTAGGTCGTCGGACAGCTAGTCTTTGGATATACCGCAGATCGATATTCTCGTACGAACTCACTTTTGATCTCCACCGTCATCCTCATTGTCTTCACGGCGCTCGCGGCTGGCTCTTATTACCATGGAGACGCCGTTGGCATGTTCAACATTTTGGTCGCGTGGCGATTCTTTGTAAGTTACTCTTCAACGCATGTACACCTCGCTGAAGACTAACTTAGCCCCCAGGTCGGAATTGGTATTGGAGGTAAGAAGCACTGTGGATGTCTATGAAGTGACCCCACTGAAGCTCCATCTAGGCGAATATCCCGCCGGCAGTGTAAGCTGCGCCGAGTCAACTGGCGAGCTCAAAGGCGGCACGCGAAACCGATGGTTTATCCTGTTCACCAACTCGCTCATTGATTGGGGATTTGTCATTGGCGCCTTCGTCCCATACGTCGTCGCGGCCGCCGCCAAAAACAAATACTATGGCACCATCTGGCGGACAAGTCTAGGCATTGGCGTTGTCTTCCCGTTAGTTTTGTTCGTGCTACGTCTGAAGTTGAAGGAGCCTGAGGAGTTCTCCCGAAATTCGATGAAGCATGCCCGCACGCCTTACAAGCTGGTCCTCAAGTTTTATGGCTTCCGTCTTCTCATTGTGAGCTTGATATGGTTTGTCTACGACGTAAGGAATTGCCCCCTTTCCACAATTACGTGGCAAGCGATCTTACTTTATTGATAGTTCTCTACCTATGCCTTTGGTCTATACTCTTCCCCTATCTTAGCCAACATCTACGGCTCGGCAGATGGCTCACCGGCCCCCTTGACGACCGTATTCGGATGGAATACGGTTATCAATTTGTTTTACATTCCCGGAACCATGATTGGAGCCCCATCAGTGATCGTCTAGGACCTCGCTACACTTTGATCCTTGGTTTCGTCACTCAGTCCATCGTGGGTTTTATCATGGCCGGTACCTACGCCAAGCTTTCCCAGCCCCATGTCATTGGCGCTTTTGTTGTCGTCTACGGCATCTTCTTGAGTCTCGGCGAGCTGGGCCCAGGTAACAATATCGGTCTCCTGGCCGCTAAGTGAGTATTCCTAAGTCATTCCCCCTGTATTTTGGTCATCCTCTTGAAGCTTAACATAGCTTCGAACATTACTGAAGCTCAAGACGACAATGACTGACCTGGAGTGCTATAGGACCTGCGCGACCGGAGTTCGCGGTCAGTACTACGGAATTGCGGCTGCAGTTGGCAAGATCGGCGCCTTCGTCGGCGTCTACGTCTTCCCCTACATCTCAAAAGCCGGCGGCTCATCTGACAGTCCCACCTACTACCAATATCCGTTCTACGTCAGTTCTTCGCTGTGCATATTCGCAGCATCTCTAGCCTTCTTCTTACCTCACATTGGCCAAGACACCATCACCTATGAAGACGAGAGGTTCCGCGAGTACCTCACCGCCAACGGGTGGGATGTGCGCCAGCTGGGTCTAAAGGCGGGCGAGAGCATCGACTCGCTGCCCCGGGAGACGGAGGAACCGCAGAAGGCATAGATGCCGGGCGATGTTGGCTATCACGGGCGAAGATTGGCATTTGCACTTCTAGTTTCTCTATCTACTGCGGTAGGGCTGTCTTGGATACTTAGCACATACATGCCCCATCTATTATAGAATCATGATTGATGCCAAATTATAGCGCTAGCTTTGCATAATCTGTGCTCGTGTCTCAATCAACGTCTTCTATCTCCTGCTTTTGTCGAAAGTTAAGCCATACGAATCTACCAATGAAACATGGAGAGATCAGGGGCTACACCGAGAAAGAAATAGGTTTTCTTACTTCCACCTAGGGGTAACTCATGAACCTCTAGGTAGGATTTAATCTGCCTGCATGATACATGTAAGTTCAATCTAGAAATGAGTGTTGAAAGGAGACGCAGCTTGCTTGCTTGCATCGCTTCATTCCACAAAAACCAATTCAATTCAATCAACTCTCTATCTATCTCCCCACTCCCACAAACTATTAAATAAACCAACATAAACTCATGTAACCCAGCATTCTTAATTAAAGTCCATCAGATGCTTGAAACCCCCCCTCTACGCGGGTAAATAAACCACATTATTTTTGTTCTCATTGTGCCACACGATGTATTCTATTCTATATTGGGAAGTACCAACTACATGTAACCTGGAAATCAACATAAGGGTTACCCAACTAGACTACAAAGTGGAGTGAAGTCTCCTCTTGTAGATAAAATGTAATGCAAGGAGAAGTAAAAAGGAAGTGAGGCAAGCACGTCATCACATCAACGCAACCCAGCTGGAGTACCTGGAGGATGTAACCAAATTAGACTGAAAACGCAATTTATAATATAATACATTTACTTTCAAGGCTGTTGATAAACATCTTAGGACGATACCTACCAGGTTTCGCTCCCATTCAGCACCACACTAAGGTAGTCTTCAAATTCAAAATAGCAGTTTCACTCAATACATATCACCTGGCTACTCAAACGACATGATTTAACTTCCTTTATTTTATGCGCCTTGGGTATGCTATAGAAACAGTCGTCTAGTAGTTACTAAATATATAAATTACAGTTCATCGTGAACATCGGGCTCGTCATCATCACCTGCATCGCCAGCTCCCTGGTACATCTTAGATGTGATGGGGTAGGCGACGCCTGAGAGCTTCTCCTTCTGCTCCTCAAAGTCCTCTGTGGTAGCGGTAGCGGCGTTCTCATCGAGCCACTCGGTGGTCTCCTTGACGGCGTCGAGGATCTGTATCGCGAATTAGTCACTGGTAGATGGGTAACGAAAAGCGGGAGAACTTACAGCTTCCTTCTCATCCTCGTCGATCTTGCCACCAAGACCGTCCTCATCGTTGACCTGGTTCTTCAGGTTGAAAGCGTAGTTCTCCAGACCGTTTCGGGCCTCAATACGCTCGCGAGTGGCCTTGTCTTCCTCGGCATACTTCTCAGCCTCGGCAACCATGCGCTCGATCTCATCCTGGGTAAGACGGCCTTTATCGTTGGTAATAGTGATGGTCTGGGTGTTACCAGTTCCCTTATCCGAGGCTGATACCTTGAGGATACCGTTGGCATCAAGCTCAAAGGAAACTTCAATCTGGGGAACACCACGAGGCGCCGGGGGAATGTTGGTCAGTTCGAACTTGCCGAGCAGGTTGTTGTCCTTAGTCATAGATCGCTCGCCTTCGAAGACCTGGATCAGAACAACGGGCTGGTTATCGGCAGCAGTCGAGAAGATCTGGCTCTTGCGAGTCGGGATGGCTGTGTTACGGGGGATGAGCTTGGTCATGACGCCACCAGTAGTTTCGATGCCAAGAGTCAACGGGTTAACATCCATGAGGACGACCTCGGAGGTACCTTCCTCGCCGGACAGAACACCGGCCTGGACGGCGGCACCGAAAGCAACAGCCTCATCTGGGTTAATACCCTTGCTAGCCGTCTTGCCGTTGAAGAATTCCTCGAGAAGTTCCTGAACCTTGGGGATACGAGTTGAACCACCGACCAGGACGATGTCATCAACCTGGTCCTTGGTCATCTTGGCATCGTCGAGGACCTGCTTCACGGGCTTAAGAGTTCGCTTGAAGAGATCGATGTTGAGCTCTTCAAACTTGGCTCGAGTTAAGGTCTCGGTGAAGTCTTTGCCCTCAAAGAAGGACTCGATCTCAATACGAGCGGTCTTCTGGGAAGAGAGGGTTCGCTTGGCCTTTTCGGCCTCACGCTTGAGCTTACCCATGGCCTTGGCATCCTTGGTGATATCGACGTTGTTCTTCTTGTTGTAGTTCTTGGCCCAGAAGTTGATGATTCTCTGGTCGAAATCTTCACCACCTAGATGGGTATCACCAGCGGTAGCCAAGACCTCGAAAACACCCTCGTCGATGGACAGAAGAGAGACATCGAAGGTCCCACCACCAAGATCGTACACAATAATGTGACGCTCACCATCAGTCTTGTCCAGACCGTAGGCGATAGCAGCGGCGGTAGGCTCGTTGACGATACGCAGCACGTTCAGACCGGCAATAATACCGGCGTCCTTGGTGGCCTGTCTCTGGTTGTCGTTGAAATAGGCGGGGACAGTGACGACGGCGTGAGTGACCTTCTTGCCCAGGTATGACTCGGCAACCTCCTTCATCTTGCCGAGAATGACGGCAGAGATTTCTTCAGGTGTAAACTTCTTGGGCTGGCCATGGACGTTGACCTGAATGACGGGCTTGCCGTCTTTCTCGACAACCTTGTAAGGGAAGTGCTTGATGTCCTGCTGGAGAGTCTTCTCATCCCATTTTCGACCGATGAATCGCCTATAGATGATTTTGGTCAGCCAGTCAGGTCAGAGGGAGATCGAAATGTGCTAGAGTTGCGAGCGCAATGTCTCCCGCATGGCGGGAGACGCGCCGTGTGTGTTGTAGGGAGCAAGACAGACTTACTTGACGTCGTAGATAGTGTTCAAGGGGTTGTTGGCTGCCTGTTGTTTGGCGGCATCTCCGACTAACCGTTCGTCTTCGGTGAAGGCGACATATGAAGGAGTGATACGGTTTCCTTGGTCGTTGACGAGAATCTCAACCTTGCCCTTTTGCATCACACCAACGCAAGAGTACGTGGTTCCCAAGTCCTGGCAGAGGAAAACAACGTTAGCAGGCCAGATCCGCGAAAGGGAAGCCACGACGACGGCCGTGTCGAGGCATCGGACGTGCGACCTTGACTTACAATACCAATTACTGTGCCATAATCCTGCTCCGCATCCTGAGCGTTTACGCTCGAGACGAAGGCGAGGGGACTGAAGAGAAGAAGGCTCCAGGCGATCATGCCAATGGCAATCGCCCAGTAGCTCTGGGATCGCCGAGCCATGGTGAATGGACGACTCGGCGGCGGTATGACGACCGAAGATAGGAAAATGGGGTATCAATCAACTAAGCAACAGAGAATAAAAAAATCAAAGCCACCAGAGCCAAAAGCGCCGAGACCTCTCTATTGTCCTCTCATACAAGACACCCGAGGATGGAACGGGGTTATTGGAATTGGATGGGTTGGGTTAAGGGGAGAGAAAGAGTAGTTAGTTGGCAGGATGAGCAGAAAGGCTGGAGGGGATTTCTCTTATATGGCCGATGCAGGTGGAAGAAGCCAGAATTCGCAAGTGGACAAGTTGCAAAAAAGACACATCTTCAATATCGAGGTAAAAGTGGGCCTATAGCCACCATCCAACGGTGGCATTGGATACCTAGCCGTGCCTAGCCATGCCTACCGCTCTCCAGCAGTGCCCTAGTCCTAGGCGGTGCTAGGGACCTTGGGTGGTGTGAAGCCGCCTAGGGTCAGTGGATCGTGCGTCATTGGGCAATGATGGGCGGCCTTGTACACATTGTTACTCACGCCCGCCAAGATCAGTGGCAGGTCCAACAGGACAACTTGGCCTCAAGGTGCCACTAGGGGCGGTAAAGAACCCACCCAGGGCCCTTTGGGGCGCTTCCAGCTCCACGCAGCGCCCACACAGGTAGTCGGTAGTAGCTAAAAGGGTGGGGGGTTTAGTATGAACTAACCGAGTCAAAGACATGTACCGGTAGCTCGAGTGCAGTGTCAAACGACTCAGACTACTTGGCTGTACATACATAACTGCCAAAAACAGATATGCTGAGTGTATGTGGCCTATGATAAAGCCAGCTTTCAACAAGTTTAGGTAGAGTTATCCATTCACTTTTGATCATTCACCGCATTTATGGGCTGTACTCACACCCACGTGGTTTCTTTGTCTTATCCAGTCACCCAATGTGTTGAAAGTGCACAGCAACCCATGTTACACTTTCAGCCGCCACAGCTTCTGGACACAGTAATCCGTTCCGAATTCACTCGGCGTTTGTTAGTTGCCACATACAACCTATCTTATTGCAATCATCAAGATCCTAATATTCCATTATCGATTCAAAGCAAATGTATTGTGATAGGTGGGATTTAGTTTTGTTCATATACTGTATGTATACTTGGGCAGTTATCTACTTATCTGTCGTCTTCTCCGAGTTTCCTCCACAGACTTTTGTGCGGGGCATCCCTGCTACATGAGTTCCGTCCCTCAATTTAGATAGTGTCTCCTACTACTTTCTACATATATCGCTAGTCGGAATGCCTGCCTTAAACCCTGACAATAAGGTACTGTGTAGTATCCCTTTAAAGATTATTTCGGCTCCGTTATATAAAAAGTGGAATAGTAGGGCCGCACTCGCAGCTCTTATACCTAATACATAAATTATCCGAGTATATTTTATTGTTCTATTAAATATAAAGAGCTGCATATGCGGCCCCGCTATTCCACTTTTAAGTTACGGAGCTAAAATGGTCTTCAAAGGGATAGTATAGGTTATTTATAAAACCGCTGTAGGACAGATACGGTGTAACTATAACATAAGCTCATGCTACTATATGAAGATCTGAGTCATCACATTTATGGGCAAGTCGTGGAAGTAAAACAATGTAAAGTCATCGTACTGGACCGGCACCGGCCAGTCTTCGAATTTAAGAGTTGGCTGTCAAGCTCATAAAACCATCATAGCGCTTGCAGCTAACAGGACGCTGAGTCTATACATTCATCATGGAACACGCCCTCCCTCCCATGCGTTCCCATGGGCGCCTTGGAGTATACTTCAGATCTGCTTCACATAAAACCTAGTGTGCTAGAATTCACGCGACGCTTCTTCGACCACCACGCTTTATAGAACCCTACGCCATGCAGCCTTTTGAGTATGCGTAAATGTTCAATTCGCCGCCCGTTGTTCCACACAAGCTAGGCGATCCTATCCTATCTCATTCCAACAGGCCGGCAGCCACGGTTTCGCCTCCACTCCTCAGGACCACGCGTTGACCGACTTCCAACGGCACCTTACTGCTCATCTTCACCACGATCCTCGCCACACTAGCCGGTTTGACGATCTTGGGCTTTTTCTTCAGCACCGTCCCCTTAACCTTATCAAGAAGAGCAGGTATCTCAACAATCTGGCCGGCAGCATGCAGACGGCCCCTATGTACGTCCACCTGCATCGGCATCAACATGTCAAATGCAAGCACTTTGACTGTAAAGGTGTCGACGCAAGTGATTGGCTGTGAAGGGTCGCAGACAATGTCGCCCACACGCACGTGAATCGGGTCAATGTTGCTGAGATGAATCACGATGTTCTGCCCAGCAACGGCCCAGTCAACCGGCTCAGAGTCCAGCTCTAGTGATTTGACATAGGCCTTTTCTCCACTTGGTTGGACTAAAAGCGCATCGCCGGCTTGCAAAGATCCGGCGTCAATACGCCCAGATATTGTTAGTGGGCTTTGCTGCGAACGAAATACTTCCGAAATGGTCATCCTCAACGGTTTGGTCAAGGCCCTGGTCATAGGCTCTGAGCTCTCTAATTCGGCAATGAGAGTGTTTCCGCTATACCAACTGGCAGCAGGGTCGGATGACTTATTGACTAAATTGTCACCATTGAGACCAGATACGGGCACATAGCTGACGTTCTTGAGCTGGAACCCTGTGGCGGACAGGAAACCTGACACCTGCTGCGAGATCTCGTCAAATCTCTCTTGTGACCAGGCGACAGTATCAAGCTTATTGATGGCGACAATGATTCGTGATACACCCATGCTGCGTAAGAGGAGTGAGTGCTCTCTGGTTTGTCCTTTGAGACCAGCCTCAAAGGAACCCGTCGACGCGTCGACGACCAATATCGCAAAGTCCGCTTGACTGGCCCCGGCGATCATATTTGGGATAAAATCTCGATGACCTGGCGCGTCTAATATGGTAAATGATGTAGAGTCCGTCTCAAACTTATTCGTGGCGATGTCGATCGTGACCCCACGGGATCTTTCTTCAGAACGTTGATCTAGCACCCACGCAAGGGCGAATGATGACTTTCCGATACTCTCGGCTTCCTTTCGATATTTCTGGATGGTCCTCTGGTCCACTACGCCCAATTCGAGGAGCAGTCTGCCCATGAGAGTGCTCTTTCCAGCATCCACATGGCCTGACATTATTAGCGTGTCTTCGCCCCCAAATTTTCGAGGTTCTTGGTAACGACATACCAACCACGACGAAGCTTGCATTTTTCTTTTTCTTCGCTTTTCCAAACTCACTCAAGACGTCCAGGTTTTTACTTTTCGGTAACGGAGTATCGTCGATTTTCGTGGCCTTCATTCCATCTACTATGCCTTCGTCCTTCCCCTCGAGCCCGCCCTTCTTTTTATTTGAACTTGCCGCCATTTTTTTGTTGCTTGCTAGTTCCGAATCTATTAGTATAGTCATGGAGGTACCTTTTTCGCCATAAGCGAACCTTTGGATTGTGCTGTGAGCACCACGTCGTCAGGACTTGGTTCTGAGAAAGCATCAGCTATTGAAGACGCAAAGCTCATGTACGGTATTGGATATTGATTCCTTGGCACAGGTGCAGCCCAACTCGTAGAGGATCCTAGTAATGTTCGAGCAAAAGCAGAGGGAGCGGCAAGCGCGGTAGGGCCAGGGTGTGAATCTGTCGTGGTTGAAGGGTCAGGTATGCCAGACTGTGTGGTGGCTGTATCAGGATGCTCGATTGTTCCATCTATGTCAGGGTTGGGTTGAGCTTTTGTGCGAGCAGGGAGAGTCTTCACATTCTCTCTACTACTCAACCTCGCTGCTATAGCCCCAGTTATTGGCCGATCTGGTTCTCTGGGCGCTTTCGGGGTCATGCTGTTTTCTGACGATTGCATGGTTCTGTCTTCCAACTTTCGATCTTCAGCCTTTCTTTTACGAGCCGCGGCCAATGCTTGGAGTTTTGACATTTTCCCTGAAGAGCTGGAGCCTCCCAATAGACCGCCGACCGGCCGAGATGGTTCGATGAAATTGGTGCATCGGTCATTGGGAATATTTAACCACGGCATATCATGGAAGAAGTCGGCCAGAGAAAGCTGCGGCCTGTGCTCTAGGCGCTTGTCATCTGCATCCGTAACGTTAGACGACGGGTAACCTGAATATAATCGATCTCGGACCCACCCTCAAACACCCCTAGAACACCCAGGTGATGTCTCCTGGGTCCAGGCACTTCTACGTATTGCCTATTGACGCCTGTGCCGCAGAATGTATCCATATGAAATCGTGCGGACTCACCTCCAGGCCTGTTCTTTTGAGCGGGCGTTTTGGCGGGTTTCGGTGAAATATACTTGCTCGCCAAGTAACTCACGGACTTGTCGACATCGTAGTAGTAGTGCCACAAGGCTTCTTCAATCTGTTGCGTTGTGACTTTGGAGGAATCGCTTCCTAACGCGACGCGGACCTGGGCTGTACCAGCGTCCATCTGGGCTACGCAGCGTATTAGACAATTTGTTGCGAGTAGAGAGAGTAGGTATATGGCATTTTTTCTATGCAGATCGTACCTCGATCCTCAGGGCTCAACTCATCTTCTTTGTCTGAGTACGCACCACCCTCATACTCGTCGAGGTCATTTTCGTAGTCGTAGTTCCGATATGCTTGATGTCGCGACATGGCGGCAGCGGATGAGTCACGTTCTTGAAGCACAACGACGCCTGTAGAGTTGGGGTAAATATTTACTTTTGAAAGAACCTAATGGCTCATGTGGAAGTAAACGAGCCACACAGAGTATTTGAAATGTATAGGGAGCTTTTGTCACGGAAGATAACGTTGGCATAGAGTCTCCAACGTAGCTATTGGAGGGGCAAAGGTAGAGAGGGTACCTACGTAACCAGGCAAGGAAGGCACCCCATGTTGGCCGAGAATGTACCTACAACGAGGGCTACAAAGGGTGGAGATGCATACACCCGTGCCCTGCCAAGTGCGCTTCCGGTCAACGTAGGTAGTGAATGGACTCGGCCAACATAGGATGCCTCGCGAAAGGAGGGGCATTGAGGGGTGGGGAGGGCTCCGCACTGTGGTTCCACACACTCTAGCAGCATGGTTTTGTAAGCTCCCCCTGTAGCCTGTTGTGTTAGGTTATTGACTTTTTAACTACCAACGATCAACTGAATATACTACGCTACTTCAAGAAGACGCCTTATGCTCCAAACGCTGCTGTTCTTTGACGTTTTGTTTGATATCTGTGCCAATACATTACACGCTCCATGAATCATAATACACGAGATGCAGCGATCAACTTCACGCAGCCCCTGCTTGCCTACCGGGATATACCTAACCTCACGCAGCTTATCACATGTAAAACATTTGATGTCCCAGTATACCTGATTTATGGTATATCGAGCTAGAAAGCTCGTGAAAAAAGCAGCTTACAACGGAAAAGAGAATGATAACCATGCAATATCTTTTGCTCGAGGCATCCCCACCTCTTATAGATCAATCAAACTTTCTTCCACAGCAGGCTGCTGAGGTGCATGCTGTGGAGCTGACGGGAAAGGGTCCTGACTGAATCCTGCATATCCCGGAGCTGCTGCCTGGTAGAGATGACCAAGCTGACCCCCGTTTGGTTGCTGCTGCTGTTGCTGTTGCTGTTGCCAATAGTGATGGGAATTCGGTTGCGCTACTTGCTGGTATTGCTGAGCCTGTTGAGATGGTTGGGCGGGGTTCTGAACGGGCGGGACATTGGCGGAAGCAGGTGTTGGGGGAATAGATTGTCTATTGAAATTTGATGGCTGGTGCAAGTTGGGATATGGGGACTGTGCAGTTTCCAAAGCTGTATTTGGTGTATGCCCTTCAGCTGGAAGTGAGGTATTGTAGTAGTAGGCTGCGCTTGAGTCTGTCGATGTAGCCGCTGGCTCGCGGACTTGATTATGCGGGGTTTGGGGCGAGGGTTGAGGCAAGTGATTAGACTGAGAAGGTGTAGGCGTATGTTCGGGGGGGACAAAGTTTGGCTGAGTAGGATAGTGAACAGGGGCTGATGGAGCCTGCTTGTGGTAACTCTCGTTCCTTTGTATAGTGTGTGGCGGGTATTGATTATTGGAAGGCATCAAAACTGATGAACGTTTGTCATAGTTCGCATATTGAGGTTGTGGTTGTGGTGTATGTTGAGCATAGTCGGTAGCTGTGGGTCGAGGACCAAAGCTTTGCGGTGGTTCGCCAGTGTAAAAATTCTCTGCTCCTGACGAAGAGTTACCAGCCGCAGGGCCCAGGGCGGCATAAGGGCTGGGTGCCTGTCTCAAGTTAGGTAGGTTATAACCACCAAGACTATGTTGGCTGTATGCTTTAGAGAGACGTTCCTCTAGCATCCTGTCGTAATAACGCACGACGGTGGACAACTTGGCGTGCAAATCCAGTAAAGTGTCTGCAGGGGTTATTAGCAGCAGCAGCAACAAAGCTCGCATGGTCTCGAGATACATGTACTTACCATGCTTGCTCATGGTTTCCCCATAAGTGCGCGCAAGTTTGGGTCTCAATGTCCCGATTGAGTCATAAAGTTCTTGTATTTGGGGCTCCCTTAGAATAGTGCCTGGTGGCTGTGTTTGCAATCGATCCACTAGAGTTGCGAATAAGTTGATATTTTCTGCCTCAACAGGGCTGAGTTCGTAGTCGTTCTTTGGAAGGACGAAGCTCGTAGCCGAAACATCGCCCACGTTGTTCGTTTGCTGCTTCAGGGCAGCGGCATGCCGCTGCTTTTGTTCTTCCATATCGGCCAGCGAGGCAGCTATAGCAGCCTTTAGGTCCTCATCCTCCTGCTCGGCCTCGGCAGAAGATTCCGGGGCCTTGGCACTGGCTTGGGTAGCTGATGGTTTGTTGTCAGTGGGAGGGACATATCCTCGCGAATGGCTCTGAACCTCCTCGAGACTCATTGCGAGTGCTTTCTTGAGATCTTCATCAAAAGCGTCGTCCACTCGAGCATTCCGGGGTTGCATGTTTGCCGATATACTCCGATTTTTATGGGGAAACGATGAGGCGGTAGGTGACACAGTGTCTCCCGTGAAAGCTCCTTTGCTGGACTTGTCCGTTAACCTAGTGTAGCAGCCATCATCAACTCGTACAGCTTGCATTATGCCTAAGTGAGGCAAAGGAAGTGTCTTGGAGGAGCACTGTTGGTCGAAACAATTACCACAGTTGCGGCAGTGGTGTTTTCGGTTGGTGAAAGTAAATGGGGTCCGGCATCGCATACACACATCAGAATCGGTCCATTCGGGGGGCTACATTTAACAGGTAAGCTTATGACTGATCTAAATGTACTTGTACGGCCAGACTCACGGCACTACTGTCAATCATACTGCTCGCGACGGTCACTCTAGGTGGGAATTGATAGCCTTCCTTTTGTAAAGTCCGATACACTTCGTTGATGTATTGTAGATCATAACGCCCCTCGGTTGCAGCGGCCCAAGATTGAATCAGCTCCAGCATCTTGGCTCGGACGTCTTGGTTCACGGCAGCAGGGCCAACGGCATGTAATAGAGAGACGAGGTTGTCCATAAACTCGCGTGAAGCGATCTCGACAAGGAAGTGTGAACCGCCGTTCTTAACGCATGTGTCGGTGAGCTGGATCGCAGTCAGCGGGACCACCATAACCGTAGTCTTGGGCATATAGGAAGCCCCCATACATTCAAGGCGCTGAGTTGTGTGTTGGGATTCTTGTTGCCTATGCGACGCTTGAGCGAACGCATAGCTTCTTTGGGCTGGACAGTCTTGGAGCGTATGACATCAGATATTTCGAGATTGAGGGGAATATCTTCACTGCAAGTGGGAAGCGGATTAGCCGTGTGCATAGAAGCTGCAGACACGTCGCCCAGGTAGGAGAGATTCGTACAGACTGCTGCCAGTGGCCTTGCCAATCTGCTCGTCCAAGGCGCTATTGGCCGAGGACGACCACCAACCTCCCATCATCGTGCAGGTGGCCCTCGTCTATTCAAGCTAGGATCGAATAGTCGCGATGTTGGTGTGGATGAAAGCTAGATCTTGAAAGCTCCGGGCTGGTGTATTATTCGTAGGACAGGTTGCGCGGTGATGAAATTCGTCGGTGATATTCACCAACAAGTTGTTGAGCATTAGGCGGAGGATGCGCTGCTGCGGATGCAAGCTGCCAAATAGTAAGAGGTAGCCTGTTGATGTAACTGAGTGGAGCTGCGCCTGATGCGCTGTGGGTACTCCCTACTAGCCTCTGGGTACCTTGGCTGCCTGATATTCCCATAAGCACCACCGGTACCTAGACCCGCTTAAGAAGTCTACACGCGGGCGAGATAGACATCTCTACGTAATCCATTCTCCGTGTATGTACATGTACCTACATAGATGTGTGCGTAGACCCTGACCCTGTATCGAATAGGTTGATGCTAGAAATGCTTATATAACTTCAGTATGCTTACGGTATGAAAGTTAAGGATAATGGCGTTGTGAATACCTACCTACTATGTAGATATGCTCCCTAGTTATCTCAACTTCTTAGTCCAGGCACGGAAATGCTACATAGTAGCACCGTTACTTTAGTTTTCAGGGCTGAGAGCGATACGTCTATTACGCTGCCTAACCTCCCAGGGCTTAACGAAATGGCAATGCGAAACCTACACCTCGTAATCAACAGTTTCTGCGATGCACATGTCCATAAGGGAAACGTTTGGGAATACCTACCTAGGTAGGTAGATTAGAGGTACAGTACATCTAATCGGCGCCGCAGCCCGCGCCGGCCGCGAACGGCCTGTGTAGGCCTACGATCCAACCCAGTGATCCGGTATATCCACCTCGATTAGATCCCTTCTCTAGGCCATCGTGCCCTGCGAGAAGGTCACAACATATATTGAGGCTTTTTCCTATCTAATTTTTCTGTCATTAATGAGCCGTCTAGGTACAGACTGGAATCGAAAGTTTCCGGATCATAACGATAGTAATAGTCATATACGCCTCAAGATGCCTGATGGGAGTAACATACTTATCAAAAGGGCTGAATACCAGGGCTTGGAGAATGATTCAATACGGAAAAAGTATTCTATGAGGGCAGACACTTGGCTATCCAAAAGACTCTCAGTTCCTTGGAAGGTCAACTAGTCTCTATATACAGCACTTCTACGCCGTCAAATATCCCTTGGGGAAGGTTTGGCCGAGTGTCTCAGAGTCTGAGTAGCCTTATTTATCTACTATCCGAAACCTCTGCAATTGGTATTTATGCCTATGATATGATGAATACGAGTACGAAGGCTTGATGCAGTTCGTGGGGCTTTGTATAGGTGACCTCTTGTCAGCGTGTAGGCTTCTGTATAACATAAACTCAGAAACTAACGCGTCTAGTTAACTATTTCGTAGTGAATGGGAGCAGATATATGGACAATCTGCACAGAATCAATGACTGGCCTCGTAGTATAATGCCATGTCTTAGTCTTTAGCGACTCTGGTAATCAGGAGACGTGATGCCCGCCTAGATAGACTCCTCCAAGCCCCTACATGCTGGCCAACGCAGGGCTCAGCGAGACAAACCGACATTAATAGCCTAGGAAGCGCCCTAGTAACTATGACACCCCCTTGCTAAAAGAATTAAAAGACGAAAAGCTGACTGCGTGGTAGGTGAGAGGAGGATCAGTCCTGTCGGGGCAAGATACATTTATTCGACTGACGCTTGAGACAAGACAGCCTCCTTTGTCCAGAGCGTCTCGCTTTTTTACCAGTCTACGTAACAGCGTGCTTATCTGCAGTGTCTTATTTGGTGGCTGCAACAACGCGATAGCGTACCGGCTACTCCGAAGAGATTCATTGTCCGACTGTCTTTATGCATGTTGGCACCACCGTACATAGTTAAAGCATCTGGCTATGTAAGCTATCCAACATCCGACTTAGCTACAAAACTCTCGTGTTTCTACGCTACCTCGAGTTGCTTCATATCCATGCGCTCAATTCAAAGCGCAGCGACTCCTAGGGTTCTCTCGAAACTGTCGTGTATCATCCAGTCACGCCTCTCATTTTCCCATTCATCCACCCTTCATGGCAATGCCTGAGCGTGTCTTGCGTCTTTCGGGACTGTATCACCGTAAAGAGGGCGTTTCAGAGGAATTTCACCGCTTCTCTCGGCATCACGCTGTTAGATGCGCGAAGATCCATGAGAAATACGGGATCCTGAAATATCAGATAGTTCGTAGCCAATCCTCTCCCAACTCGATTGACCGTGTACCCTATCTAACATGCACTCTAGGCCTGTAGTTCTTCTAGTGCCCAAGCATTAGCTGAAAGCATGAAGACTCATTACCAGGTAAACACACATGACCTCGAGATCGAATACTACTTCAAGGACATCGCTACGCTCCATGCTGTATCCGCCGACCCAGAATTCAAGGAGCTCCACCTCGAGTCTGAGCCTTATGTTCGTCATGATACCGCCAAGGTCACCCTGACATGGATTGAAACCTATGTAGAGAATGGCAAGGCGGTAAATGCCGATTCTGAAGGGCAAAGCCTTTATCCCCCTTTCGCCGAGCTGGCTGATATTGAGGGATCGGAGAAGCCTGTTGAGAAGTACTACGAGGAGTGATGTATGTAGCTAACCCGCCGTTTTGGTTCCTAAATGGACGATGAAACCACTCTATGTTAATAGATGAGACTCTAAATCCAGCAATTTACGCGTACAATGTAACAGCATCATGGTCGCCGTAGCGGCTTGAGATACCGTTTTTTATAAGTCCGTTAATCGCGTTTCCAGACACGCAACACAAAACCAAAGCTAACCTGGGTTTCACATACAAACTGATCAATGCCCTTTGCAGTGACCGCGAGCCGCAATATTCGATCGACATTTGAGTCGAATCTAGTATGTCTCGACTAACTTTATCAAATAGGTATCAGGGCATGAAATTGACAAATGGGCGCACTAGAGTGATTTAAGAATAAGGCCGCGAAGTCGCAGTGACTGTTATTGTAAACTGCCCACCGCAAGTAAAGACGTTTTTTAATGCAAAGTTGGTTAATCCGTATATATGTAGTACTGTCGAATGAACCAGCAGAATATGCTCCAGGTGGAAGAGCTCTAATCCTGACTAAGCTTTGCCACACATCAAGTAGAAATGAGATCTTTGTTGACTTCTACCAAAACCGGCAACTCATCGTTTGGCTGAGGCATATGATACTCAGCGGAAAACAGTAAAACCGACAGCCAAACAAACTAACAATCATAGCACAAGATGCGGTGCCCGTATCTTGGGTCTTTGGGCTTCAACTATGATAGAGATTATACTGATACAATCAAGTTACGTAGGACGTACTTTAAGCATCTACGGCCAAACCAAAAGCTATGAGTCCTTACCGTCCATAACCCGTACTTACCTAAATAGGCAGTTTAGTAGAGATACGTAGCTGCTGCCTATGCCCCACTGTAGGCTTAAGTAAGCAGTGAGACCTCACACATTACCACTTACCTGGTGGATGATTGCGATCCAATCCAATCCACCTTACAGGATGAGTTATGTAACCTCGATTGGATATACCATCTTGCCTTTTGCAACTTGGCTCTGTCCTCCTTCAAATGCTGCTTAACGCATTCAACACAGACCGCCAGGTCAGAAACAGCGTATTGTTTTCTTATATACCCCTTCGCACTTATTGTTAGACTGTGGCTTTGCGCCTTTGCCTTTGTGCCCAGCGCTTCTTGGAGACCGTCCTGTTCGCGTCTTCAGTGCTGTCATTCAGCCGTTCACTACCACCGCTTGTCCTGAAAGAATGCCCTCCTCTTCCTCCCTCCGTCTCCTGAACAATTACGGTACATCAGATGTTATCCTGCGTAATCCACCGTGTGCTCCTTGTGCTTATACCGTCCAGCTCACCACCCGCCGCCGCCGCCTTCGCTCCCCTGTCCCGACCTGCCATCTTGCAGTTGCGCTTTCGCTGTGGTCGCCCGCCTCTCTCTCAACTCTTTCCGAGATAAATCCTGCGTTATGAGACCCCGTTGCCGTCTGCACCCGATATGAGTCCTGTCGCATATTCGGGGACCGTTACCACCCCCGGCAACGGTACAATAATGTCGAACTCTCGCAGTCATGCGACTGAACTGGCTGGAAGGGGGCCGACGGGGGGAGTCGCTTATGGCGGAAACTCAGGCCCGGGAAGGCCGCCCTTTCGCCACATAGAGGATCTTGTGTCGGTTACAGATGAACTTGACCCCCACGCGCCCATGCGCAAAGTTCTCGAGGCTGGCGATGGGCACATGCGCCAAGCCATCACCTATAAAGACTTTGGTCGGCCCGATCTGGCACTGCAGGAATATATCAAAGCATTTACTATTGCTGTGGATAAGGTTCCCAAACACAAGGACTATCCATCTCTCAAATCAGATCGAGGGGAGCTGGGCCGCTTATATCATGCTCTCAAGGTCAAGATCACCAATAATGGAGCTGCTTACGACAAAATAAAAGCAATGATCAAAGAGGACAACCTGAAGAGTGGTGTGCGTCCACAGAATACCGTTAACATGTCCCTTGACAAACTGCTCTCGGATCTACCTACTGTACCATCCAGTCCGCCATTGCAGAAGACAATCGACAGCCGCGACGCCCTTAGTAACGGCTCCGCTAATGGCTACTCTCCCAGGCCTGGTTCTCAGTCCCGCGACGGACCCGGAGCCAAGGTGAAGCCCGCGGTCCATCCAAAGCCTCAGGCGCTGCACGGCAATTCTATTAAACCAGTATCGAACAACTCTCCTGATCTGATGGCTCGTTTTGCGAAACTTCGTGATTCTCAAAACTCTCGAAATAATGCCTCCCCGCCATCGTTAAGCAAACCATCCGGCCCGAGAGCTATGCCTCTCCCTAATCGTCTACCCCTATCGGTTCAAAGTGCCTTGCCAGCTATGCCTAAAGTGCCTGATGCGATCTACAGTCCCGCTAGAGGCACGGTGACAAGCGAGGCTGCTAATCTCCCTTCTAGTACACCCCGCGGCATGTTCAGCCGGACTAATTCTCTCGTGTCGATCTCAGGTACGCCTACTCGTACCTCTATGGAGAGCTATTTCAGACCACTCAACGGAGAGCAATTTGTAACCGCACATACGTACGGAGAACCGCAATCTTCTTCAGCGGGCAATCTTCAAATACCCGAGGGAGATCTCATCACAGTGAATGAGCTCTTGCGCTTTATGAAAGGTGGGAATGCGAACATCAAGATCCTTATCATTGATGTTCGTGACCGTCAGTTATTTGACGAAGGTCACATATTCTCGCAAAATATTGTGTGCCTTGATCCTACTGTCTTGTCACGTAAAAATATATCAGCAAGCGATATAGTCGATAGCATGATTCTTGCTCCCACAAATGAAAAACTGGCGCTTGAACACCGCGACGAGTTCGATTTGATCGTCTTTTACGACCAAGATTCCAGATCAATACCTAAAAGGACCAGCGGCAACATAGAGGAAGCGGTCATATTCAATCTCCAACAAGCTTTGGTTCACTATAGCTTTCCTAAGCAGTTGGTGCATGCGCCAAAACTGCTTGTGGGAGGTTTAGATGCATGGGTAGACGCAATGGGGAAGCAGTCCCTGCAGACGTCTCAGACGCAGCCAATTCTTAGCCAAGCTACCTCGACGTCTGCTAGTACGCGCCGACGACTAAGAAATAGAACATTGAAACCAGAGGAGGTTAATACCTTCGAAGCAATGATTGGACGAGATGAGAATGGAGATTTTGACTATACTAAAACTAGAGAGGATTTCATGCGACGCTTCCCAAGCATAAGGGAGCCTGAGTCTATGATTTCCGACGAGAAAGCTCGAAATACCGGCTCTGGAGGTGCAGAGTTTTTGAAGGACATGACTCCTACACCGCCCGTTCGTCCAAAGCCGTCCGTTGCTAGAACGAGGTATAGCGGGTTTGAGTCTGCAGATGAACACGCGCCACCTGGGGCTCTTGGTATGGTGGCCAACACTGACGCTTCTACTGTGTCTGGTAACAAGCCCACTGGACTTGTCAACCCACACAACTGGTGCTACGCCAACTCCTCTATTCAAGCGCTCCTGGCATCCCGGGGGTTTGTAGACGAATTCTTGGACCCTCAGTGGCCGACGAAATATCGTCCTGACGTACCACCCCTTGACCCTTCTTACAATCAGCTAATGTGCAGGATCCTGGGTAACCTTTTCCAATGGTTGAGCCAAAGAAGCTTCCAGACCATGAAAGCTTCAACACTCATGGTATGTCTCATTGAACCCTGGCTTTAGCTACCTAATCACTCACTGGGCATAGCATTATTTAAGGACCATCCATACGGGATACCGCACAAACGCTGGAAGGGTCTTGAGATTTGGGGATGCTAATCAGCACGACTCTGACGAATTCATCACATTTCTGTTTGGTCAGATTGAGGTCGAGACTCGCTTGAAGATGACAAAGAATGCTGTGGCACAGCTAGATACCACCCAACCTGTGGGTTTCATTGCGCACCGATGGGGAAATCGTCCCAGCGATACCATCATCAGTCGACACTGGTATCTGATGGAGCTTCAGACGTTTACTTGTAAAAAGTGCAAGGCACAAAATTTCATGGCTGATGAAGCAGAAAGATACGCATTTTCGGTACCCGATCATGACAACGCTAATCTGTCGCAACTTGTGGCAGAGCATTTTGCCGAAATACATGTCGACTCCGAATGTGACAAGTGCGGCTCTAGGGGCAAGACGTTAAGGAAGCAGATCGCGCGTTTGCCCCCGTTGCTGCGCGTGGGCCTCCAGAGGACAGATCAAACCAGCTCAGTAAAGTATCTGAGCAAAGTGCAATTCCCTTTCGAAGGACTTGATCTGGAGCGTTACGCTGTCGACGGCGAGTCTCGGATGCAAATCGCCAGGTTACTCGGAGGTGAAGCAGCTGACGGGTTCGATTCCGGTACTATCTATAGCTTATATGCCGTGGTCACCCACTCCGGATCGACTTTGAACTCCGGCCACTATGTTTCCTACGTCAAAACGGACGATGGCAACTGGACGGAATGTAACGACACCATTGTCACCACCGGTATACGCCCAATGGATGCTCAGAGGATTCTCCACGGCTGCGGGGGCGGGTTCACGCCAGTGCAGCTATACTACAAGCGAGAGAGCAAGTGAAACTCGGCATAACGCCTTTGTTGCTCACGTGGCTAAATGGTTTTCAGTTGAAGCCTCAAATATGAAAGTAGGGAATTCAGGTGATATATAGTAGGTTATACCGACAAGCAGCGGGCATGATGCTCGAATGAATAGCATTGCAACTAGGCGTTAGGGCACTGGGTAGGTCCGCTCAGATGGTAACATAGGGGTATCTATAGGAAATTTAATACCCATCATATTATACGCAACAGGTTTACAGGTACAGCTTTATTTGATATTCCCTGACAATGAGTGTCCAACACTTTATTCAAAAAATATTAACTCGTGAGCGTCAGTTATACCCGGTCGCAGAAAACCTGGCCGTACCGCTATCATGATAGAAGCAATACGCACGATGTCTTAGGCTGCTCTTGTGATACTTCCAGGATTAATTTGCAACCAAAACGTAAAACCGCTGGGGATAAAATTTGGACGGATTTCGGCTCACTCTTCAAAGACGTACCGAATAAGCTAATGAGTATATCGAACGTAGTTCATGAGGTGAACCTTATTGACACCCAGGCATGGTAATATTAAGTTGATACTAGCCGTGCCGAGGTTGATCACTTACACGGGCCAAAAATAATCATGTTGGCGGGCATTCTGCAGGTCCGTACTTTACTGCAACACTACTAGGTACACCCTGGGCAATTTAAGGTTCGACTTACCTAATCTCTAGTGCACTTAGGTATCGCTAACTAGAGCACATGATGCCGCGGCGGAAGCTAGCTCCCTCACCCCCTGTCGGTTCGGCGTATTTTTTAATCCAATCTCTTGGCCAACTTCACTCGATTCCAGCCAGCCGTTTACGTCACAGCCACAAAACGACCGTGGCAGAACACCAAGGAATTCCCACCGAGGTACATACATGGTCCAAGTTCTCTGGCTTTCCTCTCTCACGACCGCACACCTAGTCATCTGTCTTCTATTTTCCGTAATAACCAGCACGATAACGAATTACATCGTCACCTCGTCGAATTCAGCCATGACTCTCGCGACTCAGTACGAGGGTGTCCTGCCCTTGCACATGGTGCAGAAACCTCCCTTCATGGTCCAGGACATGAGCGCGCCGGAGGTCGAGGGCGAGTCGCGACCGTACCGACACATCAAGGCGAAGGATGGCTTCATTACTCGCCCTTCGCCCGAGATAGGCACCGTCTACGACCTGTTTACGACGACTGCGAAGAAATTCGGCACTAAGCCCGCCATCGGCACTCGTTCCCTCGTCAAGACGCACGTTGAGACCAAGAAGGTGCCCAAGGTGGTTGATGGTATCAAGACAGAGGTTGAGAAGAAGTGGACTTACTTTGAGCTGTCTCCGTATAAATATCTGACCTACAAGGAGTATGAAACGCGAGCGCTGAATGTCGGTGCTGGTCTGAGGAAGTTAGGTTTGGAACCCGGTGACAAGATACACATCTTCGCCTCGACAAGGTAGCCCTTACTAAAGCATTGCTTCACCACCAACTCGCTTGGCTAGTTGCTAACATAGTAGGTAGCGCGGATTGGCTATGCATGTCACATGGAAGCGCCTCGCAGTCCATCACCATCGCTACTGCCTACGATACGCTTGGCCCAGATGCTGTCGAATATTCGCTCACCCAGACTGAAGCTAAGGCTATGTATACCGATCCTCATCTTTTGAAGACTGCGAGCCAACCCCTTAAAAATGCCAAGGACGTCAAATACCTCATCTACAATGACTCTACCAACATGCCCATATCAGATGATGAGCTGGCTGAGTTCAAGGCGTCGCATCCGGAGTTGACTATTCTTTCATATTCCGACTTGGTAGCACTCGGCGCTGAAAATCCAGTCGCGCCAGTTCCGCCAAAGCCAACGGATCTGTGCTGTATCATGTACACTAGTGGCTCCTCTGGTACCCCTAAAGGTGTGCCTATCACTCATGAAGGCTTGGTTGCTGGCGTCACGGGCTTGTATGAAGTTATTGCCGAGACTATAACGTCCAAGGAGGTTGTTCTCGCTTACCTACCCCTTGCGCATATCTTAGAGATGTGTGTGGAGAACATAGTCGTTTTCATAGGAGGAACGTTGGGTTATGGCTCCCCTCGAACTTTGGCCGATACTTCGATGCGCAACTGTGCTGGAGACATGCGCGAACTTGCGCCCACGGTCATGGTTGGTGTTCCGCAGATCTGGGAGACGATCAGGAAGGGAATCGAGGGCCGAGTGAACTCTGGTAGCGCTCTGACGAAGAATCTATTCTGGGGCGCGTACAACTTGAAATCACTTCTTGTTTCGACTGGCTTACCTGGTGGCTTCATCCTGGACGCATTGGTCTTCAAGCAAGTTAGAAAACTAACAGGAGGTCGCGTGCGTTTTCTCTTCAACGGCGGTAGCGGCATCTCTGAGGGCACGCTGCAATTTATGAGCATAGTGTTGGCCCCTATGGTGACTGGATACGGTTTGACTGAGACATGTTCAAACGGCGTAGGTAAACCCTAACAACACTCATACGATAGTCACTGACCCTGGAAATCACAGTCCCTTGGATGCCCCCTGCAATGGACGCCCAGCGCCATCGGCCCTGTGCCGCCTTCAGTAGAACTTAAGCTCGTTAGCCTTCCTGACCTTGGCTATAGCACGTCTTCTACACCGCCACAGGGCGAAATTCTTTTGCGCGGCGCACCTGTCGCCAAAGAGTATTTCAAGAATCCCGAAGAGACGGAGAAGGCGTACACACCAGATGGGTGGTTCCGAACAGGCGATATCGGCGAAATCGACTCTGTTGGGCACGTCAAAATCATAGATCGCGTCAAGAACCTGGTGAAATTGCAAGGCGGCGAATACATCGCGCTGGAAAAGCTCGAGGCTATCTACCGAGGGAGTAAATATGTTAACAACCTCATGATTCACGGTGACAGCTCGCAACCGCGGCCGATTGCCATCATCTCTCCCAACGAGAAACCTCTCGCTGAGCTGGCCAAGAGCCTTGATGTCGACCATGGCGAGATGCACCACAACAAGAAGGTAGAGGAGGCCGTGCACAAGGACCTGATAGCCACAGGAAAGAAGGCCGGCCTGAGCGGGCTTGAGATGGTCAGTGGTGTTGTGATCGTTGAAGATGAGTGGACACCGGCGAGCGTAAGCAACAACCTTCTCCGCGCACAAGAGGACAAAATACTGACGCTCATTCAGGGTCTCGTCACGGCTACACAGAAGGTCAACAGGCGAGCGATAAGGGACCATTACAAAACAGAGATCGAGAAATGCATGAAGGCGCAGTCTTAATGAGTGACAGTAGTATTGCCGCTGTACTATATCTAATTGGCAAGGAGTTTGGGGCACATGATGCTATGCGACCAGATATCTTGAAGTTGTATAATGTGGATGATGTAACAAATCGGGTGTTGTTCTGATATCCCTTTTCTCTTGGTGGCGGATATATAGATACCTGTTTAAATAAATAGAGAAAGGTAGAGATAGAAGATACAGAGACAGCACATGAAGTTACTATGATGAAATATACTAGCTGACATTTTGACCGAATCTTGGGAGCTCTGGGGAGCTCTTGGATGCTACGCTCAGTTAGGCTCAGTTAGGGATCCTAGTAGGGGGCTGCCTCGAGGTAACAAGATAAGATAATTAAGTGGTTGTCAAGTGGTTATCAACTAAGGTACAAAACTGATGGCAGCAACTACCTACCACGAGAAACTGCCAATGATTGGTGGGGTGCCTGTGGGGCGCTGATAGGTACATACGGGTACATACAGATTTTAAGAATTTGGGGGACGAGAATCCACACAGCCCACCAAACAAGACAAGGCCAGGCAGAAGAATCGCTGCTCTCAACACACAGGAACGAACAGCTTCATATCTTCATATTGCTCCCTGCTTAACGGCTAAATCACTACTCGTACATTGTGCAGAGGTACCTGACTTTCCCACTCGGTCGAGCTCGAAAGAGCTACAAGGTTTGGCAAGATGGCGATGAGTACGCATTCCCTGCCCCGCGCTTGGCCTTGAGACGGTCTGATTAATGTGTACTAACGATATGTGATATTCACAGATCTGGATCTGTCAAATGGTACGGTTGATATCTGCGATTAGGCTGTGTTTGTCATACAATAGAAATGCTAACCACCGTCTACCGCAGCCGCTGTTATGAAGGATGAGCAGGGGCGGCCGTTCATCGTTGTTAGAGAGTATGTCGGACACTATCACAACCATAAGCTCATGCTCAAGGGACAGAAAAAGAGAGAGCTACTCCTACGTGAAGACAGCCCAGATTCTAACGCTTGGAAACTAGCCAGGGCAGGAAGAAGCGTCAGTTCGGCAACGATGCCGTCAAATCACATATCCTCGCCGCCCGAACCGTCGCCAACATCGTGAAGACGTCTCTCGGGCCCCGCGGCCTCGACAAGATCCTAATTTCTCCCGACGGCGATATCACCGTGACCAACGATGGCGCCACCATCCTGCAGCAGATGGAGATCTCCAACCACGTGGCCAAGCTCCTGGTCGAGCTGTCCAAGTCACAAGACGACGAGATCGGTGATGGCACAACCGGCGTCGTCGTCCTGGCTGGTGCGCTGCTTGAACAGGCTGCCGAACTCATAGACAAGGGAATACACCCCATCCGGATAGCAGATGGCTACGACCAAGCCTGTGATATTGCCGTGGCTGAGCTGGACCGCATATCAGACACCATCGAGTTTAGCAAGACAAACACAGAAAACCTAACCAAGGTCGCCCGCACGAGTTTAGGAAGCAAGATCGTCTCTAAAGCGCATGACCAGTTCGCCAAGATTGCCGTCGATGCCGTCCTCTCCGTCGCCGACCTCGAGCGCAAAGACGTCGACTTCGAGTTGATAAAGGTCGATGGGAAAGTCGGCGGCGCATTAGAAGACACCATTCTTGTGAAGGGCGTCATTGTGGACAAGGACTTCTCACATCCTCAGATGCCCTCAGAAGTTCGGGACGCCAAGATCGCCATTCTCACATGCGCCTTCGAGCCTCCCAAACCGAAGACGAAGCATAAGCTAGACATAGCGTCGGTCGAGGAGTACAAGAAACTGCAGAGTTATGAGAGAGAGAAGTTTATCGAGATGATCCAACAGATCAAAGATGCCGGTGCCAACTTGGCTATCTGCCAGTGGGGTTTTGATGATGAGGCCAACCACCTGCTACTCCAGAACGAGCTACCTGCCGTCAGGTGGGTTGGTGGTCCCGAGATCGAGCTTATCGCTATTGCTACGAACGGCAGAATAGTACCGAGGTTCGAGGATCTGAGACCAGAGAAACTGGGTACTGCGGGTATTGTCCGAGAGATGACTTTTGGAACTACCAGAGAAAAGATGTTGGTGATCGAGGAGTGCGCCAACACCAGAGCAGTTACCGTTTTTGTCAGGGGCAGCAATAAGATGGTAAGTTCTCGTCTGGGATTAACCCGATGTCATACATCATGCAGTCGTTCACTAAACTAACTGCTCACACACAGATCATCGACGAGGCCCGCCGCTCTCTACACGATGCTCTTTGTGTAGTCCGTAACCTAGTACGCGATAACCGTGTCGTGTATGGCGGTGGCGCAGCGGAAATTGCGTGCTCTCTGGCCATTGAGGACGCGGCCGTTCAGACGCCGGGCCTTGAGCAATACGCCATGCGGGCGTTTGCCGAGGCTCTGGATGCCGTACCCATGGCGCTGGCCGAGAATAGCGGCCTCAACCCCATCGCTACGCTCGCCGAGGTCAAGTCTCAACAGGTCCGGGCCGGTCCTGAGGGCCGCGGCAAGCTCGGCGTCGACTGCATGAGCAAAGGCTCTAATGACATGAAGGACGCCTTCGTCATCGACCCCCTTATCGGCAAGAAGCAGCAGCTCATGCTAGCCACGCAGCTCTGCCGCATGGTTCTGAAGGTTAACAATGTTATTGTCAGCGGCTCAGGTGATCAGGACTACTAGATGAGCTAGTCTGTCTCGTTTACCCTGCCAGCCCTACTGTACCTTCGATAATACGTAGCCATGAAGAGGGTTTATTTGCCCCTACATAGCTCCCAGTCAGTATAGACACAGGGACAAGAAGGAAAAGAAAGAAGATAAAATGGCATAGTCTAGTTGTACGAAAGACATGAAGTCTAAGACGGCATTTTCTCATATGCGATCGTCCGACTTAACATGAAGCCTATAATCGAATATGAAGTACATACTAGGTAGATAGGGGATTCAAAAGACTCAATCAAGACAGGATATGTAATCTGTAACAGCACGCAACTAAGCAACAAGGTCTAGTCAAGGAAGTGCTAAGCAGCAGCTGCACTAAAAATTACAGAATATCTACTTGGTACTCGCTTAATGCCAATGATGAATTTGACAGCATCACTTGCTATTGTTGGGGTTGCACAACGCAAATAATAAATTATAACAAGATTTCTTCTTCCAGCCAGCAAAGAAAAGCGGCTTCTGTGAGTTGTATTACACGCTAAAAAGCACATGAGAGATACCAGAAGGCTAGAATTAGATACGAAAAAAAAACTGCCCCTGGCTGTGCACAAAAGAATGTAAGGCTGATGAACTGCCACGGCTAGTCTAAACGACTTCTGCTCGAAGTTCTGTATCCACTCTGGAGTAGGTACTCTTTTTAATACCCGTAAATGAGGGTGAGCCATCCGTTCTATTGTATATAGACCCATAACCACACTCTTCAATAAAATTGAACTCCATGCTTTGTTATTTACGCAAACCCAAAACCCTCGGCGTTTTCTACTGCCATGGACAATCTCTCCCGCAGTACTTCCTTATCCCTGTATTCCGGGAGCAGGAGATGACCATAGCATGTATATGCTGTAGGTAAACGAGCCGCCTCACCGTCTTCCTCGCCATTCTTCTGGATGACGAATTGGATGTTGGCGGCTCCACCAACAGGCAGACGGTCGCTAGATGTCACGAACTCAAGCAGCTTACGACGCATGCGATTGTCGAACTTCTTAACTACAGACCAAAAATCGCGTATGGTACGGTGATTTGCATCCCAGCCCGAGTAACGCGCCACCCGCCGGAGTTCAGCGATGTCGATTTCCTGTGTGCCTTCCACAATGGACTGTAGAAGTGACGGGGTCAATAGCGTGAGGGATTTGGAATGCAAACAGGTACGAAACCCGCGAGCGAAGGCCTCAAACTGCGGAGCTACTGACACATCTGTCAGGTACCGAATGTAATCGCTGACGTAGGCGCTCCGGTTGTCTCCCGTCACGAGTGGTGCGTCCGTTGGGTTGTCTGCCGAGAGGGGCGCTATGCCCGGGTACAATGAAGGTTGCGGCCATGCTTCTCGCCGTGACGGGTCCATTCGGCGACTGACGGGCTGGCCCAGCATCATGGTGGAGAATTCGTACGTCAGAACAAAGACATCTTCTACAGCACCATCATTTTCGTTCCACTCAAGTAACTTCGTGAGGCCATTGGCATGATCAGGCCAGCCGTCAGCGATGTGGTATAGTTCCGTGACCGGCTCCCCTAGAAGCTTGTGATAAAGGGCTTTGGGAAATGTGACAGGCAGGGTCAAGCCGTTATAAACGGCTAGTGATACAAGGAGACCAATTAGTTCGAATTTCCATTCCGGCTGTAAGGAGCCCGGCTGAAACCATGTCATTCGTGTTCGCTCGTCAATTGTAAAGGCCCCGTAATCCGGATGTAGAGCTTCGGCAATGGCTAGACGAAAGAACTCTTGTTGAACACCACCGTAGTCGTATCCTTCCTCTCCGCTATCCTCACCGAGGTGTACCTTGAGAGGCCTCATAAGCTCTCTCTCTTCTCGCCGCCAAAGCTGATCAAAGGCGTCTGCTAGGATATCATCACGTCGTATATTCAAAATGAGAAATTTTGATGCTGGCGTTCTTAGGAGATCTTCGAGTGCGCTTCTTTGATGAGCATCAGTGACTAGACTACCTGGTTCCGTAATCATTCTGATTCGAAGTTGCAACGAAGTAGCTTCCTCATATGAGTGGCTCATCATTGAGAAGTTGATTGCACGAAAATACGTAACTAAAGAGGAGGGTTTGAAAATGAATGGGTAATCGAGGAGATGAACCCTTTGCCTCGTGGAAGTAAAAGAGAGCCAGGAGACTGGCATATCGACAGGATCCAACCGATCACCGAAGAATTCAAAGCGAAAGTGGGCCTCGCCTAAAAGAAGAGCCTGGCGTTTGCGATCTGTTGGGAGAACTTGTTAGCAAAGCCTAGAATTTTCGAGATGGTAGCTTACACATGGCGGCTAATAGGGTTAGAGCACCGCCAAAAGGACCGTCCCCAGGGACGTCAGACTTTCCCGTCCACTCTTGAATCATGACTGTCCTGGCCCAGTCGAGAAGCAAGATTGGAACCCGCTTCTCATGAATGCTCCGTTCAGCCTTAGAGAAGCGTATCGAGGACTGCATAGACGGCTCGATTTGAGATAAAAATGTCTCTAAGACATCTGGTTCCTTGGCGTTGTCCAGTAAGTCCAGATCCAATTCCATAAGCTCATCGAAGTAGCGTCTCGTAAGAATCGCCATCAGTAGCCTTCTCGCTAGCCTCAAGGCCACATCATCGGTAAACGCATCTTCGTATTGAAGAGACAATAATGTACGTTGCTCGTCCACGGCCCCACTGCCGGTTAGTAACAGGCCTCGAGATCGGATACGAGACATATCAAGAAGTTGCCGGGAATCTGTCACCAGTGGCGCTGCAGCAATTAGGGCATGGAAACAGATTGACAGGAGTGACGCTGTTTCAGCATTGGAGAACGACTTTCGTGAAGTGGCAAACGCCTTTGCTGTTGGATACCGGGAAGTTTGTAACGATCTTGGAGGTGCGAATAGACTCGCTGCAGCCAGCCACAGGCTATCAAATACGAGATGAGGAGCAACTCTTGTTAAGCGAAACATGCAATACCATACTGCTTGCGAATCAACAACCCCATCGTGAGTGGCGAACGATTCCAGTAAAGCTTGTGGGTCGCTCAAAACGTGAAAGATGCTCTGCTCAGCGAAAAGTTTCCATTCGTATTTGAGATTCTGCGGATATGGAACTTGAATTTTCCGTTTTCTCTTCCATGCTTTGCGCCGACCTGTATGATGTCGGAGGGAGTCGCTGATGGTTGTTGGTTCTAGCATATGTCGTTCCGTCGTAGCATCCTCCTGTAAGACATCACAAAGGAAGTTGACTGCTTCGAGGTTAAGGCGCGACAATGACTGAGGAAGATAGCTATCTAATTCAGATGCGGGTTCCAGTAAAGCGTCATTAGAAGAGTCTTCGCTTTGTAGAGATATCGATCCAGTGTCCGTCTCACTACTAGGCATATCTTCGAGCCCATCTATTTGCGCCAAACGATCACCTACTCCATACTCGCCATCGGTTTGCGTCGATCGACCATCAGCATTAGTGTCTGATGAGTCTTCACTACGCGGCTGGGACGTGGAACGACGAGTCGAAGGACGAACGGCACCCTTAGCGATCTTGTCAGGAAAGAGTATGTCGTCAGCAGAGTCAGGTATGGGCTCCACCACTACTGTGGATGGTTGGGATCCAGACGAGGTACGAATCTTCGTGTTTGATTGTTTCCTTGGCCGGGGTGACCGAACAGTTGCTTCATTAGATTGTCTCTCTGCTGGGGGGTTGGAGTGTAGTTCAGCTGTGTTCACGATTGCTGCTATACCGGGATAAGGTCCATTATAACCATAAGCTCTCCTGCCAATAGATGCCTCCTCAATCAAGCCGTCGCTTGGCATCGCACCCGGTACGAAAAGCTGCTCACTGGTGTCGTTAGACGACAAGCTAGTTTGAGACTTCGTACTTGGCTTGGCCGAGCAGCGGGCCGTTTCTGCTTTTTCTGACAGAGCCTCTAAGTTATTCGGTGCCAACCATTCGAGCATCTTAAATGCAACAGTGCCAAAGACTGCAGCAGCAAAAGAGCGGTAGTCCTTCTTCCCGATAGGCTTCTCGGTGATCTTCATAGGTATAGAGGTTTTATCAGCAGTACGTGACCCAGTTTGCGCCACTTCGTGTAGTACATGGGTATCACTATTCTGGCCGCTATGCAAAGATGGCTGTCGAATGGGCGAAGGGCTCAAGTCGAGACTCTGGTTTTTGGGAGGCAAATGTGCCTTGATCCTCTCTTTCGTGGACGGCTGCTTAGGAGCAAGAAGGAGTGGCGCTATGGCGTCGGACGGTCTGCCGGATGGGTGTGGCAGGTAGGGACATAATCGCGTCTCGGGATTGTCTTGACCAGCGAGGTAAACAGCTAGCGTTCTGGCGCTGTTGGGATTATAGCGACGGATGGGAGCTTTCCCGGCTGCTCTCTTTCGGTAGGTGAAGCATGTTGTGGTCGAGCAAGCGCTACAGCCACATCCATAGCGCAGTTGGAGCACAAAGCTAGACTGAGTATTAGCCTCGCGAAAGGTGAAAGATGGAGAGACAAGACGGCAGCGTCAACACGTACCGGTCGATTAGGAGTTGAAGATTATGGCGCCGACACGCGCGATGTATTGTATAAACGCGCTTCGGATTCTCAACGTCGACGACTAGCTCTCTGATTTCGGGCGGGGCGTCGAGAGGGAGTTTGGGGAACGGGGCATTTTCCCACAGCGCGGCGAGGACATCATCCTCAAGGATGCTACAGCGACGACCATTGTGGACCGGGCGGTTTGCTTCAATCGTCATGACATGCGGCGCGATTGGAGATGCGGCTCATTTGCCGTCGCGCGACGAGCTACCAGGTACGAGGCAGGGAACGGCGGCGGGAGCGCGCGACGATCAAGACGGTGCAAGGCTGGGCACCTAGACGATCGCGATAGGTTGGGACTCCTTAGTTCACAGTCTCCATGTATCGGCGGCGGACTAGGTAGGAAACGGCATATACCGGGAAAAGGCTAGTTAGGGAGCGTTTGGCCTTGAGCAAGAATCGAGACAAAAAAGAACATCTATGAGAAAGTCGAAGGGTGAGAGCGCTCCAGAGAAAAATTGTGAAGGAGCGACATGAATGGGGGGCAAATGCAATAATAACATGTAGGGAAGTTGGAGGAACCAGTTGATAACTCATCAATCCCGTCCCCATCTGCTGCTTTGCCTGCCTGCCTTGGCTATGTTACATAGGGAGGCCCCTGCTCTAGCGTGGGAGTGTATGTGCGCAATGTACATCTGTACATCTCCCGAATCGCACCCACTCCCGGTCGCTATATCCTGGATAGTTAGATGGGATTCTAGATGAGGCGGCTGCAGCCGGGGCTGCCGTGAAAATTGCACTGTCTGGTTACTTGAGTAGACACCTAACTCGCACTATGGATTAAGCTACTACCTGCATAAGTATGTAGCATGAGTTAATTAGAATTGGAACCTCAACTTCGAAGTTATTCCAATACAACTTAGAAACTTGAAGATATAGGTAGGCAGGTAGGTACCCTATGTACTTAGTATTAATGATAATCTAAGTATCATTTGTCTTGTCAGGTACCTAGGTAGGTACGGTATCTCCTGGCCGAAGCGCTTAACTTCATCTCACCAATGATGCTGCCATATGTATGTGCCCATACTCCCCCATAACAGTACTCGAAACATTCTGTATGTGTGTTAGTGTTTGTATGAAAAGTGATTTTTGATATATAACTTTAAGTGTTTAATTGCTGGTACCTAAGCTAGGACTCGGGGACTCTTTAGTTTATATTCTCTTGTATAGTTACTGGGCTAGGTACCTAGGTAGTAGAAACATCGACAATGGTAGGTCCAACCTATGCCATACATCGGCAACGCCCTCACGGTATACAGTACCCCTACAGTGTGCCCAGGTAGTATGCCAAGCCTCAGCCCTGGCAACTCCCCCGTCGCGCCCATCGTGACGTACAGCAGCAGGGACTCGCACTAAGCAATAGGTAGGGGTTGAGAAATTTTCCCCGTTCATCATCTCAAACCCAAAACCCGCCCAAATCTGTCAGGATAAGAGAAGAATAGGGCTACCAGGCCCGCCCGGACACCACGGCCTATCCACCCCACTAAAGGGTACCAATTCCTCCGGATTAATCATACATTGTTCACTATTCGATTCCATCCCACTTCTTCGCCTTCGACCCCTCCATCCAAGAATGTCTACCACCTAAGAGTAAAAAAGAAAACACCAAAAAAAGCCCTCGCGATAGATTGATGGCGTATTCATAGCCTGCTTTCACTACAGCCCACCTACTTTTCTCACTCACCTACTTACTACATCCAAGATAAAGGACGGAAATTGACGCACACCTAGTCGCTATCGTCCCTGTTCTGCTGCTTATCGCTGTAGAGCTAGCATCTCTTCCTATCGCACTGGTTACAGACTGAAACACCCCGGTACGCGCTGCATTTCACAGCATCCCAACTGGAGGTATCTAGGATATACAACCCTAAACTCCCGGGTGTCGATTTCGGAAACCAGGTCTACTGCTAGTCTTTGTGTGACAGCAGAGTCGGGGTATCTCACCCAAAGACACTTCAAACCATCTCAATTTTACCTTGACTTAGCGCAGACGGGCCTCCTTTGACCGGATAAAAGATGGCCACCATAGCAAGCAGTCGACCTTCGGGCGCCGGCTTCCAGGCCCAGCAAGATGCCACTCCGCCATCTCACCAATACACCTGCAATACATGTCAAGTGGCTTTCCGATATGCAGATACTCAGAAGGGCCACATGAAGAGCGATTGGCAGTAAGTAGCCTTCATGCGTTCAACAACGTCCTATACGTCCGGCGCATTGCGCTAACACTATCGTCTTTCCTGCAGTCGATACAACCTTAAGCGCCGGGTTGCATCACTGCCCCCAATTCCCTCCGAAGTCTTCACAGAGAAGGTACTCCAGGCTCGTGCTGCCACCGCCGCCGAGGCCGATCGTGCCGGCTTCCACCAGCTGTGCGAAGTCTGTCAACGAACATATTACAGCGAGAACTCATATCGAAACCACGTCAGCAGCCAAAAGCACAAAGCAAAGGAGGCGGCTCTGTCAAAACGAGGAGGCACTATTGATGACGCTAGCTCTGTCATGAGCTCTACCTTTTCTCTCGGAGACCCGATACCGGCCCCCTCAGAAGAGGTGGACTCTGATGCTGAAGTTGAATTTAGCGAAGTTGTCGAGGGTTTACAGAAGACCAGCCTGAAGGAGCGTTTGTCCCCGGTTAAGAGACCGTCAAACCCTGTCCCTTCTGTCAGCACTCAGGATCAAGCAGAACATGCTGTATCAGAACAGCCCAGTGAAGCTACTTCCACAACAGAAAGTGCCCCACTGGGCGTTACATTGAAAAGCTGCTTGTTTTGCAATTACGATTCCCCCACCATTCCTCTAAATGTGCTTCATATGGAACGTATACATGGCATGTTCATTCCAGAAAAACAATACTTGATCGATTTAGACGGTTTGATCACATCTCTGCAGCAACGCATTCGGGAGTATCATGAGTGTCTTTATTGTGGAAAGATCAAAAACACCGTCCCCGCGGTGCAAACTCACATGCGTGATAAAGGGCATTGCATGATACCCTTCACAACCGAGGAGGAGCAACTCATGATCGGCGACTTCTACGATTTTAGAAGCACTTATTCGGATGAAGAGGAGTCGGAGGACGAATCCGTTGACGATAAACCCAATGGAGGCGCTAAGCTTGGGGCGAAGCGGTCATCGAAGGCAGCTGGAGAAAATGGTGATGAGATTGAAGCTGAGGATGAAGGTTGGGAGACAGATAGCTCGGCATCATCATGTGATTCGGAAGATCTTCAATCCATTCCGGTCGATCATTCTTTCCGGCAATATGAGAGACTCGAGAAACATCCCCATCATTCGTCTCATGACCCTCGACATCATCACCAAAAGGACGGTTGGCACTCTCATGCCCACAAACATCGAGCTATATTCTATGATGACACTGAGCTACATTTACCCTCTGGTCGTGCTGTAGGACACCGATCTCTGGTTAAGTACTATCGCCAGAATCTCCACCATTACCTGACGCCCGAAGAGCGTGCCGAGAAATTGGCGATCGAAGCCGCAGGGTCTTCCGACAATGACGAGAGCACAACGAAGAACGGGCAAATCACTCGACGGCAAGATCGTGGCAAATACGGAGCTGTAATCACGCGAGCAAATGGCGGTCGCGGTATGACAGGGGTAAGCGAGCAAAAGAAGAAGGAAGTCCAGCGTGCGGTACCGCGTAGCGTCCGTCAGCAACAGATGAGGGAAAATCGCAACACTTGGCTCTTGAACAGGAGAAACAACCACCAGGAGCATTATAACTATCAGATATTGTGATCGGCATCAGGAAGACGATGTGAAGTGGACGGTTGTGGTGGTATATTTGGTGTCCATAGGGAAAGGCATGCCGGCGTTTGTATGTTGATTCATACACAGCTTGCTTAATACATCAACATGTTCACATAAACCATCCCTTCATAATTTAACGCAATGTCTACTGGCTAGGTATTAATACTACTGATTCTCTTTGACACCTAACGCGACTTCACACCATTATCAAGGCTAAAGCACTCTCTGTCAATTCACAGATCACTAAGTACTTATTCTACACAAGGGCTGTGCAGGAGTTAGAGCCAGAGATTTTTGGCTATATTTTCCCGAACTTTGAATCAGGGTTTGCAGACTGACTTGGAGCCAATAATTAGGCAGAGTACATTAGCCATATGGAAATTTTCTCTGGGGTGTGAAGTGCGCATATATTTAGTCAGGTATATACAACTTCATTGGCGTTGGCTGACGAGATTCCCAATTCAGCGCGTAAGCAAGTAGTGCTTCACCACAATAGCATGCAGGTTTAGGTTCAGCCGCATGGCAGTACAAGGTTTTGCCATACTTCGACAAGCAGATTCCGGGACGATTGCATGTTCTCGCAGCACCAAAGTCATGGCTTCCTCGCGTTCCGAGCCGCTCACATCCACCACGTGTGCTATGAGCATGGGAAGCGTTGGCGCGCGTCCATTATCACATTTGGTTTTTTTCTAGGTGGGTGTGCTTTTTAACCTTAATTACCTAGCACTAGAATTTTTGTTATTCTCGAAGATCTGTTGTGCCTAGAATCCTTACATGAATTTTTGCACTGGCCAGTCGAGGTAGTGTAACAAAAAACACTTAGTCCCACCGAGACGCCTACCACCATAGGACTGAGCGTTTTTTTATTATACCACCTCGCCAGTGTTTCTTGTATTGAACTGGCAAAGAATCAGAAAATTGTGCCTGTATACGACTACTGGGGCGTGATTTTATTAATATTTTGTACCTGCGTAGAGACATATGCAAAGAATGTATAGAATTGATCCTCTGCAGAGTTGACATCCCTTCTCCAGCTTTGATTGGTCGCCAAAATATATGGGCATTAGCAAGTCATGTCAGTTGCATGAAGTGAAATAAAACATTGATTCACGATCGATTCACAGGCTTTATTTATTGTTCACGCAGAAGAGATATGGCCAAGGATCCTGGTATTGAGGCAACTAGTAATGAGTGACTATAACGCAATCCCACGCAACAGACAGTGGGATGACGACCCGAGCCAGAAAAATGCAATCCTGAAAACAGTTGTCAGGGCTCGTAGACTCCCAAACGCCACGGTCTGTAATTCCACAAGCCTGAATCCAATAGATTTCGGAAAGCAGTGATCACACCACCCGTTGTTCCAATGTCACGCGCGTGGGTATCGTTTGAAGAGCTAGGAAAGGACATAAGAAATAACCAGAAAAGTCGATCCCGAGAAAAGGTGACTTGGGGTGGCCAACAGGATCCTGAAAGAGCGTGTGTAATCATGTATCAATTTTACTTTTGTAAATTGACGTAGGTCATGATATAGTTTGTAAGGGCCTACTACCAGCTTCCATGTGATAGTGTGTAAAGTAAGGAACGGCACCAGATTCTCCCGGGGGGTTGGTGGGAGTTTGTGTGGGAGATGCAACCCAAATGCTGCGGTTGGGTAAGGCGAGCAACCACTGGCATTAGGGTGTATTATACATTCAGCGTCCCAGAAACCATTAGGGCGATGGCGCGGAATCATCGGGGTACTCCCAGCGGAAGCTGTTGTAGTCGTACTTGATGACGAAATCGTAAGATTTCTCCTCTGTTTTTCTGGTTTTCCCCTTGTTGTCATGGCTGTCATCGTCCTCGTGGAGTTGCTCCTAGCAATCGGGATACGCCAAAAGCCGGGGGCAGATATATACTATCATGTCGTCGGGGGCGGTGATGAGGCTGCATCTCCCTCCGACATATTCGATCTTAAATCCCTTGTCGGCATCCCGATCGGCATGGTAAAGGTAATCGTGGATGCTGTGGTCGAAAATGGAGTAGAGCTCGCCGTTAAAATACACTTTCATGGTCATCAGCGACCAACCCTTTGACTGGGGGTTGGACGCCTCGGCCTCGCTGTTCTCGCCATCTTGTTGTTGTTGAGAGTCGGTGCTTGAAACATCAGACGAACCATCGTCACTAGCGGAACCATCATCATACTGAATGAACTCTATTCGTTGCCGTTTCTGCGCTGGCTGCTCTCCTTGTGGTTCCTCTTGGATAGGGGCAGAGGTGCCAGAAGTGGGGGGAGAGACGTCAGATGCAGAGGCGTCAAAAGCACGTTTGTGATCGGATTCCAGCGGAGGGCTCTGGAAATGCTGAATTTGTTGGCTGCATGGTAGATCTTCCGGCGACGAAGAGCTGGATGAAGAGTCCATTTTGGAACTATTGGATGCTCGTGGATGATCTAGTGCTAAGGGCTTTACAATAGAATGCGTCTAGAGACAGGACTGATGCATTCGCGATGATGAGTTGAAAAGGATGGGCTGGGAAGACGGTACGTCTTCAGTGCTTGAACATGAATCTAGCAGTAGAGATGATTGGTGCGATGACTGCTGAACGCTTCAATGGATGTCCCTTTGAGGGTGCAAAATGTCCTGGGCAGAAATGAGAGCCAGTTCTTATGTCCTGAGAGGAATATTGTACAGATATTGTACAGTAGCTTGTATGATTGTCGTGGGAGCTGCGTCTATGGAAGTGCCAGTCTGTGAAGAAACGTGGTGTGGAGGTAGAGAGATATAGAAAATTTTGGGCAAGAGCTTGTTCAAGGACTGGCAGATATAACAGAGGAAATCACGTCTATGCATGCTAATTGCCATTTAATTTTAGGTTTAAGGCATATAGTTCGTGAACTGAGGCTATTTTGAAGTGGTATGTAACGAAGTAAAAGCGAGCGTAAGAAAAGCGTGTTATCGTGGTGACTTGTTTCTACTTGGACGGTCAAAATTTGAGACTAGCGTCGGCGTATCATTAGGTCGGTACGGACATGTTGAAGGTACTGTCTGTTAGTCGTGCTGGGATGAGAAACTGACGGCTACGCAGAGGGAGATATAATCACAACCTGGATAACTGGTCGTATCGATCTGCCGTTGTCCAGACATGTTCCCGCTGGCGCAACCCCCTAGGCTTGGGGGATGCCTAATGGTAAAGAGCCAAAGAAAATTTCCACTCGTCATGTTCAGCTTCAGAAGCGAAAGCATAGTGCTGAGCCATAGACCCAATGATCCTCCTATAGCGACTTGTAATAACCTCCGCACAGCTACACAGTATTGGACGGTAATTCAGCGTGAAGAATGGTTCGAGCAACATAAGATTCGACATATGCACCTCTGCACTACCTTTTACTTTTATATCATTCTTAATTACATGACACCTCACGTTCCGTGCAAAGATCGTCCCCGCTACGCTTAGACCTTAAGCCTTACTATCCTTAGCACCCTCCGCCGGTTTCTCAACGACCGGATCGTCAGGGGAGAAGTTAAGGCTAATACCATTGACACAATGCCTCTCATCGGTGGGAGTCGGGTAGCCCTCGCCCTTGAAGACGTGACCTAAGTGTCCGCCACAGTTGGAGCAGACAATCTCAGTACGTGACATGCCCCAGGATCGGTCTACGTGACGGGTGACGGCGCCCGGGATGCTATCAAAATAAGCGGGCCAGCCGCAGCCCGACTTGAATTTGTGGCTCGCCTTATACAAAGGCGCATTGCATCCGGCGCAAGTGTATACACCACTACTAGAGAAAAACTTGTCGAATTTGTGAGAGTTAGGCGGCTCAGTGCCTTTCTCTCGAAGGACGCGGAATTGTTCTAATATGTATCAGCACGTGCTTGCTTGTGCTTGTGCTTGTGCATGTGAAGGTGTGATGAAATTAACCCTTTTTACCTTTGCTTAGGACGGTACGCCACTCGTCGGGCGATCTCTCGTCTGGGTAGGTCATCTTGTTGCCGGAAGAGCTTGAGCTTGAGCCAAAGAGACTCCCGAAAGGCATAGCTGCTAGATACCCCGAGTATGCCGAATTCTGCCGCAATGCCTGCTGAATGGGCACAGATGCCCGGGTTCTCGTAAAAGTAGAAAAAGCGTAGAATGTTCGCAGGAGAGTGGCGAACGGCGGCAATCGCATGAGGCGGATTCGAGGAGAGAGCTAGATATCGCAATGAGAGAAGCCAGGGAAAGCGGAAATGAGGGCAGACCAGAGACAACTTAAATAAGTAACTCAGGTGGCGGTGATACTGATACTTAAGAGCGTGATGACAGTTTCATGCCAGCGGTTTGGTAAATCGGGTGTAGTTGATTTGGAATCAGCATGGCAATGTACACAGGGCGTTAGTGATACGGTGTATTTTATACTATGTACCCATGTTGAGGGCAGTTTGAAGGTTTTATGTAGGGTTTGGTGTTAAAGTGGTGTACACCATTACAGTATCATGCACCGTGCGGCGAAGGGGGTCGGACTTGTACCTTATTCCAAAGCCCCTCTATGTTTGAGACCCCTACTGATGTCGTCAGAGAGAAGATGGGGCGCATTCCTCTCTTAGTGATCGTATGGAGTGGGATTGGATCGTTTGGATCTTATCAATGAGGTCTTCGCTCGAGAGATAAGGAATCGGATCAATATAAAGAGCGCGTCCCGGAGAGCTGATCTCGGCTTGTGGGTCCTCTCCCCGGCCACCCCGGGTCAGCGTGCTTAGCTCGTGACCACTGTGCCTAGGCAGGCCCTTCCCCATATTCCCTAACCTACCTCGGCATCTCTCTAGCGCAGCTTCAGCAATCCACCATTTAAGGTCTTTCACACGCATTCACTCTCTTATTATCGTCTTGATATTGTAAATCTTTTCCTCTGCCGACTGAAATTCTTCGCTAAATAACCTTCATTTGCATATAGAACTCAGATTACGCGCAAATCGCCTACTCAATTGTCACTTCGAGCCCATCTCTTGTTCGCCCCTGCTACAGAGGCCGGGGCGTAAGCTGTCTACTGTAAGACGTTTACAAGAAAGATCTAGAGCCACCGAAGAGCAACGAAAGAAGAAACAAGAAGAAAATAATACTGCACACGCATATATTCGAATATGCCTTTCGATACAGAGCTCACCCGTCGCCTGGGGATCAAGATCCCTGTCGTTCAAGGCGGCATGCAGCATGTTGGATATGCTGAGCTCGCATCCGCCGTCTCCAACGCTGGCGGCCTGGGCATTCTCACCGCTCTCACGCAGCCTACTCCCGAGGACCTTCGTAAGGAAATCCGGAAAACACGGACGATGACCAAGTACCCCTTTGGCGTCAATATCACTCTGCTGCCCGCTCTCCAGCCACCAGACTACGGCGCGTACGCTCAAGTCGTCATTGACGAGGGGGTCAAGATTGTTGAGACTGCTGGCAACAGCCCTGGTCCGGTGATCTCGAAGCTGAAGAAGGCTGGCGTCATCATTCTACATAAGTGCACGACAATCCGGCATGCGCAGAGCGCTATCAAACTTGGCATTGATTTCTTATCTATTGATGGCTTTGAGTGTGCTGGGTAAGTCCACCGACTCATCTTCAATCTCAACATGTATTCCGGCACGCTGACATAAGAGAACGAAGTCACGTTGGTGAATCTGATATTACCAATTTTATTTTGCTCAGCAAAGCTAGACAAACGCTTAAGGTGCCCTTTATCGCGTCAGGTGGGTTTGCCGACGGGCAGGGCCTAGCTGCTGCGCTTTGCCTGGGCGCTGAAGGCATTAATATGGGAACGCGCTTCATGTGTACCGTAGAGGCCCCGATCCACCAGAAGATCAAGGAAGAAATCGTCAAAGCCCAGGAGACCGATACTGCATTAGTCATGCGTCGCTGGACCAATACGACACGCCTATATCGCAACAAGGTCACAGATGCTGTTGTTAAGATCGAACGAGAAAGCAAGACCGGCGAGTTCGCAGAGATCGCACCCTATGTTAGTGGAAAGCGCGGGCGTCAAGTTTTCCTTAATGGCGATCCGGAATACGGCGTGTGGACCGCGGGGCAGGTCATTGGTTTAATCCACGATATTCCTACCTGTGATGCTCTCGTGAAGAGAATCGAGAAAGAAGCTGAGGAGACATTGACATCCAAGCTCAAGCTTGCTAGACCCAAACTGTAGACTGTTAGCGGTATAGACTTTTCACCTTATCAAGCTGTTCTCATCTTCTCTAGAGAACGCGCTTTGAGCAAGGCTAATGTAAATCATAGCTTTCATTATCAAGCATCAACACGGTAAATCTCTATTGCGGGGAATATTGGCAGGTTAGTAGTACCCATTGATTCACTGATTTTATGGCTACTGGTAGCGTAATTACCTACTTGGAGCGAACTCAACGTTTTTATCACACATGGCATGTCATACCCGAGAGGATTGCAACTTAGAGGCCAACGCACGAGTCTCGGCTGGTGGACTGGCAGTCTTCGCTGCGATAAATGAGCTTCATTTGGATGCATAAGCACATCAGTTAGTTGGTGTGGTCTATCCATCATTACCCGAGAATTATCTCCTTCCATGTCGGTGGACTTTCCAAACTTTCCACCTCATCCCCTTTATTGATAGACCCAACCGCGACTCGTTCCGCATAATCACCATGCCACTCAAGGAGCATGACTTTGTACTTCCAACCTGGTTCTTCATCGCGGCTGTAGTCGTCTTCGGCTCTCTCGTCTCTTCCTTCGCATAATAGTATAAACTCTCGCGTGAGAGGAAGACCTGGGTTCTTCTCCAGCCATGTATTAACCACATAAATAGTTCCCAGCTCCCGCTTCCAACGTCCAAAGATACCCAGGCGAGTGTGGCCACGAAACCAGCTGGAGCGGTCTTCGTTTGGAGAGGAAATAGGTTTGTTGAGCTGAAATTTTACGGATACCGTCCAAAACTGCAAGAATCCCGAACCTGGAGTATCACACAGTATGTCTGGATAGTAAGTCGGCACTCCAGTCAGTACTCGCTTCGTCGGTTCTGTTTGAGAACAATCTAATGGGCGGAATCGGGACCGGACCTCGCCCCCGTAGAAGTTCTTCTTCCCTCTAGCGGGGCCCTTCCCCGACGTCCAATCCCAGACAAGTCGACAATCTGTCGAGTCGTGCGCGACACGCTGGTACCAGATGATCCAGGTTCGAACTTTGAGCGCGTTCTGGATGCGCCGCGTCTTGGGAGTGTACCAGTCCCAAATATGTGGGAACACGCCGCCCTCCCAGCCGCTCCAGGACCAGCTAGGCGTTCCCTGGCGGCGGGTGTTTTCGTTCATCGGGTCCCAGAGGAGACACCAGTCGAAATACGGCGGGGGGATGCCATGGCATAGATCTGTCTTCAGCAGATCTCGCATGCGCTGCGAGACACCGGCGAAGGCGTTGTAGATGTCGCTAGAAAACGACAGCGTACGGTCGGAATAGTTCTGGATCGGCCCTTCATAAGATACGATGCTGTCGTCTCCTTCCCACATCCCACCGTCGTCGCCCTCGAGCATCTTGCCCGTGATGAAGTCATAGTCCTCCACTACTCTGTCCTCGCTCCAGTTGTCGGCGTGTTTGCAAAGGAACACAGCCTGTCCTCCGGTAAAAATGAGCTGTCTGCGTGCGAAGCCTGTTTCTTGATAGCTGTGAACCGGTCAGTGAGAAGGATCACGGGACTATCGGGAGCCATCACGAGCTAGCTCACTTACGTCCAGCCCCGAGTTGAATAAACACAGTTGATACTGTCATTCCCGTACGCAGTACGGATCCCTAGTCGTAGCTTGGGGGTTATCTGCTCGATATGCTGCTCGGCATCGCGCGTCCAGGGCTGGACGCCGGGGATACCGAAGCCAGCGTCCTGGCTCGACATGGCCACAATCACCAACTCAGCCGTCTCATAGATGCGATTCATCTGCTTGATATGTGGCAGCTTCTCCTTGTAGCCCTCGTCCTGGATGATACACAGAGCGTCCACCCACAGATACCGGATACCCACTTCTTTAGTAGCCTGGATGGCGTCCTTGATAGTTTGAGGTGGTGTGAGCTCCGGCGTGGCGAACGCCCCAGGTTTCTCCAAACTTTCGATATTGGCTATGCCTATAGCATGCGGCACGTTAGAACGGTAGTGATAGCATTTGTAAGTGATACGGAAAAGGCACATTCACTTACCAGCGCGCAAAACCTTAGCCTGACCCCAGACATAACTCAGCGCCGCGTAATTGTCGTCGCTAGTACCCCTGACCAGACAATTCCGCTCAACATCAATAAGGCGGAACTCATTCAAGAGCGTCGCGGGATGTACAGAGAAGTCGTCCATGCCCGGCCTCTTCCGGCACTCATCGCCATGGACGGACTCGCACATAGCGAGCCAATTGCGCACGAGCGCGAAATCAATCTTCTTCCTATCGACAGGACGGACAAGGGAAACCGGGTTCTCGGGCACGTCGTTGGCCAGGGGCACGATCTCCGGCATCTGCGCGGCCAAGTCCACGTCTTCACTGCCGCTGCCGGCCGAGACCGAAGGCATCAGGACGCGCGTGCCGTCGTCGTCCCTGAGCACGCCGACTTCGAGCAGGACGGGCTCGCCGTTCTTCGCGTCGGGTACCCGGGCACCGCCCACGGCTGCCAGCGCGAGCCGGCAGAAGGGGCAGTGCGTCCGGCGGCGGACGTCGGTGAGTTTGCCTAGACTCGCGAAGTCCTGCTCAATAGAACTGGTTTCGGAGGACTCTTCTTCATCGTCGCCTTCTTCCGAGGAGTCGGATTCGTTGTCGTCGGATAAGGCGATACTATCGTCGTCGTCGTCGTCGTCGTCGTCCTGCTCTGAAGAAGAAGAGGGGCGTCCATGTTGCTTCTTACTGTCGTAGAAGTATGACGGGTCGAAGTCGATGGCCTGACAGACGTCGCATAGAGCATCATTGGGCTTGACAATATCGGATGGGACCGGGCGGAGCGGTGGCACTCTTATACCGCCTGGACCCGTCGTCCACGACGAAGACTTAGGCATGGCTCTGTCCTTGGTAACCTGCTACAGTAGTGAAGCGATATCAGGATCTACCGACCATAGCACTAGGGTTTGGAGAATGTTTATCAGGTAGATTATCAAATGGTTCTAAGTATATAGCGTCTAATGAGAATCCTCAGAGTAATCTCTCGTGTGTATACATATGAATAGATAGACTTATATGTTCTATATGTTTTACACAAGCCTGATAGCCCCTATACAGAGACGAGGTAGTATAAGTCTGCCATCCTTCTACTCTACACGCCAACCAGGCCGCATACGTCTGATATTCAGCAGCACTGGCCCCCATGTCCACGCGAACCAGGAAAGCTGTATCAGGGGTAGACTCGTGGGAAGGGAAATATCTCCGACACAACCTCAGCTGAATATGTAACTTTGCGGGGACTGCAGGAGGCTAGAGCCCAGTTTGGATCGTGGGGACCATCGAAGACTGGATCGTTCAGCTTTGTGGCAAGTTGGTGTGCATCCTTTAAATGCTATTGATATCTGTATACTTATGAATCATCTAACGTGGCATGCATATCTCCTTAGAAGGGTAATCTCATTGTTGGATCGGGAATCAAGAAGCATGCGCGGCAAGGTTCATTTTGCAAAGCAGGCTAAAAAGATATAATACTCATAGGCCCTCCTAGGTATCCCTAGGCGCGTGGACGGCACAGAAACAGGTTAGAAGAAGCATATCCCTCATTGAAGCATCTGGTCCAAGCCAAATATCTAGCTGTTCTTAGTAATTTCGTAAACAGCTCTATATTCTACCAAGAGAAAAGCCTAAGTCGACACGATAACACGTTAAAGCACCCATCATCAGTCCGTTTCCTATCATTCCTGGGCTCGTACGCCTGTTTATTCGTTCCTCTTATCTACCTCCTTAGACGAAAACTGATAACCAGAACTCCTTCTATTCGGCCGACTCGGTTACCCTAACACCGTTTCAGGCCGCAGCTATGTAGCTGCCGCCCTATCATAACACCCATAACACCTTGCGTTATATCGTCACATGATACATGGCTTTACTAGCGTTAACAACACCAAGCCCAGAGTAAGTTTACCATCGACGTCCCCAGACCTCGCTTTCTTGGTTGCGCTGCGGTTTCGAGGCATTGCTCCTCATGCTCAGTCTACTTGAGTTGACATCGCTAGCGATGCTGTCCTCTACGACGAAGCTGTCACCCGTAGCAACGGTGTCATCCGCCGAGTCATAATCGCGATGTTTGCCGCCATTGCCGTCGCCTCGGCTACTACCGCTGCTACCCATGTGCTTGAAGAGGTCGAGCATCTCCTTCAAACCAAGCTTGAGCGACTCCTTCTTGGCGCCGCTCTCGATGGCCGTCTCGGCAAGAAGTCTCTTCTTTTCCTGGAGCTCGAGAATACGCTCCTCGACAGTGTTCTCGACTGTGAGTTTATATACGATTACGTCCACGGTCTGCGTGAGACGATGCACACGATCAATGGCCTGCTCTTCGACGAAGGGATTCCAGAAAGGTTCAAGGATAATGACACGCGAGGCGGCAGTAAGATTGAGGCCTAAAGCTCCGCATCGGAGCGAGCAGAGTAAGATTCGGGTGTGCTTGTCGTTGCGGAGGCTGTGTAGCGATGCCTCACGCGCGTCGTTCTTCATGCTGCCGTCGTAGCGAACGTACTTGAGGCCCTCCTTGCGAAGGAAAGGCTCGACAAGGTCCAGCATTGAGGTAAACTGTGAGAAGACGATGAACTTGTGCTCTTGGACCTCATTGTGGAGGATTGATATCAGTTGGCGAATTTTGGCCGAGGCGAGAACATGTGGTACTTGCTGGCGTCTGTTCTTCTGGCCATGAAGAAAAGAATGCTCGTCTGTATCTGAATCACTGTGCAGTTCCGTCTCAGAGATACCTTCATCGCTTACAGAGTCTGATCCATTATCAGATTCCGAATTAGCGTCGCTCTCTTCTGACTCTTCGGGATCCTTGGAGGGTTTTTGTGATAGTCGAGTGTGCATAGCTGAAATTGACTCAAGGTCGTCATCCTCCGAATCTAAGGCTTCTATAGCTTTTTTCAGGTCTTCTGGTTTTGTATCTTCGCCATCATCCACAATGAAACTGTCTAAGCGGCTGCCTTCCAGTGTCTCGTCTTCCTCAGAGTCGTCCGTATTGATAGTCTCACCTTCACCTTCAGCATTCTCATCGTCAGTACCACCGGCCTTGCCTAAGCGAAGTGGTTCTTTCTCATCGCCAGAGACGATCCATTCTCCCTCTTCCTCTTCGTCATCAGAATCGACAATAGCACGTCGATTTCTAGGCTTTCGTTTAACAAATGCCTCGATTTTGCCTTCTTCCGTCACTCGTCCCTTATTTCTGGTCTTCTTGGCCTTTTTCTTGTTTCTAGTTCTCACTTTAGGTGCCTTCAAATCACCACCCTCTTCATGGTGCTTGAAGTATTCAAGGTCTTCGAAGCACGCCTTACATTTGTCGGTTCCCGGTTGGCGATGTTCCCCATCCAGATCCCAGCCGCAAATTTCGCAATGCTTAGTTTCGACGCCGAGTCCTCCGAGCATGTCTGCAAGGGCATCAACGTCTGCGTCACTCTTCTTCGGCCGAGTCTCCTCTGATAGTGCGTCCTTGTCCTTTTCGAGCTTCCCTTCCACCAATTTTGGGTGATTGCATGCCTGTCTGAGTCGCAATAGAAGTACCAAAGCACTGGCATAATTGACTTTGACGCGCATCATTGCCTCTAGGCTTTTATCTGTCCGCTTTTGTAGGCGGTCATAGAATCGTCGTTCAGCAGGCGCAAACTTGGCAGCGATGGACACGACCTTGCGTTCTGTGACCTTGAAGCTAGATGTTGTGCTCTTCTCGTTCTTATCGCTAGTGCCTTCACTGGGCCCTGTGCTGAGAGCTCCGTCTTGTTTTAGAATATCCTTGGTCCTACGCTTCATGAAGCACTGGAGTAAGCTGTGCAGACGTCGGATGGCGACGTGACCCTTGCCATTCTTCATCGGTGCTTCGAAATGGTCCTTCCACTCGCGCAAATCATCGTAGGGCTTAATGCGCAGAAATCTCACTAGGCTCTGTAACTCATCTAAGTTGTTCTGTATCGGCGTGCCACTCAGGCACCATCGATACACACTCCGTAACTCGTAACATGCTTTAGTAGCTTTTGCGTTCCTGTTCTTGATTGTATGAGCTTCATCAAGGATGACCCGGTACCAATGTAAGCCAAAGCATCCTGCTTTTACACTAGCATTGCAATGGTTATGCTCCGAGACGAGAATTTGGTAGGTCGTAATGACAACATCGTATCGGCGAAGATCCTCGAAATTCTTGGTGCGCTGGGGTCCATGATGAACAAGGACCTTCAATCTATGAGAATCCTCGACCTTTTCCTTCAACTCAGCCTCCCACTGCCGGATCAAAGCTAAAGGTGCAACTACTAGAGTGGTCTTCTCAACGCCTGGGTGCTTGTCAGCTGGCTTTGAGTTCGTGAGAATAAGCGAGATAGACTGTAGAGTTTTTCCGAGACCCATGTCATCGGCCAAAAGACCGCCTTTGGGCACTTTGCCTTTCTTGACGGGACCGAGCTCTCGATTCTTCATCCATTCAACGCCTTCCACCTGGTGAGGTAGAAGACGGACTGTGAGACCTTCGACGCGAGCCCTATCTTCGGTAATCTCATCCTTGGGGAGCTTGTCGTCTTCGTCCTCCAACGAACCCTCCAAGAGCGCCTTAATGTCGGCGGCGGCTTTCTTTGGGTTTACGTACTCCGCGAAGACGCCCGGTTGACTGTATGTAAAGGCAGGGCCCCCATCGGCTACCGCTATAGGATTGTTGGCCGAGCCTGCAGGGCCCGGTGCCGAAGAAAACATGGGATCCAGGGCAGGCTTCTTATCCTTGAAGGTAGGCTGGAGCGGGCCTTTTATTCGTTGTGGGCGATGATGCTCTGGACGATTCTTCGGCTGGATAAACAGACTCGCGTATTTATCCTCCATACTGCTGCCCCCCGAGTAGACTCTTTCCTTGACGGCAGGGCGGGGGAGAGAGAACGACGAGGCAGAGTTCGCAAAGCCCGGTGCCTGTGAAGGGCCTTCTTTCTTCGAGGCTACGGGTTGTGTGCCTGTGCCGGCGCCGCCATTTGACTCGTTTGTTCCCCAGGGACGCAAGGGCGCCTTGGGCGGGGCCTGTTCTTTGACCATGGCGACGAAGAGGCGGCTTTCTGGTACGACACAGGACGTTGCCAGCGGTTCGCCCAGCAGGTCGTCAAGGTAGCTCCGCGCGGAAGGTCGGCAGCGAGTATCTTGGGTTATTCGGTAGGTCGGCGGATCGACCGATGTGAGATTATTCTTTGGTTGGAAGCTGAAATTGTCGCCTGGTTTTCTGTTGCCGCCTATTGTCAGCCGAGATTGGGCATGGTGGACGTTGGGACAACTAACCGCATCAGCTGGCCTTATCTACAAGTAGCTGCACATTGCGGTATGATGTTGGTGCATAAGTCCAGAATTTAGGGCATTGTGGTACTGTTTTGAGATCAGGGTGTTGTGTACATATACTGGTTATACTATTGTGTTTGTTATTCACACCACCTCTAGGCGGCAGTAGGTTGATCTATAAGTATGTTTACCCATACAATACCTATGACCCAATTTGTCCGGCCAACGAGCTTGTGCAAGCCACAAGTTTAGAGTGTGGCGTTTCACATGCCTGCATACAGGTAAGTACCTACCTAGGTACCTATCAAATCACAGTCACTGCCCAATGCTACCTGAGCAATTCACATGTAACTGAAGGTACTTACCTACCGACATGAAGATTACATGTAGGTAGCTGCTGCTGTCAAGGTGGATAGTACATAGGTAGTAGGTATGGGAAGTGTGGCATATATATGACATGTCCTAAATGAATCTATAAATGAATCTATATTTATACATACATGCTATCCTATCCCCCAGCACGCTGTAAACGCTGAGCTGTACAGCAAATGAATCAAAAGCAAATGATGTGAGAATTGAACCCAACTTACTATGTGCCTCACTTGTAGGTACAGCAACACCTAATACTACTGTACTGTACTGTACTGTACTGTACTAGGGCACGCCACCTATCTGTAAAATACAGTCCAAGAGCTTCTGATTGGAGGTATATGTAGTGCATCCATGTACCTGGTACGTCGCACGGATCTGCTGTCGATCATGCTCTGAATACATATGTATTAAGGTATTACTGTATCTACGTAGTACATTCTAACCTATCTAGACCTGGTACATGCTGAACATAGATTAATATTCCGTAAGTACTTGGTAAGTAATTGTTTTTTTTTGAACAAATTCAAGGTTTACTTACCTAAGCACTTAACTTACATACGCGTATACAGGTGTACTATGTAGTACAACACGCATGATGTCTGATGCGTGACCCCGCACCTTTTTACTAGTAGGTTATCCCTCTCGCAGCTGTACAGACAGCCTAGGGTACTACTAGATCTCTCTATTTACGGAGTACATCGACCTCTTATATATCTATGTAGGTAGTAATCCTCCCTACTACCTACATCCAAGATAACGTCACGTTGTACTTCCCGATCTGCCCTTCAAGTGGTTCAGGATCTGGCAGTACAGTGCCTGGTTGTCGATCGGCCAATCACGGGTTACCCCTCAGCTAACCACAATCTTTGAATCTCGGGAACTGGTGGGAACGCGTGCGATTCGCCGGGTTCTGACTTCAGACCGCTCCGTCGAAAAGAATGTGCCGAAACAATGAACACGCAACAAAAGATGAAACAAGACGAGACGAAACAAGATCTTGATCAACCTACAGCACGTTACCGGTTCTCCAGACTACACGTCTAATAGAGTAACATCTGTAATAGTCAACTTGAACGCTCGACGCATGGGGTGCTCTCCGAGACGCCAGCCCATGGAACAAGTGACACAGCTATCATTGTGGTCTATCATATTTCGGTGTCAAATCTCTCACTTCCAGGTAGTGAGTTGTCAAAGCCCGAATTGACTGCCTGGAGCTGTTTCTCTCATGTGTCTTATATTACCTGCTGTGTAAGAGAATGATATGTGAGAGGGGCAAGGAGCTCAACGCCGTACAGCGCAACACTACCGACTACAAGTGGGCGCTAAATGACATTGTATCGGTAGGTATCTAGACCAGACCAAACCAGACCAAGACTCGCGCTGGACTCGGACACAACTCGGGCTCTCTGTTACTTCATTATGTGATAAGTATTACAACTTTGGATATAGACACCTAATATTTATTTAGGTACCTACCTATTTATACTACTAGTATTATTGCCATGGCCATAGCCTGGTCCACCCTTGTATAAGTAATCAGTAATCAATAATGATGCCTAGCTTACTACCTACCTACCTACTAGACTGCACCATTTGTACGCTAATCTACATACCTAGGTACTGTAGGACGTGTTCCCGATCTCCGGGTATAGACACACCACCACTGTACCTACCGCTTCGCGCATACGCTACCCCAAGATACGCTACCTAGCAGCACAGACGACACTAGTGCCACCAACAAGCTTCAATCCGCGAGCCGCGATACTTATTGTTCCCTGCCGCTCCTGCTCCTGGCGGATCCTCGTGCTGTGCAGCCGTAGCTGGCTTGGCTAGGTCTGTGTCCCCTTGCTAGGACCCCTTGTCGACTGCTTTCTGGTCTCCGCCCCCCCCTGTGGTCCTACCAGGCTCGCCAGGCCATGTCCTGCCAGCTTACACATCCACGGAGCGGGAGCGGCGAGCCATTGTTCATTGTTGGCCGTGCCTGGTCTGCTCGTGATTCGGCTTCCAGGCCGATGCCACTGACCGTCGATTGCGCGCACAGCCAGAGGCATCCAGCAGAAACTCATCGTCTCCTGATTCTAGCTGTGCTACCTACCTGACAGGGCCCGATATGTTCTTCCACCCTCATCTGCCAGTTCAGGCATGGATTCAGAGCCAACACATTTATATCCTCGTCTTATATGCAGTCTCGTAATACCATTCCTCCATGCGTACCATCCTGCGTTCTCCAGCTAGCAGCACTTGACCTTGACCTTACTATCGAGATCACATATACGTACATACATACCTACTTACCATCCCGCTCATGCGAACTGATGTTGTGTTTCGCCTTCAGCCTCCATAGTAACGTCACATCGCCGTCGTTTAATCACTGTTAAACCCTTTCTTTGCCTTTGGAACTTTGCGCCATCGACATGGGCAATAACCGCCCCAGCGATGGCTGGGCAACAGCAAACGACTGGGCCAACCACCGCTCATTGATCACGGCTCTCTACAGAGACCAAAATAAGACCTTGAAGGAGACCATGCGGGTTATGGAAGAAAAGTACAACTTCTATGCAACGTAAGTAGGGCTGTCGCGCTCTACACCATTAGACCCATCAACCCTCATCACCTGTATGAAACATCTACTGATTTTGGTCAAAAGTGTACGAATGTATAAAGCGCGCTTTCAGCAGTGGGAGATCGAAAAGAAGATCAAAGCTGAGGATGCCGTGGAGATATTTCGCCAGCAGACAGCACGATCGAATGCTGGCAAGGCCTCTGTCTTTTATATAAGGGGCCGTAAGATCAACCCTGACCGTTTGCAACGATATCGGTGCGTACACATTGTGCCAGCCTTGTCGCCAGAGTTCTGGCCTGGGCTGTGAACAATCTTTTCATCCCACGTTCCCTTCCTGTTATTTTACTGAGCTTTTGGCATTATCATCTATTGTAGTGTACGGTTGAGCGTACGGGTCTAATTTCAGTATACTGATTAACTCAGGTATCGCGCTGCAGCCATGGTATTAGAACAGATTATTGGGGCAGAAAAGGGACGGAACATCTCTCGAGCTGGAGGCACATCCATGTCGTCCCACATCGTCTGCCGAACGCCTTCTCCTTCTCCTTCTCCTGAAAATTCACCAACTATTGCTCCGCATATCGAGGATCCCACAGATCTCAGGGTCCCGCGTGAGTGTATACATATACTCAGGGACTACATTGCTGGTTCGGTCGAGTCTGGGGCCTGGCAGACTACGAGTACTGCTCCAGTGCCCGATGCCTTCACTTGGGCGCACTATCTGGCAACGTCGCAGGGCCTCATAGCCCATAACCGAACTCAAGAGGGATTTCAATTGCTTAATATCTGTTTGGAGCAATACAAATCTCATTTAAGAAATCCCGACCCATTCTTCTGGCTGGCGACCTACAAAGCAGCCCTACTCCTTGGGTCTCAGAATCCGCAACTGGGCCAGAATTTCGTCAGTTATGCTTCGAAGCTTACATCGATCGTTTTACCAGCTAGCCACCCTTTCAATCGCGTCTGGTCACGAATCAATGTAACCGGGTTGCATGGGCTTCAACAGTATGCCGCGACACTATTTGAATCATATCTGGACGTCTGGAGGGAGCAAGTCGGCTTGTTACCTAGTGATCAGACTAGCTTGGTCCAGATGGCTTTCGTCTTCATTCAACTTCAATGCAGTGGAATGATTTCTTATCCTTTTGCAAGGGATACGCTTGAAGCTATGCTTGGTTCTCTGTCGCACTCGGATTCTGGTCAATTCCTGCTGCAAGAGGCAAAATTCAGAATGGCATGCTTAGCTCTTGAGCAGGGGAACCTCGGCGAAGCAGACGCACTGACAAGACAAATCCTAGCGTGGGTGGACTCAATGCAAGATACCAATCTGGACGAATACAATCATCTACGGTGTAAATGCTTTTGGACAATGTTTGACGTCAAAGATCAGGAAGGAAATATCGAGGAAGCGACGCAGATTGGCTATAGCCTCGTCCATCTGTGCTATACTACTTATGGGCCATTTCATTTGCAAACCATTGATGCGATTTCAGCCTTGGAGAACTTCTTTACTCGCAACAAGAACACTGATGCTGCTCAGAAACTAGCAACATCTTTTCGTGAATGCTGGACTGGTTTCTCCATCATGGCGCAAGAGAAGAACGGATTTCCTCACACAATCGAGCAGCCATGGCTCCATCGATGCATAGAGTTGGAGGAAGATCAAAAGTTGATCCAACAAGCAGTGGATCTGTTGGAGCGCAGCCATATCTAGAGTTATACTACCTAGGTACTTCGCACCACTCGAAGCTTCCACTAATGCTTCGCGTCTCTGAGCGAACATGAGGCAGTCATTTTGAAGAGTACATGTCATTACTGTCGAATGGAATTGTCGGTGGCTGCTGTTGCCATACATTAGTGAGCTCCACATCACCTAGCATACGCCATCTAATAGGAGGCAAGCTACAAGAAGCGCAGATACGGATGATTCTGACTTTGTACTTATCCAGAGATTTTAGACGCTTCTCAACAAAGATATAGAATATAGAGAAAAAGAATAGATATGGACAACCAAGTTGAAGCTGTGAGACACATAAGCTAGGTAGATAGAGGTTACAAATCACCCACCCTTTGCTCTGTCACCACGTCCGGCCTTCCTTTACACCTCCCCCCTCTCTCTCTTCCTTTCTTGCTATTGACGCTCGCTTGCTTCATACAGACAAATTGTCCTCGCAAAGTGTAAGTGTAAGATGCAAGAAGTATGCGAGTGGATACGAATACGCGCTTGAAACGCTGGTCAGGTCCCATTCATCGATTCGTGTCCCCTACGATAGTCATCCCTCTTTACCTATCTGTTTTCCTTGACTTGGCGTCTCTTTTGTCTTCATCGTATCGTTCTCTTGCATCTCAATCCTATTATGATTTGTGCTCAAATAGCATCATACATCCGCCTACTTGCGCCCGGTCGACTCAGGGGCTGTTATGATATACCGTGACATGACGCTCTGTAACAAAGTACAACATATAATGGACTTAGATCGTTAGCCCGTCTGCACGGACACACATGGGGCGATAGAGAATCCCGTTTATCTCCTTATACATCGGCCCTCGTTCTGTTCTGAAATTGCTAAGTAAAGGGACTTTCGAGGATAGAGGTACAAGCATACCTACCTACCTAAAAACCAACAAAGAGAACTGACTACATTACGCCCACAAGTATCCCCTAACAGACCCAGCCAGCACATGTTTATAAAGTAGCTCGTGAGATATGGAAATCAAGCATCTGACTGTCTATTTCCACATACTTACTTAGTAATAATACCTACCTACATATGTAAGTATCCGGCCTGTTCGTCCACCTGACTACTTGGCGGTCCATACTAGTATATACTCCTCTATGCCTGCATGCATGCATGCATACACGTACGCATTGTAGATCAATCTGCTGTTAGCCGCGCATGGCTTGAGAATAGACTATAAACAGTCACTCACCTAGGCATGCTACGGCAAGAAACGTTTCTACAATAGCTAAGAAATTGCACTATCCTACACTTACTTAGGTATATATGGTAACAAGTAAATAAATAAAAGAGTAGTTATCCGGATCAGTCACTAGCAAGAGGGTATCGATAGTCGAGTATCGACTCATTTGGGCTAGCTGTCTATATATACCTTAGGTTGATGAATAGATACTTGTTTCTCTCCTTATTCCTTGAAATCGATAGACAAGGACAACGACAATTTGCATTTCGAACGAAGAACAGGAGGGGCATCCGCAGAATCGAATCAGAACTACCTACATACCTACATGCCTACTGTCTGTCTCCTTTACTTACCTAATATATGGTACAAATATTAATAGAACAATGCATACGGTATGTGTGTGCATGTATAATGCCAGTCGTGTAAAGAGATAGAAAGGTATAGACACAATATAACAAGTGATATTCGAAGTCTAGGTAGTTAGCCATCCGCCGCCTCGCTCGCCTTGAACAATTTCGAACATGGATACGTGTCTGAGAGCAGGAAACAAGGCACCTCTCAATATTCCTAGGGAGTACCCACCTATCTAGGTAGTCTGGGTAATAACACGCCTGTCTGTATCAAAGCACTACCACACACAAAAACACACATACTCAAATACATTTATGGCCTTGGGAAAGGAACAATGTATCGCCACCATAATAAATCTCATCTGCCTGGTATATATGAGCTCGCATGCCACCAAATGACATAATACGACGTGGTACCGGGGTATGATACAAAACCCACCGTCCAGGCTGACCCAAAAGGACCCTGCTATAACCCGAATTGAAACAAAACCACGGACTAATGAAACGTAATGACACTGCCCTTGAATGATCCATTTACTTGTAGGCTCGCTATTTCTGATTACCCTCTCCTTGCGCGTACCTCATTCCACGATTCTTCTTGTCTCGCTTTGAGCCTCAGCTTCCTATCGTAGCTGCCATCTCCCCGCTATGTTCGATGGAAAACCATCTCTCTTAGCATGTTGGTCAACTACTGAACGGGCCCAACTATGTTCATCTGCAACTATTTTCTGAGTTCACTAATATCGGTCTTCGCTCGCCATCGTATCTGTTCAGTACGCGGTACCCTGTCTATAGTAATCTTGCGGCGCACTAGGCTCACCGCTAGCAGCTGGCGGTACATAGGCTCTGTATTGCGGTTGCTGGGGCTGTTGAGCAATAGCGTGTGCCTGGCTGGGTAACGACTGGCGCGAATCATACTGCGGGCCGCCAGGTTGTAGGGGTAGCGGGGTCATCGCTTCGGGTGCTTGACCATGAGGGATTGGTGGCGCAGCACCCGTTGGTTGAGGGGAAGGTTGTGACGGTGCATCAAATGAGCTTCGGTGTTGAAGGGGAGGTGGGTTGGGATTGTAAGCCGTATATTGCGGTTGACCCGGACGAGAGGCGAGAGCAAGGGGTGTAGCAATGCCTTGAGGGGGACCAGATGGCCCGGGAGGAGAGGCTGATGGCGCAGGGGCAGTCGGGCTGCTATACATATCGTCTTGGGAATAAGCTGATGCCGAATATGGATCAGGCGCACTTGCGTTATTATGAGTGGCGACGGGCGAATCGTATGCTGGTGTCGCTAGTTCTTGAGGGTTGCCGTATGTGCTTTGTGGTCGTGGCCCTGCTAGGTGCGGGGCCTGCGTATAGGGTTGATACGCCTGCTGGGGAGGCGGGCTGGAGGTGTGCTGAGGTGCTGGCTGTTTGCCTGCGGCTATTCGCGATGGTTGATCTCGCGGGGGATATTGCTGTGCTGAAGGCGGGCCCCCTTGAGGAGGCACCTCTGCGCCTTGCAGATAGAATGGTGCGGGCCCATGGGTTGGCCGTTGAAAGTTAGGAGGCGGCGATGTAGCCTGGTATTGATTGTGCTCTACAAATGAGTAAGTTTGATCTAGGAAAGACCAGCCTGGCCGGACATACCTTGTGGAGGTGGCCCCTGGGACCCAGGGGTATAATACCTCTGAGGATCCTGCGCGCCCGGAGTCGGACCCGGAGGTGTGTAACCCGGTCCCGGTGGACCCGCTGGAGCGCCGTAGCCCTGAGGAACAGGAGGCCCTGCTCCGTAATGGTGATAGTTGTGCTGGGGCGGATGAGACATCGATGACTCCAACAGTGACTCGTAGTCCCTTCTCGCTTTGATGAACTTCTCATTTAGCTGTGTGAAATCGTCCTTCTTCTGCGAATATTTCTCGATCAGCTTGATTAGCTTCGGCCTGATAGCCAATGTTTGGTGATATAATTTCTAACCGGGTTAGCGACATTGTGGGTAAGGTTTTGAACTTGGGCATGATTCTCACAGAGATCTCTTCGTTGTCCTCTTCCCGTGGTGCCGTGTTGGACGTGCTTAGTAATGTGAGTAGCTTCTCTACGTTTTTGATCTCAGCGAAGACCTCGGCTTCCATCTGTGCCTCTCGCTGCAACTCATCCGGTGTCGGATCCGTGAGCTTTTCGACGTAGTTGAGGGGAAAGATACCCGTCTGGCCTTTCAGCGAACCCCGCCACCAGTCCTTGTAGACAGATTCTAGTACTGCGATAACGTCTCCCTTCCGGAATTCCAGCTCGCCAGGTTCCGAAGGCACGAAGTCGTAAAGCGCACGAACGCGCGATACAGTGGCGGCAGTTGTCCCCGTAGGATGAGACAGTATTGGCTCGGGTGTAGCGGTAGTGGCGCCAGGTCCTTGACTATGACTTGCGCCAGAGCTGGGGCCGGGCGCGGAGGAGGCACCCTTCTTTCTCTCCTCCTCTTGCAACGACAGCTTGAGGGCCATCTGCAGCTCGTCCTCCTCCTTCTGGCGATCGAGGTCGGTAAGTCCAGTCTTCTGCGGGGCCGAGGGTGGCTGCAGGGTTGGGTTGCTCTGCTTCAGGCGGTAGTAAGCATCGTACATTATGCCGAGGTCGGCATCTTTGCTGAACATGTCGGACCACTCCTTGGTGCGCTCGAGGATCTTGGCCTTCACTTGCTGATGCGTGTTGCGGTCGTTGGCAAGCTTCAGAAGGGCATCTGTGAAGGAGCGGCTAGCGAGCTCGCGGTGCATCGCCTTGCCGCAGTTCTGGGAGAGCGCGTTCGCGAGCTGGCAAAGGCATTGTTAGCTTTAGGCTGGCCCAAGTGAAGAGGAGAATTGGTGCCACGAGCCACGCACCTCGAGCGTGTATAGCTGGACGTTAGCATTGCGATGCGCCAGTCGTTTGATTAAACCTTGTGTAACTTGGTTGGGTCCATTGCTATCACTGGACACTTTGTCGCAGAGATCAATGATGGCTCCCCAGTCTTCGCTTGTGAGGTTCTCGTCGGTTGCCTTGACTATAGCGGTAAGAAGTTAGTAACTCTGAGCAGATCGCATGGCAGTATCGAGGAGATTCCCCGCGGTGACGTTACCGATGCCTTCATCGTATGGGCTGCTCGCAGCGCCGCGAAACATTATACCGAGACGAACTGTGTCGGCTGGCTGTATAGTATAGATGGCTTTATTAAATCGAACGTATGTCTCTAGAAATCCGGAACGAGTCGTGATGTGTTGTGGTGACCGAGGTAGGTCAACCTGCTTGAGCTTCTAGTGTAGAGAAGTATGTGGTAGAAGCTAGGTAACCAAGTAGGAGTCTAGAGACTAGGATAAGGTAGGTATGGTGATCGCTTGATGGTGGAGATGTGGTGACGACGTTCGCCGCGCATTCTCTGGGCATACTACCCAAAGCAGAGGTGGGCTTAGGTATAGATGCAAGCAGTCTAACCCACCACTGGCAGCTTTGGCAGCCTAGACAGTACGTAGATCAATAAAATGCCCGCTCAAAAGCCCGCTGTTCTGCCCACAGGGGCAGTGTAATGGCTCGCTAAAAAGGGCAGCCTAAAAGAGCTATGGGCAGAAGGTGCCTAATTAAGTAAATCTATAATTGGCAGGGCCCACCCATCAGGCTATGCAAGATGACGCCCGGTGGTCCAGGTTCCCATTAGACACCTAGGTAGCTTAGGTACCTGGATTAGTATCTTCTATCTTGAAGAAATAACCAACGCGCTCTCAATTGCATCTATATGTGAACTGGTTCTTTTTGCAAGTCTTATTGATATGCTAGTGAAATAGAACAAATCAGAGTCGCCCAGAAGGAACATTACTCTGCATAGGTATGAGCATCGGCATATTCGAACCGTTGGTGGCTATATTCTAAGTCCATATACAATCGAGTCCCCAAGAGGCAATATATGCTGTTCTTGTCGAATACAGCCCTCGCCTGTCTATGAACACTGGCCCAACTAACAGCCGGGAAGCCTATAATGTAGACAATTAATAACACTAATGCAGAAATGCTCTCCCAACGCCGGTAGTCTTCATCGAGCGCATGATGAACAAGAGCATACCAATGTCCGCTCTAGACTCCCGGTAACCACCGTACCTTTACAGTTGATTGCCTTATCAAAAATCCGTGAACGCCATCCTAATAGTCTCCCGATGCAATCCAAAACAGTACCAATTTGTACCTATATTTCACAAGCCGTAGGATCCAGAAGAGAAGATAGCCCGAGGCGCTCCTCCAGTTGTCTGTAGATTCCTTGCTGGCATCCACAAAGGCCATTCGGGTGGCCTAGGAGAAAATGATAATGGAAAGTTCGCAGGCACTCTACGTCCTGAACTTACCAACGACGGCTTCCACGGCTCGGTTCGAAGCCACCTCGCTCTCTACTAGATCCGGCATTTCTGATACCATCTCGATTTTCCTCGAGGCTCCGCCGTGACTGGTCGCGGTTTATTTCGGACATGTCAAAAAGGAGCGGTTCGTCTTCCATTTCTTCGGTTGAACCACCGCCCGGCCCATTAATAGCGCCACCACGTGAATATCCACGACCATATCGTCCATATGAGCCTACGAGGCTGCCACTGCCAGAATGTGGCGGTGTTACACCTCGGCCGGTGCTACTGCCGTAACGCCTACCATATGGTGATCCCGACAGACCACTGAAGAAACCCCCGGGCGGACGAGCCTCCCGTTCAGCAGATGATGATGCTTGCCCTTCGGTGTCTACGGACCCCGTCGCTCTAATGTCAGCTGGCGGTTGGAGAGTTGGCGACTCTGTTGCCTCATCCGGTTCGGCAGTCGCTCGCCTGAGCAATGTACTGAGACTAGGGACCTCCCGATCTTCTGCTCCTAGGCTAAGGCTACGCTGTGCCTCTCCATCATCGTCGTCTGATTGCACGCGAGGCTGATGAGCAACGGAGCTCGATCGGCGGGCGTGAGGGTGAGGTCGTGGTGATAGGGGTATGTCAATGGCGGTGGTCCTGTCAGACGTTACAGGGGCACTCGCAGGGGGGTCCTCTGGAAGGCCGGCATCATGATGCGGCCGGGACGCTACCCGCACAGGGGCCGCATAATCCACGCTTGAGTTCTCACTAAGACGGGAGGGGATAGCGGGGGTGTGTGGCGTATGAGGCGATAGAGGTTTTCCAGGCGACGAGGAAGTCGACAGTCCTGGTACGTTAGTGAAATGTCGACTAGACGTGCTTGGTGACCTCTGTATCTGCATAGAAGAGTTCAGAGATTCAGTGAGGGCATTATTCGACTCGCGCATGAGTTGATACTTGGAGAGCTGAGCTGCGGTTCTCTTAGTCGCGGACTCGCCCTTCCTAGACGGGTCAAAACTCTGGAGAGTCCGCTTGCTATCGAGGGCTTTTAAGAAGTCTTGGATGCTATCGTCGTCGGTCTGGAAAGAACCCGAACTACCTCCAGTGCCGGGTTCGTTGAGCAGACCAGAGCCTGGTTGAGCAACGGAAGACGAGAGACTCTGTTTACCACTACTCATTTGATCGTCCTCGCCTCTACTAGTGCCACCGAAGGAAGGACGGTTACGGCGATGTGTGAAACTACTGCTGAAGCGGTTTGTGTTGGCTGGTCTCGGTGATCCGGCGATAGAGTTGTCGCTAGTATTTTGTGGCGGCACCCCTCGTAATGAAGCAGGCATTCCAGCGGTCAGTGAAGACCTATTTCGCACATGCGTAGCGATATTCACCCCAGACGCCCGAGGCGACGGTGGAACATCTTGATCTTGCATACGCGGTACGGGAGAACCAGACAGCGACCCATGCTTAAAGGGTGACGACTGAAATGAGACAGATGGACGTCTACTTGACCCCTCCGTCGTGCGAAGGGAGGAGCGCCTCGCTATGCTAGAAATAGGCAATGAGTGACCTGGGGTTTCTAAACTAGCAGGTCTAGAATCAGGGGGCGACGTGGTATCCGAGCCTGGTGCCTTGACCGCTCTAAGGGCAGAAATCGGGCTCGTGCCCACAGGACCTTCACCGTGGAAGGTTGATAAACTTCCATATCGTTGCTGGTTTTCGGTTATATCATGAGCGTGGCGTTGATATGGTAAGGATCCGATCTCGTGTGCCAGTGATTCGTGGCGGCTGTGAGTTCGGTGTGGCAACGATGGCTTAAACATATCATCAGATATCGCCATTCCAATGCGGGAACTCAAGAGTGACTCGGTCTCGACCACCTGAAAAGCGCAGTGGTTGCGGTAGCAGACCGATATATAGAAGCGACCCACAGGCACCTCGAGGTCACCAAACATGTAGTCCGTAGCTACGTCACCTCTACCTTCGAATAACGGTGTCCTCAGTGTGTCGGATCCGAAACTGCGCGAATCGCCCGAGGAAACGCGACAACGAGTTGTTAAAGCGGGGTGTATGCCTTTCGTCTTGGAATTCCGGGCTAGCCTCCACGCAGGTAATATTCCCGTTGTGGTGTATATAGACCGCATTAGGACGATAGCCTTCTTATACACGGTAGGAAGGAGGGGACCGAAATCTTCGAGGTCATCAGATGAAGTGCCTTTCAATTCAATCCGCCATCGCTCTAAAACGACATGAGTGATGGGTTTGCCCTGACGCCCGGTGCTGCTATCACTCGACTGGTCCGAAGAATTGATAGCTTCTACAACATCCCAACGCTTTCCGTTCTCATCCAGAGCAACCAAACTCTGCCCGCTTTTTAACCGAGATGCGTCGAGATAGGTTTCAATAATCAGCGGAGGGGGCCGATTTTCAAAACTGCCGCATGTTTTCAATACACGGAACTCCTCCCGAAAATCATCGATCTCGTCGGTATCAAGTTGAAACTGTTATTGACCCCAAACTTAGCCAGACAGGTTTATTTTTATGGGCATTATTGTAGTTCTGCTTGCCACTTACCCATCTGCTCGTCTTCCTTTCGAGGTTTTTACCCGCGAGAATAGGAGTCACCTGCATCCGCTCCTGTAGGATCAGAGTCCCAGCCTTCGAATAGACATTCTGTCGAGCCGACAATCAGTGTGATGTAAGGGGGAAACGCTTGTATAGGAAACAACTAACCTGGATGATCTGGTCCAGCTTCTTGATAGAATCGCGAGTCGGGCCCCCTTCCGTGCGAGATGTAACAGGGCCGGCTGCCATTGTGGTTCGTGTAGAATGTTCATGGGATGTAGCGTCTGATGATAAACCCGGTTGAGCAGGAGGGTTTATAGGGTCCCGCTGATTGTTGGTTCTCGCGGGGTTCGTCTGAGGTGAGGACGCCGGGGAGGAAGTACGACGTGTAGAGCGCGGTGTCTGATGCATTTTATGATTCCAACGGGTACATGCGATCAGCGCCAATAAACAGACAACTAAATGAGTTCAAGCAGAACAGCTAGTTGGTGCTGAGTCAGTCGGCTATCGTAGCTGGCGCTTGCAAAGGAACTCGTTGTCGTGAAGGCAGTTGGTACACCGAAGCCGAATCAGTGCAAGCAAGCGATTGGTGCGTGGGTTAAATGGAATTGGGGATTTCGATGTGATGCCACCTGACTTTAGCATCCATTGTTCACGGCGTCGAGAGGAAGGTAGCGCAAAGCTAGGGGAGGTTCGAAAGTAAGCCCGAGGGGAAAACGGGGGCGATCAACGAGAATAGACTCGAACGAGTGACCAGAGTTGATGGAACGGTGGGCAGACGCTGGATGGTCAGGATCAACAGTGAACAGAGGTTATCCAAGGCGGCTCTGATAACTGTATGCGGACGGCTGCAGGGACGGGACGGGAATACCAAGCTAGGCAGCCTATGACATGTTTGACAAGATGATTGTCAAGGTGCTGCGAGTGCTGTTACTGCTAGTGCTGCTAATTTTGCGGTGGTTGTTGTTGTTGTTGTCGTCAAAAATGATAACGGCGACGACGACGGTGGTGGTGGTGATGATGATGATGATGATGATGGATGACGATGGTGATAGTATACGAATAGCGCAGACTTAGGATTGGTTGGGATTGGATGGTGGCCAAGGGGTGCACAATCTAGATGAGATGGGCGAAGACAGGAGATGGCCCTAGACAGGCGGCAGGTAGAGTGTCGACGGGTATTAAGGTGAGGTCGAAGTGAAGAATACGGAGACAGTCGACAGTCGCTCGAGCTGGGTGCTGGGGGTGTTCCCAGTCAGACGGTTGGCTCCTCGTGATGTTGTGACGACCCTGTGCCAATCCGTCATCGGTCCGCGCGCGCTAACCACGAAGAGCACTGGGATTGGACGGCGAGAGACAGCCCTGGAGCCTTTCCTTTATGTTTCGTTAGCTGCCTCCATCTGGTGTGCGCAGATAAGTGCCGTCTAGAGCAGGCAGGGACCTATCTCCCGACCATATCAAGAGCGATAAGACAATGGGCCTGGCCTATGACGAATTATTGTAGGAACAACACAGATTGGGGCAGCAACCGGGGCGAAGCGTTGCGAGTCTAAGTGCGCTAGCCTAGAGAACAACCTCGTCCACCAATTACGGAGTGGAGTACCTACCTTTAGGGTATAGTCCCCAGGTAGTCGTGTAGCACAGCATACAGGTGCCTATTAGTAGTGGCGTAAAGCTCAGTCCGGGTGGGTTTTCTACACCGTACTAGTTTAAGGTACCGTAGGTAGTACGTACTATATGCTCCTCTGGAGGCTTTCCAGATATACACATATATATACTATACTCTGTCCACATGTCGTATTTATCCCGAGTCCTTAGACATCTCGACTGCCTAGGTGCTCAAGGTAAATAGATATATAATGTAGTTACATATGTATGCTGCCTACTACGACCGTACTTAGTATTGTAGCTAACCTAGGTGGGTCCCTAGACTGGTACTAGTGAATGTGTTAGATTAAGGTAGGGAAAAGGAAAGATACACGTAGCACGGTAGGCGTTTCAACAAGTTGCCATCAAGAGACCGACCCTTCAGACCTTTCAACTAAATTGTTGCAGCACTGTAGGTGCGCCCTGGGACTTGCGCAGCACTGAGAATTGGCTCCCACGATGCATGATCTGGCCCTCAAGGTGTCCAACCAAACTTGGAGTTTATGTACAGCTACGTACCCATAGGTCTATGTGACTATCTGTATATACTACATATAGTATATATAACCCACCTAGGTATACTACATACCAATAGGTAGACTCCCGTAAACTTAGGAAAGGAGTCATAGCATACATCTTTCAGTTGATATAAAATATATACCAATCACATCGGCCCCGATGGATTCAAGCTTGTTGTCCTGGATTCTCGCACTGCAGGCAGGACTTCCCCACAAACGCAGACACATATACTTGCACATACTTGCACTTGCACTTACACATGCACATACACATGCACATACATACACACGCAGCTGAGCCAGCTACCTAGGTACCCAGGCATGCTGTGCCCCCTGATAGTGACCGCTAGTCTGATTGGCCATGGATGCTCAATGCGTCACTCATGTCGCACTGTTAGCAAAGCGATGAGGTGACTTTTTGTGAGATGCTGTTACTCCGTAGGTATTTAACAATCCTAAAAACCACACAGTATGTCGAAACCTCTCCTCTAATTACTGCGTACAAACTCACTTACTTACCATTGCTGTACCTGTCAATAAGCAATAAGGTACGCACGTCAGGCAGAGACTTAAGCATACAGTGTCATGTATCGTCATTGGCCACGATGCAGCCTATTTCTGCTCAATTGGACGGGGTTGCATTAGATTTGACTCATCTGATCGCTTCCCGGGATCCTCCACGTTTGGGGAGACTCGCGATAGGTGGTGAAGTCGTAAGTGGATACGTGTAGGTAAGTAGGTAAATACACTTTGTCACAAATTCCTAGCGTTAGCGAGAAAGTCCTACATAGCACGATGCTACGGCTCGCCAACATCGGGGCCTAAAGAGGCAGATAAGGTCCGCAGTGGCATGACTGACACATCAATTGATCGAAGTTGAGAGAGTTTTGGTGCACATTGCGCCAGAGCATCCAAAAGGCAGGCCGCTTCTAATGTAGCTTTGACGAAGTCTTTTCAGATTATACTATTTCTATTCCGTTTATAGCCGGGAATTATAGGGCACCTAGTCATTAATCGCGAGCTGGTCGGACAGAATCGCCCCCATCCCACAAGCCTGAGAGCTACTGGAAGCTCGTTCCAAGAAGTTCTGGTTTCCTATCCTTGAGGCCGAGCAGCATCTCACCGAACAACCCATTCGCCCAAGAGAACCATTGACGTGTCCATTGGTTCGCGTTAAACGTGTTGACGGATTCATGGATCAACCCAAGCCCGGCTGTCGACGAGACAAGCGTCTGCAAGCCTGCAACGATCTCGCTATCATCATCAGACGTCAAGAGCCGTGTGATGACCGACATAGGCCAAGCTCTACCGGGTCCGACATGTGGGCCTCCGGTACTAGGCGTTATCGTTAGAAAACCTAAATGAGATCGGGAGATTTAGCCGTCGAAGCAGACTCACCCATTGATGACAGGTCCATGCATGTAATAGGGGTTCCAAGTGGACAGCACGAATTTCCGCGTGTTCTGATACGTCTCGTCCGAGGCATCGAGGAAGTTCAGAATCGGCGCACTTAAGAGACTGGGCACGTTCGCATCATCCATCAGATTACTCGAACCGAAGCCATCGATTTCGTAGGCGTAAATCTCGCCAAACGTGGCGTGCTTCACCTTGCCATGTGCGTTAATGCCATCTCGGACCGTGCTCGCAAAGTCGCTCATCTTCGCGGCGAGATCAGCATCATGGGCTTTCATGATCTCGGCGCACTTTCCCAAGTAGCTTGAAAATTGCATGTTTGCGGGGATGAAGAGCTGGTAGATCGTGACATCATCCGAAGGACGGAATGCGCTCCGAACGAGCCCCGTGCCGCTCTTGACCGGGTTACCAATACCACTATTGGTGAGCGTCTCGGTTCCCGCCGTAGTCGTACGCTGGAAAGTGTAAGGCGACGTATTGACGGATCCGTCGTCAGCATATGTACCAACAAGCAGGCCTTCGGCAACATTCAAGATAGTCTTAACACCGTCAATCCACTTGAACTTCCCGAAAAAGTCGGCGTCCTTGGTCTTGTCGTAGTAATCCCATGACAACTGGAGGAATGCAGAAATCGAGTCGAGCTCGTACTTGCACTCGAAGACGAAGTCCGAAGAGTAACCAGGAGTAACCTTATCCGTATCAGCAGCCGAATTATCCACAGGCGGAAGACCGGACTCAGGCGGTGCCTGGAACGCATTGCAGTACGGATTCTGGATAATGTAACGTGCTTGCAGATTGATGGCACCGCGGAACAGCGAAGCAAGGGAGTCGGTTGAGGCATTGGCCGTAAGTAGTGACTTATAGCTTCGCAACTGATTCGCTGAGTCGCGTAGCCACATCGCAACAATATCTCCGGTCGTCACAAATGTGAGCTAATGACTACAGTCAGTCAAGTTCGGCTGCCAGAAAAATCACCCAAATCCAGTTAACGGCTCACCTCTTCCTCGGTGCCATTGTTCGCAAACCCTTTCCAAGAAATAGTGGTGTCCAATGTGTTCGGAAACGCATTTTCGAAAAGACGGAAGAGGTCAGGATCTTTCACTAGATCCTTCATATCGTCGATTGCTTGCTCGACTTCTGGCAGCGTATATTTTCTACATGCTTGCTCGGGTCGCATGTAAGACAATTGGTATTTCCCCGCAGACAACGGCTGGTGAGTCTGGGTCGAGTATTGCGTATAATCAGGGCATGCTGCTCGGCCACTAATGGCGGCATACGAGGTAGCTACGAGTGAGCTCAACAGCAAAGCCGAGAATCGCATCATCTTTATTGATGTAGTTGGCTGGACTACTATTATGCGTGGTGTGAAAAGAGTCTCACACAACCGTAGACAGGGTGAGCGAAGGGAGAACCGACTCAGCGATGCAGACCTCCGACTGGAATTCAAATACCAGCAGCAACAAAAATCGAACGTGGAATTCCACTGCGGGACAAAGGAATCCTCTAGTTCATTACGTTCAACATCCAAGCATACGATCGATTGCCAACTGCTTCTTTTAGCTAAATGGTAGATAGCCTACTTAACCCACCGTGGGCTAGGGTCGTCTTTCCCCGGAAAACGGAAGATCATCTGCACAGCTCGCACCTCTCCCCTGGTCTACGCAGACCTAGGCCAACCATTTCATTAAGCCCTTTCCTGCTGCATGGAGGCGCCAACTCCCATATGACGTCTCATCGTGGGAAGTTGCAGCCAAAGTGCAGGGCATTAGCGCAAGCAATAAAGCCGAGAGGACACTTGTGTGTGCGGGGAATCCCTGGAGACTCTTTTAACATGACCACCACAACTTTTGCACGACCTGTCCAGCGTCTTTGTCTGATTCCATGCCGTACATAAATTACTTAAGTAGGTTTAGCGTAATCGCAGGTGTTGCTCAGGCTGGACTCAGTTAATTCTCAGTCACGTGCTAGAACATAAGGATTTATGCGTGCGTAATTATGCATTATGCAGAGAAAACGGATACTAAATAAAAACGGTATCTACTTCCTTATGGGGTTGCTTACTTGCGATTAAGAATGAACTACGGCGTCTTGAGACAAGCCAACTCCAATCGCCGATGAGAACCGCTCCCCTTGCACTAATGGCGCCACTTCTTCATATTGGCCAGATCCTCAAAGGACGTAATTCAACCTACACTCTTGTCAAGGAGCTTCACAGGGCCGTAGATGAAGCCGCAGTGTATCTAGCCAGGTAAGATCTTCTATAACATTCCGTCATCCACACTATGCCCAAGGGCTCTCTTGACCCATTTCTTGTGCGCAATTTAGGAACCAGAACAATGATCTGTGCATCGTCAAGAGCATTCGCGGCCACTGGCGCCTACAGAATGAGGCCAACATTCTCAAGCGATACCAGTCCAAGTCGTCGTTCATTCGCCCCCTTATCGACAAGATTCAGCAACCGGCCGATTCACCCTCTATCATTCTGAGGCATCTGGACAGTGAACTCCTAACGGAATCGAAAAATAAGCGGCTGACGCGGCCCGAGATCAAGCAAGTAGCCAAGTGTATCCTCGAAGCCCTCCGGATTCTCCACAAGGATGGTCTAGTCCACACAGGTATTATGTCGTCAGCGTCCTTATCGTGGCCATGTGTCTTCTCTAAGTTATTACCTGCTCTCTATAGGTGTAAAGTTGGACAATATTTTTGTCAACTACGGTCAAGGAGACCAGCGCTTTTCAGAGATCCAGCTTGGTGACTTTGGGGGCGTTGTGTCCCAAGACTCAAGCTTCGCAAGTGAGGGTCACATTATTGGTGCTGCCTTTACGCGTAGCCCAGAAGCCATGTTACAACTTTCCTGGGGAACATCAACAGATGTGTGGTCGTTTGGAAATGCAGTACGTGTCTCAAGTGGCTCTCTAGTATTTTCTTTTATTCAGCTCACATATTCCCAGATCCTCAGCCTTGTACACGGTGGTGGTTACCACCACTTCGATCCCGGTTGGGAAGGGTTCAAACCAGAAGATCAAGGCTACGAGATCACCGTTCTAAAGCGAATGTACAACTCACTCGGGCCATTCCCACCGTCAATTGCCGACATCATTAACCCAGATACGTTCGAGGTGATTCACTTCTTAAATCAGCAGGGACCTCCGCAAAGACCACTTCAACGGTGGTCGACAAAGGAGCTTCCACCAGCTGATAACGAATTCATCAGGCGGATCCTGAAATTGGACCCCCGGGACAGACCCACAGTGGAGGAGATTCTTCAGGATGAATGGTTTACAGAGGAATCAGACGACACTCGGGAGCCCATCCTGGTAGAGCCAAAAAAAGAACCGGGAAAACCAGAGTCAGGCGTTCGGCTGGTAGCTAGCGCCCTGGCTTTGGCCCGCCACTCATAAGGTGCAGGCCCATAGACGCTTAAGCATTGCATAATGCCCTGTAAGTTAAATCACAACTAAGTGATTCATTCACGTGACCTGACGACATCTCCTTTCAATGCCCCTTTTATGCCTGAGGCACCAACTTTAAGTGGTATTTTCCTCGTTCTTCATGTTGGTCGCTATTTCGAGCCACTCCACTTATTGATCTGTAACACTACGACCAGATCGGACTATATAAGACTAGTACACGGGTGGGATCTCGTACCGGTACGATCTTCGACGAGTTCAGATTAGGACCAGTACAGAGGTGGATCACGGACTGATACGATATTCGAAACTACACGTGTAGTACGCATACGGCCGTGGACCCCGTACCAGTACGATCTCGATCCAGTACACGCTTGAATCAGTACGGATCAAAACCGCGGGCCAGTACGACTTCGAGTTTCGGACCAGTGCGAGAAAAAGGGTTCTTTTAACTCGGGTATGCCGGAATTGATTGGACGTAAATTGCTAGCCCTGAAGCACCAGTTCAATTACGCTCCGACCATGGCCCAGCCTTGACCTCAGCGATTTCGCCCAGTCGCTCTTAAGACAAGCGCAGCTGGCAGCTGGCACAACGGGTTAAGTACACATATAAATCTTCCCTTCTGCTTTCTTCTGTTTGCATCATCAGGGGTTTGCTTATAGATACAATAATTACAACGTAATTGTTAGTATCACGAGCGAAACCCGACCGACGCGATTGTGACAGTGCTGACTTGTATTCACAGTGGCATTGAAATGGGAGCGTTACCGGATAATAAGGTCTTGTATGCATTGCGTTAAAACATAAAATCAGATGGACCGACTTCCTAGGAAGTCGGCCGCAAGCAATGAAACCGTTTTAAAGGGTAAAATAGCAGCTAGGTATCCGTTTATTCCGGGTTTCAATTACAGAATAAACTTGTGCAAAAGTGGGGAACAGCTCAGGCGGCTAGATAGGCTCAGGCTAGAAGCGGCGTGGCTCAGGTTGGCATCCCGTTTGGGGACATCATGGTAAAACCTATCTGGTAGTTCTAGCCCATCGATTACGCCACGAGATGCATACTAGTAGGCCAGAATGTTAGGCTAGCAAGTAAATCCGAGCTTCCTAAATCGATACAGGATCGGCTCTTCCCCTGCCTGATGACTTAATGAGGCTCATGACCCGTTCAGAAGCCCGTTCAAGAGTTGGGGTAGTGGTACCCTTGGCCTTGGCACTGGGTACGACCTCACCCACAGTAAATAGAGATGGACTAAAGGTAGCTCGACAGAGCATGACTTTTGATCGATTCGAAGGTCTCTTTCCGTCAACCGTTCACCAAATTTTCTGATCAGAGGTGTGTGACGGGACGTCTGAGAAGAAGACCTAGAAGAGACAAAGGACTTTCATACTTCCGTCGCTTTCGGTTCCGAGGAAAGCTCTTAGTACAAAGCGCACTGGCGTCGTTTACTAGCCCTTTTCATTTGCCATGGCGGATCGAAAGGCATGGCTACACAGCCCTTTTAGACGTCTTACAACGTGGCTCTATCAAGGGGGCAGCAGCGATTGATTCATTTGCATCTCGTCGCATCGGGACCACGACTTTTTCAAACGGTTGGGCGTCGCTGTCACTTTGAAGTTATGCCTTACATTATACAGGACGAGCCAACCGTCTCCGTAGTCAACAATGGTATGGCTATGAAGCAATGGTGATCGAACACGAGCCTTGCTTCAAATACAGTAGCGATTAAGATGCATAGGATGGGTGATTTTTATACCATGTGCCGGTGAGAATTGCCTTCCTGTCTGTGCTCGGGAATCGCCCAATCTTCCCTCCCCATACCCTTTCCCAAGTTGTGCCCCTCGAGCTGTCGCTTATCGGGGAAAACGCTTGTGCGATGCAATGCGAGCCGAGCCGATAAATCGCGAGATTACACGACGTCTAGCACAAGCACAACGTGTTATGCCAAGTGTACCCTTACACAGGTTCACCGCATCGGGACGGAGAAGGACGGATCTCGTAACAATCGTGTAGAGCAGTACAGATTCTGCCTACCAAATCATCTGGCGTGGCATTCCCTGCCCCGGTGACTGCCGGAATGGCAGCTAGGCAGGCGTGTCACCTTACCTAGCTATAGCCTTCTATCTGAAGGGGAATTGGGCATTCTACTCGTCTGATCACACCAAAGTCTTCTGTGCTGGCTCTTCATTATTCGGAACCCTCGAGGTATGCGGCCAATCCTTCCAGGTCAGTGTAGAAGCTATGATCGGCGTAGTGATGACTTGAAGGTATTGTGGTGTCAAACGAGCGTTTCCTTGATCGTCGCAATCTCGGAGAATAAGAGGCCGACTCATTTGAAAGTCAATCATCTTCCGAACGCCGAGCTTGCTCAAAGATGTCTTCTCAACGCAGACGAGTCTGCTTCACCTCACTTCGGAATCAATGGGCTTCGAAATTGCCTCTCAATAACCTTACTAACAGAGTATATCTTACCTTTCAATGCCTACCGGTCGTTTAGACTAACCGACATGCGTTCGTTCACGTACATAACATCTCCATTGGGAGTACTGGGAGACCCGAGCACATATCACCACTGTACGTAACAGATCCGGGCTAAATTTTCAGACGAGTCCGGACTTACACGTAACGCGGGACTCGTGAAGCGCGCCGACCACATGAGTTTAATCAGGACATACGAATGATCACTTGAGATACGATCTGGCCATTGCCCCCGCGAGCCCCGGCACTTCCGATATTCTCAGCATTTAAATCTCGTCTCTTCAAATATACGTTACCTCATGCTAGTTTAGTCACTAACGTACCCCGAGACACAGTCTAACTTTCCAATTCAACTTTAAACTTGAACTCTCGACGACGATATAGATTGAAGGAAGCAGAACAGATCGATTCAGAAGGTTGTGTAAGTAGCCGCCAGTTATCCCCAGTTTCCGAATACTCAACTCAAGACTGGGGACAACCTGTGTGGCACTCGCTGTTAGGTATGCTGATTCCTCCAAAAAATCCAAGTAAGATTGGCATAAGGCAGAGAGACTGTCTCGCTTCCCTGCGAACTTGCAGCGAGTTGTCTCACTTTAGTCGAGCTCAGGTGACTTATTTTATATCGCCCCTCTCCACGTGATAATTGATTCTCGACAAAGCCAGTAAGCTTGAGTGTCTATTAACTGAATATGTATACTTGTCAGACTTTTATTATGAACACGTGGTTTAGTAAGAGCGTAGTATGTTACTATTATATTTCGTCTGCCGCATTGGGGTGAATGAGTTTAACCGGCTTCCGCAATGTGCGCTGAATGGGTAGGTATGTAGTCTAGACCGTCGCATCACAGTGTCCGGAAGTGCCTATATAGGAGTTTGAGAAAAAGAAAGAAGGAAAGACAAGAAGGCGGAAAAGATACATGCGCTAGTGTGATCGCTCGTTCGCAACAATTCGCGATGAAGATATTTTATAACTTCTGGTTTAATCCAAGTACGGTGTCTGCCTATAGTTCTCTACTCGTCGGTTTATTTCAGGGCGTTTATAGCACGAAAACTAGGCAAAAGCCGCAGTGTCGGTTCCGTTCCGGGGGTCTCGACTCTCTGCCAAGCGACGCATATTACACTACCTGTATACAGATGGCTTGGCTTGCCAAGTGTCCGTACCCGTCTGTTCGAATTTCTTTAATTAGTATTCGACGCAGTGAATTCGCACCAAGTCCGGTCGAGGAAGGACAGCCTCTGAATCGTGGGCAATCCCACGACTAAATCACGATGGCGGGTCCCTTCCTGACTAGTAGTTTGCCTCGAAGACGCAGGGTATTCACGGTCGCCCTGGTTTTCACCTTTATATGGGCATTGCTTCCGATCGAGAGCTTCAATCCGCCTCGGAGAGTCTTGTTGGGCGTCACCAAGACATTAGCGGGAAAATCCAGCGACGATGTTCTGCAGTTTGTTGATCCTCTCATCGGCACGGTGAACGGAGGTACGCGTGTGGCCCTTATATCGCGGCCCCCTCATGAGGTCTAGGAACAAGACTAATTATGTGGAAAGGCCATGTTTTTCCGGGAGCAACTCTGCCCTATGGTGAGCTGGGTTATCTATGAAAGGCTCTCCTTCATAGGCACTGATGAAGAAGTATAGGCATGGCTAAACCAGTGGCGGACACGAACAATTATGGAGAGGCTGCTGCTGGATTTGTGTCGGACGAGTCATTGATCGTGGGATTCTCTCAACTTCACGATTCTGGTAGGCCAATTCCTTGCCAATCGTCCGAATTCTATTGTATCACTAACGTCCTATCAACCAGGAACTGGAGGAGTAAGTATTGTTGTGTAAACGCGCCGCATAAGCCAGTATGTATTGACATATTATAGAATCCTTCCCTAGGCAACTTCCCACTGTTCGCTCACCCAGGCTGTCCTGAAGATGACTTCACAAAGTGTTATTACCTCTCTTCACAAAGAGCCGTCACTCGCATCAACGGCTCTGCAACAGCGAAACCAGGGTATTTCGCCATTGGGCTGAATAATTCGGTATACGCAGAAATGACAGCAACAGCGCACACAAGTCTCTTCCGGTTCAATTTCCCTCCAGAGGCCGACGTACCGTATGCATATACCGCGTCTAGTAGCGAGAACATACCGCAGATGGTGCCTAACAGTCCCTTGATCCTTTTGGATATGATTGATCTTGCCAATAGCCGCTCTGGCGGCGATATTGAAGTGGATTCGGTTACGGGCCGCATGAAAGGGGGCGGCAGCTTTCGCCCCTCGTTCGGCCACGGTTCGTTCAAGGCTTACTTCTGCGCTGACTTCCAAGGAGCAAATATCCGGCGGACGGGTACATTCTCGCCTGAGAACGTGACCGACAGCGTGCAGGCACTAGGAGACTCATATGGTAATACTAGGATTCCACGGGGGTCTGCTGGCACATGGATCCAATTCTCTCAGGCGCCTCAGAACCAGATTCTCGCCCGAGTGGGCGTGTCCTTCATCTCAGCGGCCCAGGCATGTGAGAACGCGGAGCGAGAGATCGGCGACTTTGACTTCTCTAGAGTGGTCACGGCTGCCGAAGCGGCATGGCGGGAAAAGCTCTCCGTGATCAAAGCCGACCACACAGGCCTCAACGAAGACCTGCTGAAGACGTTCTGGTCGGGTTTGTACCGCACCATGTTGTCGCCGCAAGACTACACGGGGGAAAACCCGCTTTGGGAATCAAACGAGCCGTACTACGACAGCTTCTACTGCATCTGGGACTCCTTCCGGGCGCAACATCCTCTCCTCACCATCATAGATCCCGAAACGCAGACGGATATGGTTCGCGCGTTGATCGATATCTACAAATACGAAGGGAAATTGCCCGACTGCCGCATGAGTTTCAGCAAAGGCTATACACAGGGCGGGTCGAACGCGGACGTAGTGCTGGCCGACGCGCTGATTAAGAATCTGACGAGGGGAATAGACTGGGCATTAGCATACGAGGCCGTGGTGTCGGATGCCGAAGAGGAGCCGGCGGACTGGTCGATATCCGGCCGTGGCGGGATCGAGAGCTGGCGCACCCTGGGCTACATCCCCGTCGACGACGACGATAGAGTCGGCTCAGGGCCTCTAAGCCGCTCTATTTCGCGCACGGTGGAGTACGCATACGACGATTTCGCCATCGCTCTGATGGCCCGCGGACTCGGGCACGCGGCGGACGAGACGAAGTACCTCAAGCGCAGCCATAATTGGAAGAATCTGTGGCGTGCCGAGCATGACGACTATTATCGAAGTAAGGAGACAGGTATGATAGAGGGATCCGATTTCCTCGGGTTTTTGCAGCCTCGTTTCACGAACGGCACGTTCTCGGAACAGACGGCAAGGCTTTGCAGTCCCGTGTACGAACAGCACGTTTGCTACTTCGACACAAGGCATTCGACGTACGAGGGGAGCCCTTGGCTCTATAGCTTTTACGTGCCGCAGGACAGTAAGTAGTTCCTGGTTTCAGTTTCGTCTTATTTTCAGCTATCTGTAGAGTGTTTACGCTATAGGTATTTCTGAAGTATTTTGGATTTAAGTTTAATATTTTGATTACTAACTTTAATGGTCGCAGTGGCATCGCTGATCACTTTAATGGGTGGTCCGGAGCATTTTGTTGACAGACTCGATTACTTCCACTCCTCGGGGATCAACTACATGGGCAACGAGCCGAACTTCCTCCCAACCTTCCAATTCCACTACGCCGGCCGGCCCGGCAGAAGCGCATACTGGGTCCATCAGTACATCCCCTCGCTATTCAACAGCACCGTCGCCGGCATACCAGGGAACGACGACTGCGCCATGGGCGCGTTCTCAGCATTCGCCTTCATGGGATTCTTCCCCGTGGCCGGCCAGGACGTGTACCTGTTGACCCCGCCGATGTTCCGCGAAGTCAGCATTAGGACGCCCGATGGGAATGCCTGGGCTACGCTGCGCAATGTGAATTTCGACCCCGGGTACACGGATATGTATATCCAGAGTGCGAGGTTGAACGGGCAGCCGTACACGAAGAATTGGATTACGCATGACTTTTTCGCCAAGGGCGGCGTGCTAGAGTTTGTCCTTGGGCCGAAGGAGAGTGGTTGGGGGACACGGAAAGAAGACCTCCCGCCTAGTTTGTCAACGGGAACGATTTGAATATCATATGGCGTTATGAAGGCATTGGATATAAAACTGGGAAATTAAAAGCAATTACAGAAGTTTGTGAGTGTGGTCGAAGGGGATTTTGGATAGGTATGTGAGCTAGGTTACCATCCCTTGCCCTGCACCATGGATATAGCTTGGAGGGCCATTATCCAACAGTAACGAATATACAAACAATATGACGAGTAACACCAAGACGACTTCCCATCTTAAAAATATCTACACTAGGTAATTGCGATGAGCTTCGGGCTCATGCTTCATCTTCCTCTTCGTTTTCATTGTCCACGTCTTCTCCTCCGTTCTCATCGTCGGAATCGCTGTCAACACCTGGGTCCGGCATGACTACGTTATTGAGAAATGTGACCTATATAAATCCATCAATTAGCCAGGACTAGTCGTGCTTCGGCTTAGAGTGATGTATATGGAACGTAATATGGTTTCAGAGAACAAGGAGTTATAGAACTCACGAATGGAACCATCGCACGAATGACCTCCATTATCTTCTCCTGCGCGTTGTCGCCGTGAAGCTCTTTGTCGGGTATCTGACGACCAATAGCGTAGTTTCGTAACTTTAAGAGGTGAATATCGCGGTGATCTGGGTCAAATCCCTGTTGCGAGCTGATCGTCAGTCTCATTCCCTCGCTTTCTCATTCACGTGAAATAAGCCACTCAAAGTATTTTGCGAGCCCCAACGCGAAGTCAGGTGATGGGTGAGTAATACAAGGGTAAGCAACGGACCTTGGGCTTGGTCTTTAGTGCATTCTCCTGGTTCTTGTCGGCAAACGCTTTGAGGATTTTATCCTCCTTCTTTCCGACAGCGTTTGGGAGGAAGACACGGACAAATTCGGGGTCTGTTAGCACGCGTCGGATGCGGTGCGGCCGCTCGTCGACGCTGGCGCGCAGCTTGGCAAGGGCCTGAGCCTCAGGATGCCAGAGCCCGCCGCCTGGGCATATTTAGACGTTAGGATGTCATGGAAGCTGGAGTCCGTCCAGAGATATATAGCGACTCACCTACTAAACAGTATCCAGGCTCTATGTGGACGTAGTAGCAAGCGTAAGGGCCTTTGCGACCTGTGCGTGACCTAGTATGGGACAAATAGGGCCTTGTTAGCTGATTGGGTCTCGAACGTAGCGAACGTAGCTAGACGAGCAATAGGCGTATCTCCTCGCTGTGGTTGTTAAATGACTTCTCAAAGGTTATCGGACTCACCAGGCAGCAGAATAATGAGGCTACACCTCTCGGAAGATTAGTGCTAAATCCATCTCATAACTCTCAGGATCAAGTTGGCTTCCTCTCACCTTATAGGGAGTTGGGTCTTTGCTAAAGCGAATGTCACGATAGATGCGGAAAATAACATCCTTGAGGGGCAATTCTGGTATCGTCTCATCGGCCTCGATAATCTTCTCCGTTAGCGTCTTGACGAAGGACTCCCAATCCTTCTGGGACCGACGGTACTCCGGGTCATGCACTGTATTTCGCACGAATCAGCCCTCGTCCCCACTCATCTCTCCAATATCCTCCGTGTGTGTAATTGTAAAAGTAGAACACCGCTCGTGTTACTTTGCGAGATCATATAGCCACATGTATAATGAACACTGCAAAACAAAGAAGTGGAATATTTAATGCGATATACTAGGCAACGAAAGGCCCGTAAGGTCGGGACTTACTCTTCAACCAACTCCGCTTATTATTCTTCTTCAGGTCGCCCAAGAAAAGGAGAGTATTTGGGTGTATTTTCGTGTCCTCGTAATCAACGCCATTGGTATCGCGGAGCTTCGGTAGTGGGATGAAAGTGACTCTTGGTTCATCATCATCATCATCGTCGTCATCGTCTACCTCAAATCCGTCTTCGTCTTCGTCGCCATCACGAGCCACGTGCCCACCCCGCTTAGTACTCGGAGATGCCGGCTCCTTTGCAGATCGCCCACGCTTCTTTGCCGAGGAGCCCGCGTTTACATGCGCTTGTGGCTTTTCCTTCTTTTGGGAATGTGCAGCTGATTTCCGCGGCGGCCGACCACGTCCGCGCTTCGCGGCACTGGACTTGGGAGGCGGTGGCGTTGCGGAATCATCTTCTTCGTCGAAAGCTTCGCTCTCCCCATTCTCTTCTTCATCTAGATTTTCGTCCTCATATTGATCTTCTTCATCCGAGACATCAATTTGGGATTTCCGCTTCGAGCGCGACGCATTGGTGGCAATCTTAGTCGCTTTGCGCGGTGGTCCATCACTATCAGAGTCATTTACGTCATCCTCGAAATATGAGCTCTTCTTGCTGGTGGAGCTGAGACGACCTGAGCGTCGACGGGGTCCAGCTTGTAGTGTTTCGACTTCAGCCAGATTACGCTTCTTCGGAGGCATTATCGTGCTACAGGAAGGTGTTGCACCTTTATTTGCACCTTTATTTCGAATTGGTGTACCGGTAGAGAGGATCGAAGCTGACGCGCTTCAAGGAACATCCAAGTATGCCGGCAGGTGGGGGTGAAACGAGATCACCACGCGCTATCACGTGACTTTAATTAGGATGCTTATCAATCACATATACTGCAGCTCATATAGCTAAGGCAATTGAAATAAATTCCATGCGATCAATGGAATAAGGTCGAGGTTTCTGAGATTTGACTGCCATTTGCGTGAGGCCGAAGACGTCTTTGTCCTGTTGTATCCGACGCCACTTACTCAATCAAAACCTTAGGCCGCTCCATGTCTCACTTAATTGATACCTGCAAGCGAATTGCGAGACAAGGTGATAATGGTGAGACATAGGAGATAGTTCCCGTGAGATATATTTACACTGTTCTTCTATAAATATAGGAATAACTTGATGTATCTAGCATCAGTGCATATTGATCGACCTAGATAGATACTACAAGATCATTCAAAAGTGCACTTCCTAATGAGTAAGCCTCTAGACTTAATCCATCTCTCCCAAGAGTAAAGGAGCCTTGAATTGTATGTTTTGCCATGTGATAGCAATTTTCACTTTTAATAACTCGAGAATACTAGTAAGAATAAAGGGAAGTCAGTCACTTAGTAAACACATCTGGATCCGTTACGATGTTGGATGTTCGCTGGGCATATAGTATTAGCAGAATGATGATATCAACTATCATGCGTGATGCTGATACTCCCAGCAATCTTTACAGACCAACGGATATCACATTGTACCAGGAGGTGAAGAGCCACCGATCCTACCAGGCAAAATAAGTCTGATGTCCAGACCTTTCAGGGTTCATGTGATGGAGTAATATCAATGATGCAAAGGTGAGGTATGGTCTAATATTTGTGAGGTGTATGTTACTCTATTGTAAACAGTAGACATAGGTGAGGTGAGCATGTTCAATAAGTAAAAGAATGATGGAAATATAGTGGCAAGTGCAAAACAGGAGAAGGAAGGGAAAAAAAAAAAAAAGAAGAGGTTGAAAAAAAAAGCTCGACGAGGAATCGAATTCCAAGTCTACGAAAAACTGCACCGCCGGCGACCTCTAGTTGTCAAGTTGCAGGCCCCCCTTCCTGCTCCAATTCGGAGAATCGCTTTTGCAGTTTGTTCATACCATTGAGTCACCCAGGGATACGTCCTTTTTACGGGGTCTGGTTGAGAATTACGCAGGTTAAGGGTACTTATAAGGCCTTGAACTCTCCTAAGGCCCCACTATTGCGTTTGTTTCTTGAGCGACGACGCGCTGCTGAGGCTCGTGGTCACATGTTGTTGTGTGGTACAGTAGCTCAGGTACGTCTACGATGTACCTAGGTACCCTATAATCAGATTATGCTGCCTGAGTACATCTATCTATCTTGCCTCTACAGCCTCTCTGTCTTCTGCAGCTTCCATGTGGTATCATACTTGATATGTTGCCAATCCCTGCGTATCATCATCCCTAATCCGGACCGAGATTAGCAAGAAACAAAGAGAGGACAGAAAGATATTTTCACTATGACTGCTCCTGGTCTTTACGCAAGTTCTTTTTCATATCCACCAAATATTCCAGTATCTGTGGCATCTTCTTCTATAACATGACTACAAAATCTAGTACAGCCCCATTGGCCGATGAGGTTCCCGTTTCGGCGGAAACTCCCTTGATGAAGAGAAAGGGATTGCTTTAAAACGCAGTAGATGACAGCAGCACTAAGTTGAAACTGAGAGCGGTTCTTTCTACTTAGCAGTCGCCTCAGAGGCGACATACGCCTATGATGTCTCGATACCCAGCTCCAATAAGGACCTCACATCCCTCGTCTCAGCAGAAGCAAACTGCCAAGCAGAAGACGTAGCTTGATTCATTTACTATTCCCACCGCTGGGGAAAAGGGGTATATCATTACTAGCAGGGCAAGAGTTCCTATTCCCTAGGGTAAGCAAATGGAACAGACCTCGGCATCAGCACAAGTCCTCCTAAACGGGACTGTACAAGATACTTACGAAGTATAAGAAGTAAGAGTAGATAGAGTTGCACGAAATGAAGCAGATCCTGGTTGCCTTAGCAAGGATTAGATAGAATCTCTTTACGCCAAGGTCTCCTTGATTCTGGAACTGAGTGATCTTAAGAGCGAGGAATTGGAGATGATCTGGTCCAAAGCTGAAACGATAATAGGTAAGCAATCAGACAATATTACCCTTCTGATGAGTACTACGTGAGGGCTTCATATACCAGAATCTGGCAATTTACGCATGACAGTTCGAGACGGCGAAATCGCGCCTAAGTGTAGATAGTGTTCAGCAATCACCATGATAACAAGAAAGAAATTACACCGAAAACATGAAACTACCTTGTTGTCAGGTGGATAGGTGACACCATAGCCTGTGCCTATCAGGCTTCGTCTATATATACGGGTTATACCTCCCAACTGCCAGTTGGAAGGGCTAGGGGCCATTTGACCAATATGCCTTCATGGCTACTGACCCCTTTCTACCTACATGCTACGACTGTGTAGGCTATCCATTCACTCTGGCACAGAAATCTCTGACACTTGTCACGCAAAGGTGAATAATACGGAGCGGCTCAACGATCCACAAGATCTTGTACACGATACGCACCTCTGCATTATTACTCGGAATGAAAACTTACACCAATGGAGCTTCTGAATACAATTTTGAAGATCCTTTGACTACAGAGTCCACAGGTATACTTCCGATGACCAAGCTCAGATCCACCCCGGAGCGGGATACCTCTTCCAGATGATATACTCTATATAATCTATCCCATCAGCGCGGCAACATTATTCCATACCCGATCTATCAAAGTGTCCAGCACAGGGGTCCACGAGACGCTGGATATACGCCAGTGACCACAGCTACTGCCCTACATCCATTCCCACTGCAACACCACCCTCCTAACCCCTTTCACCCTAGCCCCAAGCCTTGTTTATATGAGGCACATAACCAATGCGCTATATGCGCACGTCCTCGTCTCCTCGTGACTAATTAGATAATTGACGGGAGCACACACACACACACACAGATCCATGCAGTACTATAATCTACAGCACGGTACAAGTGCAACCAGGGTATTAATATATCGTACCTACGACCTATATACATCGTGCGCGCTACACAAGAAACTCCTTAGTTTACCCCTCCTGTTCCTCGAGTATATTCAGGCTAAATGTAGAAAGGATTGGGGTACGACTCAGCCCAGGTAGCGTACGGCGTTCTCTCCGCAATATGACGCTATTGACACACAACAATAGATCCGCGACAAGAAGGTGAAAACAGGCATATATATATATAGTAGTATATGAACTGCACAAGGATATGGTCAGCTATTCGTTCCGGTGGGGGCTCCGATGGTAAATTGGGTATCTAAAGGTGAAACTAAGCTTTGCATGTAACAACCTACTTGTGGACTAAGTATGAATATCGTGTTTGATTCTATGATACGGGAAGCCGCATTGAGATAACTAGGTATCATTCATCGATAAAGTAAAACTTGCACTGATAATGCCGCCGAGTCTGTCCATTGGACAGAGGCTGAGTAGAATTCGACACAATTTGGACAATAGCCATAACACCTCGCTAATTCCCAGCTGAATTCAGTTTCAAGCAAAGTTAGCAACAATATTCTTTGCGTCAACCAAGTCGAGAATTGGTGCCCATCCTGCCCAGTGGTGTCCTGTCACGTGGTTTTTCTAGTAGATCGGCGTACCCTTCCAGGCCGATACCAATAACTTTGACAATATCAAATATATGTGATCCTTTGAAAGTCTCGGCCCAGAGTCGTATCACAGCAGCAGCGAGTTGGCGTAGCTTGTTGCTATCGTTTATTGTCATATCCATGTTCGATGACGGATGGCCAGGTCCACCTCCCGAAAGCGAGGGATCAATTGGTACTGCAAATTCAGTCTCATCCAACATGTGACGTAGCATTTCGAGAAGGCCTCTTTCCTCGGGGGATGGAGGAGCGTCGGTCGGACAAATAGACGCGAGGGTCAGGAGCCATTTGGAGAGAAGGATGGCGCATTCGAGATTACATACTAGAAAAACATTAATACCATGCATTCGCAGTGGATAGGCCTACTGGAACTTACGGGAGTGCTGCATGCTCCATTCTGATGACTTTCTTCTCGCCACATAATTAACACCTAGCTTGACAAGCATAGACAATGCATGAATTGCCTGAAGAACAGCCCTGTTCGATCGAGCGCTCCGGACCAGGTACGGTGCATCGTGGAAAGCTTGAGCTATTTGGCCAGCATCTCGAGTCTCGAGAGTCCTACTAGGATTCAGATCGGTGTACAGTCGGATCGAGGCCAATCTCCACAGCGCCGTTGAATTGTAAGCGACCGGTCCCCCAGGGAAAGAGTCCGGCGCACCTTGTGGGTTGACTTCCGCAACCCGCGTTTGGTGCTGCTCGAAGCTCATCTGCCAAATGCGTAAGGCTTGTAAACACTCTTCTACGTCGTCAGGTCGCAGGCCACGGGGGGCTTCGAAAGAGGACACTGAGGTAAATGAAGTCTGTTTGAGTAGAAAGATATGCTGTAGTAGTGCATGAATGAGTATGTAGTTGCCAAGGGACGACATATAAGCGGGCGGTCCTTGGGGAGGGCGGCTGAACAATCGAGCAAATGCATCTTGAAGGGATATATCCATGCTGGGGAACGAATGGCGAGCTTCTTGCCACTGCCATGCTGTTTCAGCTCTCCATAATCTTGACGAATGGGGTAAATATAAGTTGAGTTCAGAAGTGAGTAGTAAAGGAGGCATGTTGTAGGCGATACTGCATAAATTAAAGAAACAGTATGTAATGAGCTTTGTGCGATTTCCGCCTTCTATGCGAATCCATGCCTCCCAATCGGCCGTCTGTGTTGATTCCGATAGAAAGCCTTCCTCGCGTACTAAAAGGGCAAGGAGGCTTTGCAATGACATGGCTTCGTGGAGAATGGCCTTGGCACCCCACAAACCAACAGCGAAGAGCAGCAGAAGCGCTTGGATTGTCTCCATACGCGACTGGGGAGTGTTTGGAGAACTAATTGTAAAGTGAGCGGCGAGCTTTTGATACACGAGCTTATCCATTCTGAACAAGACTTACTAGGGCTCTCGATGAGTATCTTGAGTCATTGGTCGCTCTTGCTGCATAGAGCTGAACGAGTGCCTAAATCCATGACTTGGAGAGGGCCTCGTCGAGTGTGGACTGTAAGCTGAAGCCGTCGGCAACAAACTGTGGATTTCGTGGCTATGGCGGCGACGAATTTGCTCGAGTGCCACAGACCTCGCAGCGTACCATAACGCATTTGATCGGTGGCTTTCGAATCTATATTGAGCACCAACCGCCAGAATGGCTAACAGTAATTCCGGCGCAATATCTGCCGGGGCGATAGTAGGTAGGTGGAGGATAGGAAGATGCTCGTGGAAGCCGCTGACATAGCCCTCAAGGAATCGAGTGAGGGTGTGGCGCGAAGGGAATACAAAGTCATTGGGAAGGACGGACGAGAACTCGTCTAACCTGTTCTTAATGACTGTATGATCCATAGGAGATACTCTCATCGGAGCCGTTTTGCTGGGCTCATCATGCATCCTATTGGCACCATCGGTTGGGTCACGAGGATCGGGTGCGAGCGAAGGAAACCTTGATGGAAACTGTGAGGACGGCTTAGACAAGGCACCACGTGGCCACAGTCCGACGCCTTGATCAGCTTCAAAGGCTTGAGGGAGAAAATGCGAGGAAGTTGCAAATTCGTCCATGAACAAATTGTAATCATCAAAAGCAGAAGAAGGACCTGTCTGGACAGGAAGGCCCATTGTTATAGGCCCAGCATCAGGCTCCCGTCCACGGTCACCGTAGGGTATGCCATCATCATAGGATTTGATGCGTGGCATGGAATTTGTCGGTTGAGGAAGGTCCGGCATAATAGGTTGTAGGGAGTTTACTTCGTTGGCAGAGGCGATTTGAGTAGCTGCATCGGATAAGAGGTCTAGATTACATGCGGCTGCTCTCGTAGGCATGCGCGGATCGGGCTGCAGAGCGGGCACGGCCATTGACGATTGTATAGGATCCGAATGATGATATGGCTGATGGGCCCGTGGCATACCCATCATCTCCGAATCAACGTGGTTCTCACCCGGTAGTGGCGGCTGGGTAACGGCACCAGCCGTGGATGGTTTCCTAGGCCGGTTGCCATCTTTGTTGGAGCCTTCATTCAAGTGAACGAGCTTCTCGTGACGAACTAAAAGATCTCTGATGTCCATATAAGCATTATCACCCTTTACAGATGAGGGACGTCACAGTTAAGACACGATTTGGAGGATGTAGGAAGGTTAGGAGCCACTTCCATGCAAAGACCTGAGGGGAGAGGAGGCGTTTTGCGGAGCAAGGGGGTTCTGTGGCGTAGACTAATCAAGGCCAACTGAGGAGAAAAAGGTAAGGAGGAATGGAGATGATAACGGTAGGCGGAGAATACTAACCTACGACCAAACGTCTTTCCACATCGAGGCCAACCGCAAGAAAAGGGTTTTTCTTTAGTATGAGTCCTCTCATGTCGTTGGACATGCTCCACACGCCTAAATAAAAGATTGCCGTGTGAGCTATATTATAAACGGGAGTTGGAGATGAATTTGGCAGCCATCATACCTGAAGCGTTTGTCGCAAAATTTGCATGGCAAGGTCTTGGGCTTCTGCTGCTTGGCTTCGACATTCTCGTCGGTAGTGCCGGGGACAACCGTGCCCTCTATGGACGGCCGGGACTGCATTGGAGAAGAGACTCTGAGTAGTCAAGATTGGCTCTGGGGTCGAAGACCCTGTATACAACTGTGGTTGTAATGCAGAAAGGAGTCACGCAGCACTTGGAAGTGGGGCGAGAAGGGCCGGGTCAACAACCAGAGGCCAAGAGGTTATGCCGGAAAGAGGAATGCCTTGCGGGGGTGAGCGATTGATGGATGAATTCATGAGGGTGGTGGTAGTGGAGGAAAAAGAGGCAGGAGAACGTATTAGTCGGCTTGTGGGCTCTCACCCGGCAACTGACACAACAACACTGGCCGCTGCCCACCGCATCAAAGCGCCGACCATACAGTACAACCCCCTCTTCCTCTCTGTCTTCTTTCTCCTCTTTTTGTGACGTTGATATTGGTGATGATGATGCCCCCCTGAGCCCAGTGAATACCAAAGACGAGGGCCAGCAGACACGGTAGAGTAGAGCTGACGTTTAGAACGTCCAACGGTGCCTCCAACAGCACAGTAACAAGGCTACGGCAGCGGTAGGGAGGACGCGCCAGACAGACACGTTCCGAGTGTCGCACAAGAGACGATGAGAAGTGATTATCCGGTAAAGGGACGTGTGAGCGGGTGATTTATTGGTGGGCACAAACGCGGAGGAGCAGACAACAGGGACAAAAGGGAGGAAAAGGCGTGTGGAGATTGGTTTGGAATATGCCACTTGGGATATGCCACTTCTCCGACTTGCTGGACCCGAACCGACAGAGGCCAAGGCCGCGCAAATCGCGATTGAACACGAAAACAGGCGTGAAAACCAGGATGCAGAAAGAAAGCGAGGCGCAGATTTGAAATTGCGCGCTATGGAAACAATCAAGAGAGCATATGCTGGCTGTCTGTCGTGCTCATCGCTTGATGCAGGGAGGAGAGTGAAGAGACCGAGGAGGACGGGCGATGATGGACGATGGGGTATGGGGTTTCGGGGTTAGTGATGAGGAGAGAAAGTGCGGAGATGCAAAGCCTGGGGCAGACCTGGGGGGGCGGGGGTTGCTAGTGATTAGGTTGTGGACAGCAGCAAAACAGCCGGGGTCAACCAGAAGTTGGTGCCGAATCAGAAGGCTGGGAGCGACGCTGTTTAGGGTGCCCCGTGGATAGCGCACCAATGAGCAGAGCTCTGCTGCCCGGGACTTGGGTACCAAATTATACTGTACCCACCATAACTTTACATAACCTACCTACACTACTACTACTGCCGAAGGCATCTTACAGACTGGAGATAGGTACGTAGACATGACGAACCAGATACTTCATTATCTTACGAGATGTATGGCATGCACTTACTGCAAGTTTGATGAAGAGGAAACACTATTACCATGGGGAAAAAGAAGAAATAATACTCGTACAAACGTAAAGAGAGGGATTGGTATCTGGACTGGATAGCAATGTCATTGCTGGAAGCTATTCGCGTTCATTCCCTGTCACACGGCTGGCTGGCCAGTTGTCTCGCTCAACCCCATATTCTGCCCATACATTGTGCCGCAGAGCCACCCCACACTCTCCAGGGCCCGTTTTTCTCCAATGCGGGGAGGGTAACCGAGCCCACCTAAAGTCCCAGGTACCTAGGTACCTACCTATTTATGGTACTGGACTACAATATCTATCAGAAAGAAAAAGCAATTGTACTATGATCGTGATAAGCCTGCCCAGAAAGGGAGTAGGTAGCTTGCTTCACCGCGAGAGTGACATCAACAAAGTTGCAGGGCCACCCGAGTAGTGATCCGACCCGGGTAGGCCACAGCGCGGGACCAGTAGTTCCCGAGCTGAACAACACAATTTGCAATAATACATTTAAGGCGCTTCGTCAAGGTCAAAAAGGTGACCAACTCCTAGGCATGATATCAACAGGCATCAAACTACCTTATATACAGATAAGGAATACTGCACTTTTGCCGATTGTGGGAAACACTTCAAGTGAAAGCATCAAGTTGGTGGAAAGGAAGACCACTAATAGAAATGATCTTCAGTTGCGGACCAATTTGCATACGCGGGACGATTTATATATTTTGCCCACGGTATTCTGTAGTTGGTAAGCCCTAACCCTGAAGTGTCTTTCAACGCAGAGCTTGAAATCCTGTGGATCGCGTGAAAGGGATAAAGGAAGGTTACCTCCCCCTTGCCTCCCCTGTTCGATAATAGTTAATAATTCAACGCAAAAGGCCATGGATGAGACCTCTTGGCCGCTTTGACACCAGCCTATTCCCGGATATCAATTCCAGGAGATGACTAGAAGAAACCAAACCACAAGGAGGTAGAAGAGGGGGAGTGAAGGGGAAAAAATGGAAAAAGTTCTGAAAACATTGAATTATAGTGTAAGCTACCAGACGAGCAGCCTGACAACTCCTTATCACATTGGCGATGGTTTGGTTTATATCCTGCAAGACTCGTCTTTACTGCAAGACTCGTCTTTACTGCATGCACAGTCGTACGAGACGACTGTGCATGAGCTTGCCGGCTGTTGGAGCATAGGTCGTCGACGGGTGGTTGGAGTGCGGAGTACTTACATGTCGAGGCAGCGAAGCGATTCCATGCGCAGCAAGGTCTGAGCTTCTACATAGGTCGACTCGGGTCTCGTTTCTTCAATGGCGCAAAAATGACGTTGGAGTATTGCCCGCCTGGTCCCAGCACTGGTGCACTTGTGGAGTGTCACGTTCCGTAGAGTATATGCGTCTGCATGCACTGTCAGCACCTGGCTGGCCGCTTCCAGTTGCATCTATCTGATGGGTTATTCTAGAATCGTAATGAATGCCTAGCTATAATCTCGTCGTCGCCGGAGTGGATAAAATAACAACGGCCTGGCCAGAGAGAATAAAGCTGTGCCTAGGTAAGTCAAGGTATTATATAATCGTTGTAGGCGGAGTGATGGGCGGGGGCGGTCGGACTTGGTTAGTGGGCAGCAATAGCAACGTTGCGAGCCGATGGGTCTGCGATAAAGGCATCCAACCCAAGATCCTCACCAAGGCCGGTCCTATGACCTCAGCTCACTGGAACATTATTGCCATATGCCTATGAACATCGGTGTACGTAAACGGGCTACGGAGTAGAGCGCCGAGGCGGATGAATCCATTCTGGACTGCCAAGATAAGAAGATATATAACGATGACATCCCGCTCCAACTTCCGGCCGCATCTTGTGAGGTTCTTGTGAGATGCCAAACAATTTTATCGTGATATCCGATAGGCCATAGTGATCGTGGGCACTTTCTCTGTCGCCTTCTCTGCTCTCTAATTACCTGGGTTAGGTAGGGTAGGTGAGGGGTTGTAAAATACTGTTTATTCTTCGTGTAGTATTAGTATGAGTTTGGTCTCCCGTAAATTCGTCCATGCTTCAATTCAAATACAGGCACTCGATGATGGAATGAAAAACACAGTGATGACTAGGCGCGAACAATGTTGGCTCTCGTGCTATTTTCCTAAAGGAGTATATCAACTTCTATGTCCACAACATGATAACCATACGAAAAGGATTTCAAGGATTTAAGGCATCCTTTACCATCTTGTGAGTGTGTGTCTTTAGCGTCTCAGATGACGAAGTTGAAGGACAAATTGAGATTTCATACAAGTGAACCAGAAGATGCCTCATTCTGCCACCTTCACGACTTTGTTCAGCAGTAAGTGAAACGTTGTTTGTAAAGTAAGATGGGTCGGCAATAATTTCCTTTCCTTTTATGCGATCTACAGTTGACCCCGTTATTATAGACCCTTCTTTCTCTTCTCAGGGGAAAGTGAGATGTCTATGTATTCTGGCGTTCGACGAGCCGATTGGATTCTATACTACTGTACCTAGGTAACAAGGACACAGACTCGCATGGAGGAGCATTGCGCCCAGCCCCTGATAAATGAAAGTGTCGCACGCAAAGAGCCTCAGTCCCACCCACGCAATCCTTCGATCTTCCTTCCCTTGCCCACCCTGAGATGCTATCGAAATGACGATCGATCAGTGTCGTGCATCCCATATGCTTGCCACACACACACTAAACTGGATATGACTTGCGGCGGTGTTGTCGATAGGTCTATTTTTACGACTACATGTAGTTTTGTCCATCCCAGCCACGCCCCTCTGCTTGTGCTTTCATTCCACAAGTCATTCCACAAGCTGGAATGATGGCTTACAGCAAGTAGTGCAGCGGTGTAACATGCAAAGGTCAACGATGCGCACTTATACCTACACTATTTCTTAGGCAGGTACTTCATTATTTCCTATTGAAGGTATGGAGCAAATGCCAACTCTCCGCAGTTGCAGTTGGGTGGCAAATGCTGCTAACTGCTGTTGGGCTCTGCGTGATGAAACAAGTTGAAACATGGCCCCAAAGGGGAAAGTGCTAAAGAAGAGAAACAAGCTACCACGAAGCCTGCACTAAGAGGGCTCTGGCGAATCGGCGTCGGCCCAATACTAACAAGACCTGCCAGATCGAACATCCCATCTACCCCAGTCTGCCCCGTCTTTGCCCCTCGCAATTAGCCATCTTAGGGCACTGGATAGAGACTGCGCGAGCGTGGATGGATGCTGGGGTACATATTTTAATTGCTACAGCTAATCCAAATACACACAGAGTCAACCTTAATCGGGCCGTCCCAGCTGGACTATTCGGGCAGAACGAGGACCGCGACGACAACTACCTAGGTAGTGCACAACCATGTTTACCACCTACCGGATGAGATCTTGAGCAGTTTGTGGCTGCAGCAGCTTTAAGGTTATTTAGCCCGCTGCCCAGATTCTAGTCGGCATTCGATGCACCAAAGCCTACCTAGCGTACTGTCTAGCGCGGCCATGCTAGTCGCATACCTACCTGCTGGGTATGGCACAGCGCTACGGCCAAGTGGAGCACCAGTAACGGTCGCCACGTTCCTGCCAATCACTGTATGTCGCCCCATCTACACTAGATCCTGAAATTAAGCATCGTGGCACTTAACTCCTAACTACATAGTGGGTATCGTTGCTCTTATGCCGCCGCGCTTCTTCACATCCCTTCCTATACTACACTACCATTAACTTACTATTCCTTTAGCCCCTATTCCGAATTGAAACATGATCGTGGCGTGGCATTTGCTGATAATGAGGCAGACAGGCCATACGGTATGTGTGGTATGTATGGCATGTATGGCATGTATGGCACATTCTTGCCGAGCGAGTATTTTACTGGTGCTCTAGCTTCGCCCCTGGGTTCATCGTGCGTAGGCGTAGCGCAGACATTTGGCCGAGGCCATCGCCCCATGTGCATGAACAGAAGCGTCGAGTGAGCACGTTCACGAAATTAGCCATCTTCTCGGCCTTATGCTGCGTATTAGACATCACATGCGTGGAACATCTCACCAACCGATGACCGCCTGTACGACTGCTTAAACTACATTTGTAACACCTCTGGACCATTAGTGTAGGCTTTTGGCAATTAGAGAGCAGGCCAGCCAACCAATCTCCGCGAGGGGATCGTCGCCATGGCGCATGGTGCCTGAGAGGACGTTTCCTGATCCAGCAGGAGGCGTCTAATTCGTCCCAACTGCCCCTCGTCATCACCTGCCTACCGACCCGCCCCATCAGGACCCCATGTTGACTATCTCCAAGCAGGCTTGGGGACTGGTTAGGAGTGGAGGATGACTACCAACCTACGCGCATCTGCTCCGGCCCCGTCAAGCCCCATGCTCTCGACGGTTTCAGGCCCCGGCAGTCTCCTTGCGATAGTTGGCAATGATGGGTGCTGCGAGCGTGGCGTACCGGCTTGCCATGACTATGGATACTACTCACGGGAATGTTATCCTATCAAGGTTGGTTCTTGCAGGATTTCCTGCCTAGCTAGTATAGCTCGCGAGAAGCAATGGCGCGTCTATGCCGCCGCCGTACCAGAGTCTACTGGGGGCCCGGTTGGGTGCCAGGCCGGAGTATACGTTACGCTACGCTATGCCATGCGGCCCTCATCCCTCGGCCGTATTCGACAGACGCACCGCGCCAAAACGACCGAGGGCCAAGGTCTTGGGGCGATCGTCACTGATCATTTGGCCCCCGTTGCGCGCTTGTGGCCCCAGCTTATTTTTCAGCAACGTTCAAGTCTCGGTTCTCCTTGGGGCCTAGCTATTCCACTGCTGGCCACTCCGTCCCGATCCTGGTACACATGTTCGCGCGGTACCGGCACGGGATCCTGTCGATCGCTTTACTATAAGTAAACGCGCCCCCAACTTTGATGTTTCCTTTCCTCTTTCTCTAGCCAAGCCAAGCCAGCCAGCCGTCTTCGAGCTTCACAGACACGATGCGCTTCTCGACCTTCTTCGCGGCTGTAGCCAGCCTTGCCGTAGGCGTTAACGCCTACTGGCTTGAGAATGTGAGCCACCAGGGCGTGGCACCCTTCGCCGGCGCTGGGTACAAGGTTTTCCGCAATGTTAAGGACTACGGTGCCAAAGGTGATGGCAGCACCGACGACACGGCGGCCATCATGTCGGCATTGAATGACGGCGGCAACCGCTGCTTGCAAGGCTGTGTAAGTATCAATCGAAGGAGGAACTTGGTATCGAGAGGCGTGTGCTGATCTTTTGTAGGCCTCTACCACCACAACGCCGGCCGTTGTCTATTTCCCTTCTGGAACGTACATTATCTCAAAGGCTCTTCAGCCTCCCTACTTTACTCAGCTGATCGGTGACCCGACCAACCGCCCCGTCTTGAAGGCTACTGCCAACTTCGCTGGATTTGGTTTGATCGATGGCAACCCGTACTTTACATCCGACCTGAACTGGGTCTCCACCAACGTTTTCTACCGCCAGATGCGAAACTTCGTCATCGATACCACGAATATCGCGCCCGCTACAGCTGCTACGGGTATCCACTGGCCGACTTCTCAAGCTACCTCGCTCATCAACATTGAGTTCAACATGCCTACAGACCCCAGCACTGTCCATGTTGGTCTCTTCTGTGAGAGCGGATCCGGTGGCTTCATGAGCGACTTGACATTCAATGGTGGTGCCACTGGTGCTTCGCTCGGTAACCAGCAGTACACTATGCGTAACCTGGTCTTCAACAACTGCAAGACTGGTATCATTCAGCTCTGGGACTGGGGCTGGACCTACATCAACGCCCAGTTCAACAACTGCGGTACTGGTATTGACATTAGCGCACCTGGTTCTGACAACACTCTAGCTGTTGGCTCAGCCATCATTCTGGACAGCTCTTTCACTGGCACCCAAGTGGCCGTCAAGACTGCTTACACCTCCAGCACCACACCCGACACTGCCGGCAGTCTCATTCTCGAGAACGTGTCACTCACCAACACCCCCACCGCTGTTCAGGGCGCAAGTGGCAGTCTCCTTGCAGGAGGTTCGACCACCATCACCGCTTGGGGACAAGGTCACCGATATGTCTCTGGCGCCGATCGGGAGCTCTCTGGTGCTATCACCGCGAACACCCGCCCATCTGTCCTGACGGGCACTAACGGCTACTACTCTCGCTCTAAGCCTCAGTATGAGACTCTCTCGGCATCCGATATCGTGAGCGCTCGCGCTGCCGGAGCCAAGGGTGATGGCACTACTGATGACACTGCTGCTCTCCAAAGCGCCATTAACAGTGCTGTCAACGGAAAAGTTCTGTTCCTCGACTACGGTCTCTACAAGGTTACCAAGACTATCACGATCCCCGCTGGTGCCAAGATCGTTGGTGAAGGCTACCCCATCATCATGGCTTCAGGATCCTTCTTCGGTGATATCAACAACCCCGTGCCCATGCTCCAAGTTGGTGCTAACTCGGGTGATGTTGGCCAAGTCGAGCTGGTTGATTTCGTTGTTGGCAACTCTGGCCCTGCTCCTGGTGCCAAACTTATTGTGTGGAACCTGGCTTCCGATGCCACCAACCCCAGCGGCATGTGGGATGTCCACGCCAGAGTGGGTGGCTTCCAGGGCTCTAACATGCAAGTTGCGCAGTGCTTGAAGCAGCCTGGTAGTTCTGCCATCAACACCAACTGCATTGGTGCTAACATGCTCATGCACGTTACTGCGAAAGCCTCCGGACTATACATGGAGAACACTTGGTTGTGGACTGCCGACCACGACATTGAGGACAAGACCAACACTCAGATCACCGTCTTCTCTGGTCGTGGTTTGTACATTGAGTCCACCGTCGGCACATTCTGGCTCGTCGGCACGGCTGTTGAACACAACCACCTCTACAACTACCAGTTCGCCAACACTCAGAACATCTTCGCCAGCATGTTCCAGACCGAGACTCCTTACTACCAGCCCACGCCTGATGCCACCAAGCCGTTCCCCATCACCGCATCCATCAACGACCCTGACTTCGCTACTTCATGCAGCGGCGTCTCTGGCAACTGTGCTGAGTCTTGGGGTCTGCGCATCATTAACTCGTCTAATTTCTTCATCTATGGTGCAGGCCACTACTCGTTCTTTAACAACTACAGTACCGGTAAGTCGTTGAATTTAAACCCTATAACATCACGGAAAGCAGTTCGAGCTAACGTAAACAGACTGCTCAACCGTCTCCGCCGGTGAGAACTGCCAGTCACGCATCGTCTCGCTTGAGAAGGTCAGCAACATTAACATTTATGGCCTCAACACGATCGGTTCCCTGAGCATGCTCGACCGGGACGGTTCTAGCGTAGCTAGCTGGCAAGACAACGTCAACGTGTTCCCCTCCAACATCATGTTGTACAGGAGTGGCTAGTTCCACTACTGGAACATTTAGACAAAAAAGGAGGGTAGTTGGCATTGCATATGATGGCCCTACCTTCAATTGGTTGTTGGATACGGTTCGTTGTATATATACTATAGTTTCTTCTTCTATGTACATAATAAAGACGCCAGTAACGCTCGTCTATCTTATAAAAAGATGATACCAAATCAATTGATGCAAAGTGAAATATCATTTTCGATTCTATGCATCAACATTTGACAACATGTACAAAAAAAAAAAAATTAACAATCAGAGATGTAGACAATCTCAGCGTTGATAGGCTACTTTTGTTGCTGTCACTCTATAGAGAAAGTTTTCGAGATTTGAAAGGCACGTGTGCATCTGGTGCTTTCTAGCCAACACGTGGTAAACGGCGTGCCGCAGAGCATCTGACTTATTAAACATGGTGAGAGAGTCAACGTAGTATTCGACCTGCATATTCCATATGACGTTACTGCTTAATCTCCCCACAGGTTACAACCTAAGTAGTTAACTTAGGCCCGCTTTCACTCCACTCTAGCGATTTTTAGCCCAGGTAAACCTTTCAACAAGGAAAGGTGCATTCGTGTGTAGAAAAGTCATGGGGAACCCTACAAGTAAACAAGACGCTATATTTAAACCTAACAGTGTACAGAGAGTTTAATATTATATTATCTATTATGAACACATGCACCTTATATACTCTTCCCGTATCCTGTTAAGATATCTACATCTTATCGCTCAAGTTTACGTGTATGCCCCGCGTGGTACTTACAGTGCGGGGTACCTTAAGCTCAAAGTTCGTATCACAGACTGGGTAGGTGGGCTTCTTTCTCAATACGAACAAACCTACGGTACGAGGAGAAGCCCATTACCTCGTTTACATTCGTATCTGATACTAGATCCCAACTCGTGTTCTCATGCCTATCTAGGTAGGTAGGTAAGTAAGTACTACCATGGTGTTTGTAACATGTAAAGCAATAAACTTCTCGTGAGGAGGTATTCCACTACCTATCGACTTACATATTTATCCACTTCAGCAACCTTGCTAGCAACACTTCGTGTACTTACATACATACCACCACACACACCACACTATCTCAACTCAAACTGTATTGCATTCCGTTGAGTCCTATTTTATACTTTAGTCAGCAAAGCTTCCAGGGAAAGCCTCCGGGTAGTGAACCTAACATGTCATCCCTCCGCGCCGCGCTCGCCGAGAACGGCTTCGTGATCCAGCGCCAAGTCCTCAGCGCGACGGAACTGGAGGCGCTCCGCGCCGCCGCGGCCCGGACGACGGAGCGCGCGCGCTCGGGCCACTGGCCGGACATCCGCACCGTCGGCAAGCAGTTCCCGCCCTGGGAGAAGCCGACGCCGGGCGAGCCGCTCAGGGACGGCATCTGGGGCGTGCAGGGGCTCCTCAACCCGGCGCTGGGACCCGACGCGGACGTCTTCGCTGCCTCGTACTTTAATGATAGGGTATTGGATGTCGCGAAGGCGCTGCTGACGCATGAAGATGAAGACGGTGGTGGAGGGGAGTGCACGGATGATGATCTTGTGCTCGAGCTGTATAACATGCTCGTGCGCCCCGAGTCCGACTTCGAGCTTGAGTGGCATCGCGACGACGTCCCGCGCTCGGCGACGCCCGAAGAGGAGGCTGCGAAGCTGGGTCTTGTTGGAGAGGTGAATGGTGCGGATGGAGAGGAAGAGGCGAAGGAGAAGAAGAGGACGAAGAAGAGATACTGGAACACACAGTGGAACCTCCCGCTTTACCCCGACGACTCGCTCGTCGTCGTCCCTGGCTCGCACGTGCGCGTGCGCACGCCTGCTGAGCGCGCCGCGGCGCCGAAGGAGCCGAATATGCCGGGCCAGTTGGTCGTACACCTTGAGCCCGGCGATGTCGGTATGTAAACCTATCTTCCTTCCTAGAGACTAACTAGCTCTAAACATTTACAGTATTCTACGACAATAATATCCTGCATCGCGGTGTCTACCGCGCGGATAAGGAACGCATGAGTCTACACGGGTCCGTCGGCCATGCGGGCGGCGGCCGGTTCCGCGCAACGAACGTGTTGCAGCATGGAATCGGAAAGTGGGTTGACCAGTGCGACTTCAGTAGTTTGGCGAATGATCCCGGGGGCGAGAAGAGGAGACAGAGAGCCGAGGATATGCGCGCTCGTCTCGTGAAGCTTGGGAGGGAGACTGGGGATGTGGGATATTCACTCTCCGGATGACGAAATACGTATTTGGTTGGAAGGTAAATATTGGCAATATATGTGGTATCTCAACTCCTTCCTACAGCTGCGGACCGTCTGTTGGTGCCTACACTAAAAACATTTCAATAATAGTAGTCATGACCAGGCAATCCCCTTATGTATTGAGGATATGTATGAGTCGCCTACAATACGCAACTGGTAGATGAATAGCGAATCGGTCACATATCTTCGCCTAAATCAATGCCAAAAATATCTACTTTATCGAAGAGCCCATGTCCATATCTGAATTGGTGTCTAATGCACTAGGGCGAATACATTTGATTACGGAAAATGGAAACTACAAGCCTAGACGCAAATGAAAGATGATGCCACTGTAGGATCTCCTCCTGCATAGTGCTGGATCTTGGGATACATGCAGAGATCTCTCTCCACCTTGACACCAAGCCCGTTCAATCCCGAGGCCCGGAGTGTATCCGGAGCCACGCCCTTCTCCACCCAATCTATTATGTGTTCCAACGTGGGCGAGGGCGGCGAAGACGGCCCGCAGTTGAAGCAATGGCCGGCGCCGGGAGCCACGAAAAACCGGTAGTAATCCGCAGCCTCCGGGTCACGGCTCAAGACACTATCATAGTAATCAGTGCTCCCATTAAAGGGAATGGCAGCGTCCACAGTCCCGTGCCAGTTGACTATCTTGCCGCCCCTTTTCTTGAAAGCAGTCAAATCCGGGTCCGAGGTTCCGATGATGGAGTCGTATTCGTTGATGGAAGCGTGGACCAGCTCGTCCCATTCTTCATGGGTTATCGCTCTCATATCGAATGAGGGGTCTTTCTTGACCCAGTATCGAGCCCATACAGGATTCGACTCGGCTTTGCATGAGCCCTCCTCATTGCATTTAACCTGAATCGGACCGGTGAGAGGCTGCGTCAAATCCGTCCCTTTGCTGAATCCGTACCACTGGAACTCGCCCGTGGAACTTCGAGGACCATCCCACGTCTTTTGAATGACATCCGCAGCGGCAGAAGACACGGAAGTCTCGACTCCGTCGCACTGAATTTTCTTCCCGACGATATCGTGAGGGTTGAAGTCACATAGATCTAATCTGGAGATGATGCCATCTTCTACGCCATCCAGATTGTCGCAGGCTGCCATAACTGCAGCTGTGATGGCCTCAAACTCGCAGGGTCGGGGATAGGTACGCATCTGGTCCATGACGAAGGTAGGCCAGAAGTTCGAGAACCAAAACTTGACCCAGTTCACCGCGGGGAACAGAGCGACGATGCCGTTGTAGTCTTGCGGGTATCGCTGCGCAAGCATGTGGCCTTGCCTGCCACCGGTCGAACCGCCAAAGAAGTATGAGTATGCTGGCGGGGTACCATAGAACGCTTCTTGGACCGCTTTGCCAATGGTAGCCGTGTCGTGCAGCGCCACAGATGCGAAGTCTACAAGTAATGGCCAGTTGACGTTTCCAGGACTGGTCAGGGCCCAGGAAGGATTGGTGGCTTCTGGGCCAAACACGTTTGAAGAGTGCCCACCGTCGGTGGTGGCAGTCGCAAATCCTGTGGCCATAGTAGGCATCATCAGGAACTCAGCAACCTCCCCTCCTCCAGTCGCAAAAAGGCCCCCGCCAATCGCGGCAAATCTGCCGTTCCAAGTGTCAGTGGGGAGTAAAACATTGACATTGATGGAGTCGTGCCAGCCCGGGTGTGTGTAGGTGACTGTGACATTGCAGAAGTTGAGATCTGCGATCGGGTGGGAATCCGGCAGGCCTGCTCCAAAGATCCCTGGTATATATGTGTAATTGCGTTGCTCGAAGGCTTCAATCGAGAGTATGCTCACTCCAGTGATGTCAGGAATAGATAAGCCTGCCGGACTGCATTTGGAAGCCGAACCCAGGGACATCTGAAGAGGCCATGGTCTTGCCCAGCTTAAGGGGTTCCAATTGCCACCGAGGTCCCAACTCATCGTATAGGCTATCTCCGGTTGTAATGAGTTTGATAACTCCCAAGGTCAAAATTTAACAATAGGCGGTGCAGCCGCACGGTCGATACGGGCGATAACAATTCTAAATAGTAGGCGCTCACGTCGGGAAGTTTATTAGAGGAGATGAGATGGTAGAGTGCAGGATGACGGTCAGCCACTCTTAAACTTCAGCTCGTTTGCTCACCTGCTTCATACCTGAAGACAACTTAATACCAAGTGCCTGACTGCATCATTTCGTGTCGATGAGGCTCATGCAGGCTCCCAGTGAAAAAGGCATTTTCAACATCAGCACTCGATTGACTGGTGTAACAGTAAGTAAGCGATTGGCGGGCTACCTTCATCCTGCATCATCCATGCTCACTTCTGATTCATAATGATTCACTCTCATCCCCGCATCCTCATAAACCGACTCTCAGTCTTGGCATACGCGCAGGCGTCAATGCGCACACTACTTCAGTATGCAATATCAATGAACTTCGTGTGACGGTATCACAAGGGCTGAATACAGGGCTTGGAGAATGACTCACTCTGAAAATAATATTCTATGAGCGCATAGACCCTTGACTACCCAAAGGACTCTCAGTCTCTTAGAGGGTCAATTAGTCTCTGTATATAGGAGTCCTACGGCCTTAAACCTCATGGGAAGGTTTAGCCGCGTGTCTCTGAGTCTGAATAGCTTCATTTATCTACTATCCGAGACATCCTGCAACTTATTCAGCTCCATGCCTATGATATGATGAATATGAACACGAAAGACCAATGCAGTTCGCGGGGTCTTGCATAGGTGGCGCCTAGGCTTCCGTACAACACTTCATGTGACGGAGCCTCATGAATGAGTCTCAGGATCAGAGTAATGTCACTAGCTTCTGAACAATTGCCCACACGCACAGGTTGAATTACAAAGATCTTAGAACCGAAATGAATGATCTACTCGATACTACCTCTATTAGTTCAAAATAGAAGAATACCATCTCCTTACAACGCTACAAACTTGAAGCCCGCACCGGCAGATTCGCTCGCAGCATTATTAACCAAAGACCCATCGCCACCAACAGCGATATACTTCCCGTTACTCGCGGCCTTGATAGTATAGACACCGGTAGCAGCCCCGACCTTCTGCCGTATCGTAAAGCGCTCCCAGGAGGACGCCGTCGCCCGCGAAGCGGAGATGGTGTAGCTGCCCGACGAATCCGCCGTGACGTACTGGTTCGTGCTCTGCAGCTTGAGCGTGCCGGCGTTGGGGACGTAGGCGCTGTTGAAGACCACTCCGTCTTCTGAGGAACTGCCCGATGCGACGAGGTTCGGGTTGCCGCTTGATGCGACGACGAATTTGCCTGACGAGGCTACTTGTAGCTTGAAGTTGCCGTAGGGGTTCTGCGGTAGGGCACCGCAGATCGGGGTCCCGCTGGGGTTCGGCCGTGTGCCGATGAAGAAGAGTTCGTTTGTGTATGTGTTTCCAGAGCCTGAGGGCGTTAGTGATCACGATGGAATAGCGGGTGGGTTAGCAAATCTGAGATGAGGAGTGACATACCCCATGTTGTGATAGCAGCGCTCCAGTTTGCGGCTGTCTGCGGATGGGCATTTGAATAGGCAGCAATGATAACGTTTTTCCTGTGACGATATAAGTTTAGCAATGACTCTTGGTTTATTATACCCAAATGGATGAGACGAACCATTCATCTCCGATGGTCGGGTCGTTGAGTTCAGGCATCGTGTAACTCCAGACATTATTAACCCATTCAGTATCGTATAGCGCCTGAGACAGTGATTAGTCTCAAGTAATCATATAAAGATTAGGATCCATAATCGATCTTACCTCATTTATTGGCGTGACTGGAAGTATCTGGATAGAAGCAATCTCAACTCTCTGGCTTCCCCAGAAGAGCCATGCGCCAGACTGCCAGTCCTCCACATTGCCCATCGTGATCAAGGCGCGCATAGTGGGCTCGGGGTACGGGTTGTCGCGCGCAGTCTGGCTCTGGCTGGGGTACAGGTGCCAGTAGATCTGCGCAGCTTGCTGCTCCGTGGCGACGAGCATCTTGGCGTAGTTGACATAGTCCTGTGATGATGCGACGCTCGCCCATAGCAAGGCACCGTAGTACCCATTGATAGCCTCTCCGACGGACTCCTGGTCCCGACTACCCGCGCCGTTCGCAATTCCAGACGCCCAGGAATGCCCAGCGAACCAATCACGGCATCGCGTAACGGGGAAGTAAGGGTCGTTGGTAGAGGGGTTGATGATGTCTCTGTCGTCGCAAAGATGTGAGCGACTTGAAGTATGAAGGAGAAAGAATAAAAACGTACCTTGCGAAGTAGTTGATGGTAGTCTTATGCTGGTTCAGCCAGTTGTTGTCGAATTTAGCAATCACGGCGGCAACGTGAAGGAAATATCCGTAGTGGAAATGGTGGTCGTTGTAATAGCCATTGCCAAAGTCGATGTTCACGTTGGTGGCGCCAGCTTTGTTGACGATTCCGCCCCAGGTCGTCTCATAAGCCGGAAGAGTGGAAGAGGACGACTGAAACCAATGTTCGAAAGACGCCTTTAGATAGTTGATGACAGGCGTGACGAGATCAGAACGCCCTAAGTTATCGCTATGAAGATGAATCTAAACATTAGTATTACTGTAGATGACATCACATTACCCTTGCAGAGTATCGATTGGGCGAAAACATACGCAATAAGTGCCAGTCGAGATGCGGCGGCGAGAGCACCTCCCCAGTAGTAGAAATCACCGGGAACTGGAGCATTGTTGGGATCAAGCTGTCCGACTTCGTATTCGAGTCCCTGAATCACTGATGACTTGCACGACGAGTCCAGCGCCCTCGGCGGGTTCCAGGAGATAGACGAAAGCGTGTACAGCAGTTTCCACTGATTGCCGATAATTGGATACATCCATCCCTGAGTATGTTAAGTTAGCGTGAAAACACGTAGAATACTTCTGCGGAAATATCTACAAACCTTTGTAGTAAGGTAGTTGAGCGCAGAAGTTGCTGGGTAGTTGGGGTTCTGCAGAGACACTCTGTGATGCGGCCAAGTGAGCATAAGGAGCTGACTGCCATCGCCAACGGTGTTATAGTTAAAGATGACGGTGCTGGTGGTATCAGTGAATGAATAGTCAAGTCCGACCGACGTCGGATAGACCTGGTAGTACTGATCCAGAAGGGTTTTATGAGACGGATCATTCAACTTCACCATGCGAAGCACACCACTGAAGGGGCCAGATGCACGAATTTCACCGGAGCCAGTCGACTTTGCCGTGGCCGCTAGCGTTATAGACGACAGGGAGAAGATGAGGTAGGTTGTGCCTTGGCTGTCTGTCACCGTGAACGATGTCCCTGTTGCGCTAACTGTACTCAACGACTTGGTAAGCTCATTGTTTCAATCAACAGATATCACGGTCAACGTACAGCTAGCACCTGTGCTAAGTGCGTGCCCATTAAATGATGTTATACCACCATTGACCGACGTCAAGAGTGGAGTAGCTTGCTTATACTCGAAGGTCATATAAGGCGATCCAGGAACGAGATATGCTGACATAGTAGCACTGTCTTGGAAATATTGGACCGTTACACTGTGGGTATCAAAAGCAGTGGCTTTATGATTCGAAAAGGTGCCCGAGTGCTCAGAGAAGCCGGCAAGCCAGTCTATCTGCGTGGGCTGCTTGACGGACGTGCCATCGAACTGCCGGTCACTGCTGATACCAAAGCGAATACCAGCGCCGTCCAGAGACGATTCGTACGGGAAGGGGCCCGCAGCGACCGCGTTTCCGGGAGTGGCAGCATAGGAGGCCCACCACGTGTTTGTCGGGAACTATATCAGACTTAGAAACGGCTCTTCACGCGGACTTCTAAGAACGAAAAATGAACCACACCGGAGCCTTAAGCCCAGCGAAGAATGAGCTCACAGGGGGAGCCGCGCAAGTGACTTGACCACCAGCGACGCCATTCGGGTTGGACGTATCGATGGGACCAAAGGTTCCTCGCTTGCTGAAATCGCTGGACGATTCTTCAAAGCTGCTTGCCTTTGGAAGGGCAACAGCGGCTGCTGGAGCAGCCAGCAGCAAGTAGCGAAGCACGTTCACCATCTTGGGCAGAGCGGATGATCTCAGGGATGCTATCGTGCTCATACACGCCACGCCGGGGCATAAAGTTTCTTATGTACTCGGTCTACCCATGCTGAGTCCGCAAAAACTCAATCTCACCCCGGAGCACTCTGCCCTGAATGCCATTACACGCTGCTATGAAGACGCGATATAATCATTCACTCTGTCGCTGGAAGCAAGTGCTCCGCGAGAGCTATTCCCATAACGAGCTGCCTATTCAAGTTAACTTGGCAGCATGGGACGAAGATTCGGCGATGCGTAAAGAAGAATGGTGTGCTCCCGAGCGGTCTAGAAAGAGGCATTTCTCAACAAAAACATGAGCCTTTTCAAGGCAGCATCGTGAGTTGGTCACAAGATCCCGTAATCGGCCGAGAAATTTCCAGAGGGAGAGGGGGAAATTGGCTGCATACTAGTATGGCTCCGAATACTACTTGCCTCCGACCCATGCGGCGATTAGGACCGGAGACGATGCCGTTATGGGCCCAGTAGGGCATGCTTTTTACTTTGTATTTGCCTCGCGCCAAGGAGCTATCAAACCAAACTTTGCTGCTTTGATCTTCTCGTCTCCCAGTATAGTAGAGCCTGAGTGCCAGGGTACCGTAGTTGACACCTTCTACTTAGTAAGTCAATCGTGAGTCCCTATGGGGACATGGGTTGAATGTACCTGCAAGTCCCAGAAAAAAAGGCGCCATGATCGTGACAACCCCTGACCGTCGCCGCACCATTGGTTCACGAAGGACTAAAAATATCTTCGAGATCGTTGAGTTTGCCATACTAACAATCCAGAAGTCGGCCGGTGTAAGTTGGGCACGCAGTTGTTTTTGTTGATATCTTGTTGAATCTGCGCAGACCCTTGGCCAAACAAAAAATGGATTATACATGCTACTGTCTGTAACAGCGTCGCCAGTTCTCTTTGGCTAGCCTTGTGCTTCAAGGTCTTACGATGCAGAGATTTCGGGCTCGAAGAACATCTACTTGAAGTCAGATCACAAATATCAAATTCCAGGTCGTAGAAGAAGCTTACTCAAGTAAACTCATGACCCCAGTTTCTGTAATCCGGGGTTTCTGTGAAGATCCGGGGACGGACCGATAGGTTTCTACTCTAGGTGGTGTTTACCCATTCGGACCATGCATGGTGCAGGAGTGGAGGAAATGTAGCTCGTGGTGCTAAAGACCGAGACGTGGAGCACCTTCTGTATAAGTATAAGCGTTAGTCTATATAACGGTTTGAAGCTTGGAGAGGTGAGAAATGCCGTGGGAAGAAAATGCACTAGTGGTGGATTCAGCCTTAATTAAGTGTTGACATTATCAAACTCGAAGCTTCCTCTCTAACCTGTTACATCTGCGTTGAAATTCTGTTTCGGCGTCAAGTGATGCTAGAGCCAGAGCTTCGACTTTGGTCTTCATTAGTAAACATAGGAATATGAACACACCACGCTAAATTGTTATGATAATGAATTGGGTGGGAAAGCCGACGATGTTCACTGTTAACGTTTTGTCTGTCATTCTTGAGACGCGAATAAGCGTGCAAGAAGATGCCGTGGGGTGATCGAGGTCGGTTGGAGAAGCAGTATCCCGCTAAAACTGATTATGAACTTGGATGACCTCATGTAAACCTAAGGCTCCCGATTACTAACACGGACGTAGTATTCACATATTCAAGATAACCGGAGCAATCCTTCAGATGAAGCAAGGGTTAACATCACATCTTGACGAGAGGACAAGTCCAGTCTAGCGTCAAGTTTGAAAAGTTGGGCAGAAATGGCATACCGCCTCATAGTCATCTCCAGCGCCGTAGAGCAAGTAGATGCTGAATAGTTGCTAATAATCGGCCCGCCGTATTTGACCCGGAGGGCGCAGGATTTCGAGTAGTGAATAAACGCGCAGGATTTGACCAATGAAGCATGTTTCTTGACGGCTTTCACAGAAGTCTCGTCGCCATAGATTGGTGAAGCACAGCCAAGTATATTCATGACAAGACTGACTACGATAACTCATCATAGTCTACGCTAACCATTCCCATAAGTCGCCCATCCACGAAGGTCATATCACGTTCGCAGGATCACAGCCGCCGAGTCTAGCGCTCTTAGCCTTGCCGTCAAGGACAATCTCACTGACGAGCTTGCCCGTTCCAGGCGCGTTCTGGATCCCCCAACACGTGTGGCCGGCAGCGACGATGAGCCCCTTCGTGCTCCCTACTTGTCCAATATATGGTCCGCCTTGAGGCAAATAGCACGCCTGCCGAGCAAGTACCTCGCCGTCCCGACCTAGCTCGTCGCTAATCCCGCCAACCTGAGCTATGATGTCCTCGCACCGCGCTTCGTCGACTTCGACGTTGGCCGTGGTCGGAGGTAGCGGGGCGTCATCTGTTGGTCCGCAAGCATAAGCGGTCCCATCCGGCCGAGCGCTGCCAAACTCAGTCAGTTATTACCACTTGTAGCGTGAAGTATAAGTAATTTCTCAGTGTAGAAAGTTTTTATGGTGAGATTTTAGCCCTGAAAAGGGGGTCTCCATGTTCTTGAAGTGGCTTTAAAATTACTGGGTGAACTACTCACTATATCTCAGGCTCAACTACCTGCTGCCCACGAAGCGGTGTCGCTTTTACTGATCCACGCAGTGCTGTCTTCGGCACAGGTGCGCGAAACCCAGCTGGCAGCTTGATCGCGGTGAAAAGGGCGTACGCAGATAATGGCCGTGGCGTCTTAATTACCACACTGTGCGCCCGCGAGGCGCTGACTGGGACCTCGGGAAGTAGCCGACGAGTCCACGGGCCAGCAGCAACGACGCATTCCGTCGTCGGGTGTGTGATCTCTTCGCCGTCCTTGAGATATGTCACGCTCTCCACACGGGACCCATCGGGGCTGCGGTTGATGGCAGTGACACGCGCACCCGTCACTATGCGCACACCAGCATCTTCGGCCAGCTGTGCCATAGAACGCGTGAATAGCTCTGGATGCACCTGTGCCGTGTTGTCTGGCGTGCCCATGTTGTCGTATGCACCCAGCGACTGCGTTGCATCCACCCAATTCAGGTCATCAGGCACACCGAGCTTGCGCAGCGCCGCGGCGGCTTTCTTGTGGTCTTTGTGAAGGCTCTTGGAAGCGCCGGTCTGTCCACCGTCGGCGGATGGAGGCTGGGCAGCAGTAACATCACCACTAACTCCCGGAGGCAACCGCGCCTTGCAGTCGATCTGGCTTGCCCAGCAGCGCCGGTACCCCCAACGCTTTGCGCCATCGTGCTCACGCGCTAGCTCGTCGTGTAGCCTGAAGCTGAGCGGGACAATGTTCTGTGGGAAAGCCCATAGCGCAAGCAGACCACCCGCCTTGCCACTTGCACCGCCCGCGATGCCCTCATGCGCCGGGTTCCTCCTAGACACCGTCGCCGGGTCTGCGAGCGTGGCGGGATCCTGTATGCTATCTTGCGTGCGCCCGCCAGAATTCGTCGAAGATGCCTCGAGGAGTGTGATGCGATGCTTGTCTGGTGAGTACGACGGGTGGCGAGTGAGAAAGTAGGCCGTGCTGCATCCGATGATGCCACCACCAACGATTGTGATATCTTGCATGATGCTGTGTCGTGCGATTCCGTTCACAAGTCGCTGTGAAAATACCTCCATACACCAATTACAGTTATGAGGATACCAAATGCTCACCTATCAAAGTTATAGGCAGGCAGCAAGAGTCAAGAGGTAGGTAGCGTCTAGATATAAACCGTATGACCATGGTGGGGCTATAACTTTGGAGACACGACGTCATCTATTCATATAAGTACTTGCCTAAGTAGTACCAAGTAAGGTCTTAATAGGACACAACAGAAAGAGAGGCTATAATAATGAGGAAAGAGCAACCAAAAGAACAAGAAAATAGGCGAAGGACTACGTGAGTTTAATTGTTCAGTTGCCGCAAAGAGGCAATGGACCAAACTCCACGATCGAATCGTCATGGGCATATTAGTGCAATATGCGACGGAGTCTATGACTTGGGTGTTATAATGATCTGGGTAATCAAGAAAGAGGAACGCCCATAATCAAGAAGATACTAGATCATTGTAAAGTAAGAAGAGAAGGCCATCTAAATTTGACTTACAATAGAGGTGCTCGGTATCCGTTGGGGCTGGTGTACTACCAGGAGATGAAGCCTGTGGTACACGGTAAAGTAATTCACGGGTCGAGAAAAGGATGGCAAGAAGATATGAAAAATAGTAGAATAACCATTCCGCAATATTCCTGTATTCTTCAAGAATAAAAGGGGTATCACCCATATCTACATACCCAGCCACGAAAACCCAAGTATCCAACACCCACATCGCGAAGCAAGCAAAATCTTGCTCTAATCGCCCCTTTCACCCCTAATCAAGGGATACAAATACCCATCCCCCGCCCGTCCTCCTCCTCCTTTTCACTTTCACAATCATCCAAACCGCGACTTCGCAATCTCCCTAAGCATATCAACCGTACTCGCCTCGCGCTCCCTATATTCCCTCGCCCTCATCTCCCTCTCCTCCTTCTTCGCGCGCCAGATCTCCTCCCGCCGGATCTCGCGCTCCGTCTTCTTCCTCTCGGCCTCCCTCTTCAACCTCTTATACTCCTCCAACCCCCCACCACCACTCCCTTCCCCGCCATCGCCTAGGAGTTCTGCGTCCCCGAGCTCCGCCATCTCGTTCGACGCCTTGGCGATCGCGAACGCGGCGTTGGCGTCGCGCACCTCGCGCCGCTTCTCGAGCCGTCGCGCCGCACTCCCCGCGTCCGCGCGCGGCGCGAGCTCTTCTAGTCTCTCTTTCTGCTGCGCCCGGTCCGCCTTGCGCTCGTGCCGGAGGAGCGCGCGCGCGTCGTCGCGGTCGGAGGCTTCGAGCTCGCGGCGCAGTGTTAGGTCCGAGAGCGAAGGGATGCCGGCGCCGTACTTGGTCTGCGACGATAGGGAGGGTTTGGCGGTTTCTAAACCATCTTGTGTGGGTAGCGTAGGTCCGTAATCATCGTCATCATTGTCATCTTGTGTTTCATCTCCTGCCGTATCCTGGCGTCGCAGGTCCACTTCTGCTCTGGTGAAGGAATCGCGCCTCCGTTCAGACCTCCTGTCGTCTGCCGATTTGTCGCCTACTCCCCTCGCCTCGAGCATCGCATCCTCGAACGTCTCGGGTCGGTACCATCCCTCGGCCAGCTCGCCGTTGTTCCACTTGCTAACGAAGCTCTTCCAACGCCCGCGGGCTTCGCGCTCGTCGAGCGTCGCTATGTCGATCTGCTTCTGGACGTCGAGATAACGGGCAAAGAGCGGTCGAAAGGTGTCGAAGTCGGCTGATCGCGACAGTGGGCGAGCACCGCATGGAAGTTCGGGCGGAGCATGATCCCGGCTGGAAGAAGCCTTCGGGGAGTGGTGAGAACGGTGGCGATGGCGGCGCGTAGGCGACCTCGACCGCGAACTCGCGGGGCGATGCCTTGCATGATCATCGCTGCGTCCCGTCTTGTGCCGTCGGTCATCGCGCACATCGCCATGTCTCTGGTGTGTGTGACTCGTATCTCCAGCCCGCGCAGTCTCTCGTGCGTACGAATCGCGAGGATCCGGACGTTCCGATCGATGTGGAGATCGTGATCTTCTCCCGTGCACGTATGGACCATGACCATACTCGTCGCTGCGTCTCCTCACGCGTCGTCTGTCTGCGTCATGGTGTTCGTGCGGCCGCTTGCGCTCGGAGCGCGGAGATGTTGAGTCGTCCATTGGCTTCGATTTCGCCCTAATAAAAGGCCTCCAACTCCGTAATTACGCGTCCACTTTCATGTGCGCCGAAACTAGGTTTCGCATCCACCAGCACAACACCTAAAGAAACAGGGAAGACGCTTGAGTAAACGGATGAACTGGCGCGAGCATGGTTGGAGTAATGCTCGAATGAAGTGCCTTGGTAAGATTGAGGGTTGAGACTATTTAAGAGCATCAAAATGGTACCCAGGTTACTAGGGGTGTATAGTGATACAAGCAATTGCCAGCCGGATAACTAGATTGGTCACCACTGATGAGCCTACCCGAGTGCTTGGTACTGGCTAAAATATGATTAATTTTCTAAATAACGAGGTAACTACGTATAACTTACTGATATACATGCCTAGGTAGATATACACACCTACCGTATGTGTCGCCATAAATAGTTGTCGCGTAGGCAGCCGAGATATGAGCTGGTGAGACTTACCGGGCGGCTGGTTCGGCTGCGCTAGGTTCTGTACCTAACCTATCGAGATCTCAGTGGATCGACCCGCTCGGACAGTTATTGCCGCCGCTAATCTGAGCAGACGGCATCGTGTACACTAGGTTAGCTGTCGCCCTCTCGTTTGGTAGCTTCATTGTATATTCTGTGCCAGGCCATTGCCTGATAGCGTATGTACAGCGCGTAACATGGCCCTGCCAATAATTGGCTGTTATTATGAACAGAAGTTTTAACACCGCCGAACGCCGCCAGCCCCGTCATTAATCCTGCTACCAGGGTATCATCTATGCTAGTAAGTGTGTTTATGTCTGTGAATCAACCAAAGCCGACCATGTCATGTACGACCCGGGATCCATGAATATTCACAAATTAAGCCTCTCTGTACTTCAATCTGTAGCCTTCTCATCCTCAAGGAGGGGTGGGTGGGCTTCTAGATGCTTGTTGGCCGTGAATCATGCAACCAACGCACGCGCATTCGTCGCCACAGGGACACGATTGAGGACTCCCAGGGCAGTATGCTACAAACAAGTAGTCGTTCATGCCTGTGGACCCCGTCTCTGAGACCGGGGAGCCATCTGCAATAGGCGATGCTAGAACACCGGGTGATGTCTCGTTCGCCCCATTCATCGCACCGTTGATATCGCCACTCGATAAACTGGGCGAAAGCGATTGGCCCTCTTGTAACGCGGAAAGGACGTATTCTTGCATCGCCGAGTTGAATGGATGCGTAGCGCAACCCAAGCACTGACAGCCCTCCCCGCAGCCACATTGGTTGGCCGCATATGACTCCGGCACAGGGGCAGCCGTCTCCATTCTAGAGTGCGAACCCATATAAGCGTTCTGTGGAGGTATGCCTTGTGACTGGTTGGTCATCATCTCCTGCCACTGCGAAAACTGCAGCGGTTCATAGAATGAGGACCCGTACGATACGGGATATGCGTACGCAGAATTCTGCTGAGTATGTTGCAGAGTTGGCCGTTCGTGCATGCTACCGTTAAACCCGAGTGCCGACATATTTTGGCTTTGGGTCGGCATGGAATCTCCATATCTCATTAAACCCAATCCATTCTGTGGCGATTTCCGCTCTTCTAATTGCCCGTTTGTCGGTGGTAATGCCGACCGGCCTTTCCCACAACAACTCATGCCTTCTGAAGAAAACCCCTTTGTGTAGGAATTAGAATTTGGTGACTCTGATGTTGTGGGGTAATGCGCCGTATCGAGGCTCGAGTGCCCTGACGTGCCGTTACTTGATAAGCCAGTCGACGATGGGTTGGAGACAGAATTGTCAAAGAAAGTATTAAGAGCTGCGCCCTCAAGTCTCCCCAACATTCGCGCATATTCGAGGTTCTGGCCTAAGGATCCTTCGGAACTGAAATTTGGCTGGAAGCTGGACATAAAACCTGGAGAGGGCATTGGACTTGCGTGAGTCAGGTTGCCATTGGTACCAAGTGCTATGCCATGACTAGGTATCACGTTGATGCTATTGGGATCCATTTGACTTAGGAGGGAAATATCGTACGATTGTTTACGGCTTGGGGATTTGGGAGTCGCATGTTTTTGGACTTTGAATGATGTCGTTTTCGTAGGTGATAGAGGTGTAATGTTAGACACCGGAGGCTCCTGTTTCACGGGTGCTATCGTATCGGTAATTGGGGGTTCTGAAGTTCCACATCCGCACTTCCCATTCCGTGGTATAGCAGCCGTGATGTTATTACAGTTGCAAGGCTTTCCCTTCTGATGAGGACATGAACTAAGTGGTCGGCCGGGCTTCCGCACCGGAATCATTATACGCTCTGCTTGATGTGTGCATTTCGTCGACCGGTGTCCACGTATGCATGGTATACTGGAAAACGGCGCAACAATATTAGTAACTGGAACTTGGTACGCGAACATGTATATGGAAATATGAGGCAGAAGTACAGCAAGGGCTCACGCTGAGTCCAAAGCCCTGCAGAGACATCTCTTGGTACTTTATTGCAGAGCAGAATTGAACACTTACCACGCTACCTTGACACCATCTATAACAGGCATATCGAAAAATAGGTACTGTAAAACCAGGCTTGACACAAATGACGAGGGAGGTATCCCTCAATGTTCAGTGTAAAGAGGGGTGATGTGGAGAGGGGTGAGAAAAAATAAGATGGTGTTGCGGGAAAATCAAGACCCGACGAGGTTGTCAAGTTGCGAACTTTGTGAGCCTCTACTCCTAGTTCGCGAGAAGAAAGACCAAACTTCTCAAAAGGAAGAGTCGCTGACCGCGTGACAGCCAATTCGATATCAGGGACGCGACAGGTAACACAGGTTGAATAACAACTGAAACTAGAGAACAAAGCCTAGGTAACCAAGACTTGAAATGAAACATAGAACAGTTAATAGAGATCGAGAAAGGGCTTTACCGATTCACTAGACCCGGTCGATTGTAAGGTAAACGCCACTAAACGTCACTAGAGGTTTTGGGCTAAGCTACTAATAACATGAATCCGTTCATTGTCTTCTTAATCTGTGACCCGTAAACTTGGTAGAGTGAGGGGGTAACAACAGGGTGTACAAGTCGGTGTAAGCTCGGCTCCGACTGAGTTATTCGACCGTGAGACAAGTTCAGGTCAATTCCTCCTCCTGGGGGCGGAGCGGAATGTACGGACGGAGAAAATGATGAACGAGAAGAGCCTAGAGACGGGTTCATGTGGATGAGATCTGATGACTGGCCTGCTGAAAGCGGAATTCCCGGTTACGACAGTGTATTGAGAGACAGCAACGCAGGCCCGCGCGGTTGTGAACAAGGCTGATGACGGAGAACGAGAGATAGGACGTGGACCGTAGTCGAGAGTCCTCACAGCTTGTGGAGAGCTATGAGCAACTTTGTGGGGCCGGAACCGAAGATCACAGCATCAGGTGAGTAGCGTCTCGTACAGGGAGAGAATATATATAAAAGGCAGCCAGAGCAAGAAGCGGAGACCGGCCCCCAACGCTCACATCACGCCCATAACAGCCGGCCGGGTACAGTGGGATTAGATCGGAACAAAACGCTCTTCCCAACAGACAGGCGCCGAACTGGCTGGTCGGCTGGTTTGCTGACTGACAGACGACCTGACTGACTGAGGACAACAACTACCCAAGTAGGCAACTAGGTGGGCAGACTGTCCGAGTTGGTACCTAGGTAGTGTGAACTCCTGGTGTCCGGGTCTCTTCTGGGGGTCCCCAAGGGTTGCGATCAGCTGATTCCCTGCCGTGTTGGCGAAGCGCAGGTCCTCTCGTCTGAGTACTTAGAAGGCGGGATGGACGCGGCAGCCGTCCAAGACCCGAGCACAGCAACAGCGAGATCAGATATTCCAACAGGCGACTGAGACTGAAGACTGGCAGGCGCTTGAATCTGTGGTTTGTGTGCGTGTTGTAATCTGTCTGAAGCTGTGCCATAGGTGGAGGAGCTCGCCCGTTTGAGCAAGTTTTGATTGGCTCAGCTCTCACAAAGGCTGGTGGTCTTTTTGCGTGCACAGCGAAAGGATGGATGCTTAGGGTATGGACAGGGGCTCTTATTGGCAGCCTTAGCACTGCTAGCCCCTACTAGCGTGGGAGAGTTGCATCGCCCCAGTCGGTACCTACTAAGGGTACAGCAGCTACTGTGTCTTTTGCGTACTGGGTATGTACTCTTTGTAACTCATGGACCTGTATCTCTTACAGCACCTACCTCCAAGTATCTATAAGTACTTACCTTATTACACCTACCGACCCCGACACCTGCTTCACAGAGCTCGTATGGAGGGTCCCTGCCCCGTTTAGCAGGCGTCCTCCAGCGGCAATCAAGGCTAGCTGTGGCGTTCTCTGTCGCCCGAAAGGGTATTCTATGGGGAACGAGACCCTGGGGGGAACAGGCGAAACAAGGGAGAAACAGGGAAGCTGTCGAAGAGGGGTCGATAATATAATAATAATGATAATAATAATAATTCATATAGGCATATGTATATCCGTGAGCTGACAACTAACAACTAAAACTGTTAACCAACAGCCAACAACCAACATTTTGTGTTGTCTCTCGCATGGATCCTTCACTTCGTGTTATGTCCAAAATAACAACTTGAAGGCTCTGACCGTTGTTGTGCTTGCGCCAAGGTGTAGACCAAGCATTACAACAAACGTGGGGGAGAGGGGTGGCGGCTCTTGTTTCGCTTAACTGCACCTTTCTTTGCAGTTGCTTTGCAGGTTGACATCGAGACAACGAACCATCCCGTCAATCGTCTGACACTAGTGGCCGCCGGTAGGGAGAGAAGAGCTTTATACGTATCTCCGAGCCTATGCGAGCGATCACCTGATTGAACAACGCGCAGAAGGTCGGGACTGCAGAACTACCTACTTACAGCACCTACTGGACCTACACACTTACTTACTTACCCACCTGGGCAGTCCAAGCCAATATCAGGAAATCCGTCTATTGGTTTGCATGAATGCGGCACCTGATAAGTGACATCACAACGAAAACCGGGAAATCTATACAGAGCCTTAGATACAGTGTCACTCGGGATTTTGTATAGACGGACATTGACAGACCTATTTTAGTCACAGCTTACCAACAACGTGTATACGCCCTCTGGGGTCTATCGTATCGTTGCACCTACACTTTTACTGACTGCGCTGGATTTAGTGAATGACGTTATGTTGTAAAAAAATTACCCAACCTAGCTCCTAGGCCACTTGGCAACATGTTCATTGAGTAACCTCAGAGCCGCCGAGTTTGGAAAGACACAAGCTTTTAGTCGTGGAATTTGGGTTACTTCTAGTGCAATAGTAGTACTTGGGGTCTGTAGCATAAGAAACCGTGCCTCAAGCGAGCATACAGATCAACTGAGGGTATCCCCCCTAGCTTACCTGAGGGTAGCTCCACTCTGGTACCTGAGTCACATAACGTTAGTACATGGCCACCTCCCTAAGTACATGTTCCAAGTTACCTTTAGTATTAAACACCTAGGCAGTTACGCGGCTAAAAACGCTTATTTTAAAAAACTTTAACTTTTAAAAAACATATATTTTATATATTGTTTTTATTTTTTTTTAAATAAACAACTTGAAAAATTTTTTATTTAATTTTATATTTTATAACTAATAAAATATTTTATTTATTAAAATAAATTATTATAGTAAAAGTTTAGCCAGGTATTAATATTATGTGACATAAGTACTAAAGTGGAGTTACCCTCAGGTAAGCTAGGGGGGGATACCCTCAGCTTATCTGATCGCTCGCCTGAAGCTTAGGTACGTTATATTACCCCTCATAGTGGACGGGATGCTTTACCCAGGTATGGTTGGTACCTAGGTAGCTCAATTAACCCATAACCTCTACAACATCAATATCCACTTAGTCACATTGCGGATCATGAATAAAAAGATTATAGAAACATACGGAAGCTCTTGAAGAACATAACATTCAATATCTGGCCTATTCTAGTGCTTTCATCAAAGTAGGTTCTAAATGCTTGCAATGAGTCGCAGAAGAGACCATCTTTCCAGGGTAGATCTTGGTTGTTGACTTAAGAGCGCCCGATTTTGCTTCTAGCAGCAACGGAAGAGCAACGAAACCCATCGCCTACGCGAATATAGATGCTGCTCATGTGTATAAATCGGTTGATTGCTGGCTGGGTATCTTCTTGAACCGATGTGTGTATATGTGCGAACTAGAATTAACATCTCCGCGCTAGGTATATCTGGTCGGCTTTGAACGTTCAGCGCCGACCGGCGACATAGTGGTATCCAGTAGGATAGAACCAAAACGGGAACTGATTAATCCCTCGATCGGCAGTAATAAGGGTTCCGGCCAAGAGATGATCAGGGGTTTCCCCGACTTCGAACACTGCCTAGGTAGCGACCCACTCCATAGACCTATTGATAATGCTTGCATCTGTTCTGAATAGAACACCACAGCCGTGTAACTATGTGTATCATAGATGAGCGATAAAGTGACCTCGAGTTCCAGCATCTTAGCAGAAGGCAGGTAGTATCGCGTAAAAGCCGACAGAACGTATCGCAACACCACAATGCATCAGCACCCTGTTTTGGTTGTGTTTCATGTAAACGGTCGGTCAGAGTCAACACACGGTTTGCTGCATCGCACTATAGGCAGCCAAGGTGAAAGGACGAGTTAGCGAAAGATTCAATAAGCATCTCTCACTTGCCCTCGTCAGATTGATCTGAGTCGGCAAACATATCCACAGCTCTGATGCGCTTCCCCGGTTGCCGTGACCGGCCAGATGGTAGGGCTCCATCGTTTCCCGGCGTAGTAGCATGTCTTACGGCATCCGTATCGTCTAAGTCGGCAGTGGCGTGAGCTTCCTGTACCACTTCCGTAGTATCTCCATCCTCATCCATAGGCACTCCGTCTATGTCGCTGTCGAGCTCCACATCTATGTCCATACCCTCATCCATCACTTCACCGTCTAGGTTGTCGGCATCTGTAGCCTCTCCATCCTTAAGTTCAATCCCTGAGTCTGTCGATACAGGGACGAAGCCATTATTGTCGTTCGGGATTGAGGACCCTGCTTCGACAGTCTTCCACCTTCCACCCTTCTTAGGGCCCTCCGGCAGTTCTTCCTTCTTCGCGCTCGGTGGATTCTCAAAGGTCTGGGTGAAAAATTGCTGAGCATCGTTAGGGAAGGCACACCAACCTTCCCAAAGACTGAGCACAAGGCCTACGCTGCGCTTCCATTTCTCTGCTCGGAGGCGACCCCAGTTCAGGCGCTCAGCTACAAGGCCAAGGGTTTCAAAAACCTTGGCTTCTTTGAGCGAAGTCTCGAAAAGCTGACGATATCGCCAAGCATGTCGAACACCACTAGTAGCCGAAGACGATAGTATATCGCTTACTACGTAGAGGCCAATCAAGCTAGCAGCACTAGTGTCCTGTGCTTCAGTATTTTTCCCGATGTCTTCAGGTAAAGGCGTAGAGTTCATGGACCCCTGGCCCGGCTCGTCGTCAGCAGTTGTTTTGACATGCTCCGGATTTGCAGATGTTAGCGAAAATGGCCTGACAATGTTTGAGACAATTGTTTCGACGATTTCGTCTGCTCCTCGGCTTGAATGCGTGATCGCGAAAGCAGTTAGGCGGGCAATGTCACCCTTGCGTATCCTCGCTAAAGTTGTAGGAAGCCGTGCTAGTAGGTGAGTAAGCTTTGCCTTTTCGATTGGGTTGAGATATCCCTTCCCGTTGTCCTCAGTGTCTGTTGGTTTATGTCCTTCGTCTTCAAAGTCTTCGTCATCAGACGAGTTGTATTCAGGGTCCGATACAAATTCATCCACACCGGTGGCATACTCGTAAGCAAGCGGCTTCTCGGGCATTTTCCACGCATGGCTACCTTCAAAGAGCGGCAAATATTTGCCTTGCCGCGCACCGCTTTCAGGGCCGCCAGTGACGATCTCCCACAGTCGCCAGCGATACCATACACCACCTTCACTCCTCGCGTCCCAGATCCATGCCCATCTTTCTTCCTTCTGCACATCCGGCCGCGACATTAGGAGGGCTTCAAACTCCGGACCATGTTCTAAAACTGATTCTACCACCTTGTGAATCAGTTGGATTTGCTTTATGTCTCCAGGCGCCCGCACCGGAACATGGAGGATGTTCCTAGATATTGGACCACCACCGACGCTATAAGACGATGGAGGGGCGAATCCCCGCTGAAAACCACCTGGGTGATAGGAATCATTATTAGCTTGTGGGACTGGCTTAGCCCCAAAAGCATGGGATGTCGAGGTAGATGTTAATGTCGCAGCCACTGATGATGAGACGGCAGAGGATAAATGTCGGTGGAGAGATAGGTAGAAGCCGTAGCCAAGATATCTGTTTTGCAGTGAACTGACAGCGGTATCAATTTCGGCGGCCGGTGTCTCCGTGGATAGCGTTACGATGGCGGCCATAGACTTTCTTTCACTCCCTCCAGCATTCGTTAACGGTAATATTTTAACACTTTCCACTACAAGATTTGGGGGTATCAAAGCCTTCACTACGGCTGGTGATGTCCCAGGTGGTAGATTCGAAAGTCGTAAAGTTGGCCTTGCGACGGCCTTCTCTTCCGCCAAGTCTCGTGCACGCGCATCAGCCTCATCGTCGCTTGTATCAAATGCTCTTGATACACCTTTTGATTTGGAGAGGACGCCACTGTCGTTGCTATCTTCGTAGAATCCCAGTCTGCCTCTTCCCTCCTCTTGTGCCTTTCTTCCGTGACCTTGCTGGAACGAGTCATATTTCTTCTTTCCAAAAGTCGTGGGCGCGGGACCAAGAGACCCTGGCCCACTCTTCAAACTTGTTGCACCAAAATGTCTCTTTCCAAGTCCGCCCCCCGTGCCAAACTGGGGCGCGTTCGCACCGGGCCGACCAAATGGTGCGCTTTGCTGGCTTCTCCTACGATCGAAAATTCCGTTGTCGTCATCGTTGTCGTCATCATTGTCGAAGCTCTTAACGAAGCTCTCGTAGACGGCAGCTGTCTCGGCGGCCTCTCTCTTGCGCTTCGCCTCCGCTTCTGCCTTTTGCTTTTCGAAAGCAGACTGCTTTGAGGGCTTTTGGAGTTTCGCTTCGACATCTGGAAAGTCGTCCAGCTTGCTGTTGGCCGCCATGGTGAATCGAGTCAAAGGAACGGGTGTTATCGCATGCCGGAGCGTCTCTTTGCTATTCGCGTCTCGTGAAACGCCCCGTTGTGAGGCGCGAGCCCGGGAGTGGTAAGTAGGAAGGCGCTACCAATCCGCAATAGATTCTAGCAGTGATATCATACTTTTCGTCGTTCGAGGTCCAGGATTCAAGATAATGGAGATCTTGCACAGTTCGAAATGCGAAGCGGGAGAGGCGAGCCATGAGCATGTAACGCGAGCTATCAGCAGGGATCCCAGCTGGGTACTTGGGTACATCTATCGCTATCAGCTGTTATCAGTATCCTTATCGCTTAAACCCGCAGTACCTCTCCTAGGTACATTACCTACCTAGGTAGGTAGGGAAGTAATTCTCTACGTCTTCTCCAGCACTACCTCATTTAAAGTCAATAAAAGCAGCATAGGTCTCAAGAAGAGGTTATAACACCATATATATTAGTATATCATGTCATGGGCTACGTAGACCAACTATTCAGCCCAACCTCCAGCAATAAGGTGCGGTTCGGCTCAGGCATTACTAAACCGAACAGGGCAGATTATAATCCAAGCATGACAGACTTAGTATAAACATGCCAAATCATATATCCGAGCACCATATTGACAACAAAAATGAGCACTCGGGAGTACATTTGTCGATTGCTTTCCTCCCCCTTTTCTTTGTTCTCTCTTTTGGGCCCATTAGATCAACCGAGAGACAGTCCTATAACTATCAGACCATCAAGCTTCATTTTTTTCAGAGAACAGTAGAGAGCTTTCAGTCTATAAGATATAGACACAACTTCTAGTGTTGCTAGTTATCCTTTCCAACCACGTCATCAGTATAACATAACGGGATTCCAGCTGCTACTGTGATCGTTACTGCGATCGCGCCCATGCTATGTAGCAAAGGTGTGAAACTTGGTTACCTGAGATCTCTAGGCGAGTATCATCCGTGTAGTGTTTCATCGAGATAGAGAGGCTTGCAGAGGGGTAAATTGGGGCCGCCGCTGTTCTTATATATGCTCGGCTTAGAGGCACATATACAAACATACTTAAGTTAGGTAAGTATGCATACAACATTCACGTAAGTGTTGAATCCATATGGTGCACAGCTACAATCCTGGAAGGTAGATTAAGGTAGCAAGTTACAGTCGCTCTAAGTATCTCGTTCCCTAAAGGTGAAATTCTTAGATTACCACTTCCCGCCTACATCAACTATCTACACAACGGTATGTGTTCAATGTGAGGCATGAGGCATAGACTGACATACCTAGCAATTCGGAAGATGCCGGGTAGCGTCGGTGCACCCTCTAATTGTGGGGTAAATCTGTCGAAATGACAATTACAACTGGACGCTTCGCCCTTTCGAGCTTCAACTAAGCTGCGGTATGTCACTTGAGACGTCACTATCACCCAGAAGGCCGGTATACGGAGGTTCACGTTACCAGGTACCCCCAGCTATCATCGTACAAAGACGGATAGCTTCATGTACGCGTATCTTATCCTATTCGACCTCTTTACTTTAGAGTCATAGCATATCAATCCACTGTATAACCAAGTCACGTCTCCCATCGTCTGCTCTGAGTTGATTATATATAAGTTTACCGTAGCAGCTTTATCTCTCTCTATTTCCGCGATGCTCTGACGTTGAAAAGAATATAAGTATCGAAGATATAAGAACGATGGCCCATTTCGTTTGTCCTATCCCCTCCGTCCCCGGCGCCGGAGAAGCCCCCTCCATCCCGGATATCAACTTCGCTTCTGGTGACACAAGACCAGCCGCAAATGACGAGCCCAAAGTGCCTAAAAGGTGAGATAACGCCGTATTCTACTTTCTCTCTGCCTTGCAACCTTGGATTTCCAAAGTCTGGGTCTGGCATTCGCCTAAGTATATATGTATATTTGGCCCCTGTTGTACAACCACGTGCTTGCTTTTAGCATATCCAACGACGAAGACAGACTATATCATACCAATACAAATACAAACAACATAAGCAACTTGCGAAGCTAACAGGGAGAACGCTACAACAGCATCCTCATAATCGGCTCGGGCGTCTTCGGTCTCAGCACAGCCCTCGCGCTAACGCGCCGTCCCGAGATCCCCCCAGACACACCAATAACCGTCCTCGACCGCTCGCCGGAGCCCGGCGTGTTCCCGGCCCGCGACGCCTCGTCCATCGACTCGTCGCGCATCATCCGCGCCGACTACGCCGACCCGGCCTACGCCGAGCTCGCGGGCGAGGCGCACGTGCACTGGAGGCGGAACCACCTCGACGATCCGGACTCGCTCGGCGGCGACGGGCGCTACAATGAGTCCGGCCTGCTGCTCGCCGCGGAGAATGGCCCTGACGGCGCCACCGTGCGTCCCGACGGACACCCCACGGGCCTGGGGTATACCAGGCGAAGCTGGGTGAATGCCATGGCGTTGGCGCACAAGGAGGGCCGCTCGCTGCAGTCTGTCCGGCTTCTGCCCTCGGCGTGGGCCCTCGCTAAGCTGATGCAGCATGATGGCATGCAGCATGATGGTCATTGGGCTGATTGGGGCTACATAAACACGGCGGCGGGGTGGGCAGACGCAGAGAGGAGTATGAAGTGGCTGTACGACCGGGTTGTGGCAACGGGGCGCGTGATGTTTGTGAACGGTACCGCCGAAACCCTCGAGACGCAGACGGCGGAGAAAGAACAGCAGCAGCGCGTTACGGGCGCTCGTCTCTCCGACGGCCGCAAGTTCTCCGCTGACCTCGTCATCGTTGCCGCAGGCGCCTGGACGCCGACGCTCATCGATCTCGCTGGCTCGGCCGTCGCGACGGGGCAATGTATCGGGTATCTGCGGCTGACAGACGAAGAGCAGGCAAAGCTGGCCAAGATACCCGTTTGTCTAAACTTGACGGACGGGTGCTTCGTGATCCCGCCCCGCAACAACATATTGAAGATCGCGCGGCACTCTTACGGGTATCTAAACCCACAACCCATATCCCATGAACCACTCAAGTCCTCTCAGGCAAACGACCATAGCGTGCCCAGCAAACCCGTTACCGCGAGAACCATCTCCCAACCCCGAACCCACCTCACAGATCCGTCCCTCGAGATACCCGCCGAAGGCGCCTCAGATCTCCGCCGTGCGCTGGACCGCATGATCCCGTGGCTAGCCGACCGCCCCTTCTTCCAGACACGATTATGCTGGTACACGGACACGCCCACGGGGGACTGGATAATAGACTACCACCCCGTCTACAAGAACCTGTTCGTCGCCACGGGGGGCAGCGGCCACGGGTTCAAGTTCCTGCCCATACTAGGCGACAAGGTCGTCGATTGTCTGCTAGGTCAGTGTCCCGAGGTGTTTCGGGAGAAGTGGAAGTGGAAAGGCGGCGTCGGGATTAATAACGGAAATGGCACGGGGCACGACGGCGCGAGCGGGACAATGGGGCAATCAGGTAATCTTGGTGCTGACATGGCCGTGGAGCTTAATGTTGCGACGGAAGATGGAAGTCGCGGTGGGAAGCCCGGTCTCATTCTCAGTGACGAGATGGCCAAGAGCGCCGATTCTTAGAAAGAAATACTTCCAATAGAGTACACCGCAGCGCATAGTGAGCATCTACGAGATAAAGAACAAAAAGAATACAAAAGATACAGATCACTTCACATCATTCAAACGGTCAAACTGTATAACAAGGCTGGAGAGGAAACATTGGCGTGTCACAAATAGCTATGATGTTTCGGCAGATAGTTCTTGTCCCGTAATGTGATGTATTCTCTATCTGGAGAGATTACTATGAACTACGGTCTTGATCTTGGTTTGTTTCTGGGATTCGCAGGCGTAGAAGTTGCAATCAAGCATATCAATGCGATCCAAATTGAGCTAGGATGCATGCGCCAGAGCACCCGCAGAGAACAGGACGCACAACTCAGAAAATGAGAACCTTTCGGCAATCAATGAACTGCGTGTGGTAAGAAGTGAGTTTACTGTCTAGACAGTCCACCACTATTGCACAGCCATAAGCATGAGCTTTATAAAACCCCCTGTGGCACAACCATCAACCACATGTTTATGGGGTTGACTAACGCTTCCCACCATCACCCCTCTGTTCTTTCTTAGTCAATTAAGACAGCACAGCACGACGAGCGCGAGTGCTGTCAGAAGAATGCAACAATGCAATCTATGTTGTTCGTCTGACCAGGTCTAGAGACGTTTTTCTGTGGAGAAAGTATTCAACCTGGTCCCATCCTTTGTAAAATCCACGCCTTGTGTATAAACGCCGATGCAATGCAGTACTGGGAAATCAATGTTACAAGTGACTGGAGCCATGCTGTAGGAAGCATGCATGCTCCATGTCACACTGTGCAGACAAAAAGTCGTGATGTCGTCAAGAGTTTGATACTCGTACAAGTGTGTGATGTGTGGAGAGATGAGTAATCTTTGCTAGGGTCGCCGAGCAGGTTAGAAGCCTCTGCGGCGATAACGTGCTTAGCCGTAACCTCGACGGTTTAGACCTTTCGGAAATCTGTAGGAGTGAATTAGTCAGTGAAGGCCTCAGCTACTTTAGGGGTAAGAAACACACCTTGCAGGACAGGGTAGATCATCTCGAAAGCTTGATAAATCTCCTCGCGCACTTTGGCACCAGTCAAGACTATCTTTCCGCTAACGAAGATCAAAAGCACAATCTTCGGCTTGATCATGCGGTAGATCAAACCAGGGAACAACTCAGGTTCGTAAGAACTGAAGTTGTGGTGGCGTGAAGCCAGACCTTCAAGGCGAATCGGGAACTTGATGTCGCAGCTACCAACGATATTCTGAATCTTGAAGTCGGTGAACTTGGCGTTGAAACCGAGCTTTTGGATAATACGGGCATACTTGCGAGACGCAAGCTTCGAATCATCTTCAGATTTAGCACCGGTGACGACCATCTTGCCTGAGGCGAAGATAAGGGCGGTCGTCTTGGGTTCGCGAATGCGCATGATGACAGCAGCAAAACGCTGGTTGGGTCAGCAAAAATTGACCATGATGAATCAAGTTGACCATGTGTCAAATTCGTACCTTGGGGTTGTACTCAGCGTTTCTCGCATGCAGGGCGATCGTCTTCAAATCCAGACGGCAATCCAGGTTGACCGTGGCGACGATGTTTCTTTAGCATGCGAGGTAAGCCTTAGTTCACGTGGCACTCAGGTCATTATTTATACGTACTGCAAGGTAGGAGTCAACCCACTTCCAGCCTGCGTGGCTGCAGGCGTGGCAGCAGGTGTGGCGGGAGTCACCCCGGTCCCGTTCGCAGCTTGACCCCCTTGCACACCATTCGCAGCGCGTTGGTTGTCAAAAGGAGGTGTGAGTTCCGTCGCAGCGGTGGGGAAGGAGAGAGAGCCAGGGGCAGTGAATGCCTTGGCTTGCGCCGCATTCTGAGGATGGGTCTGGAGAGATTCCATGGTGCCGACGATTGACTGCAAGTGTTTCCACAAAGAAGCCAAAAGTCGCAATGAGGACTGCTGTAAATGACGTCAGATATCAGGTCAGAAGGAATGTGGGATGCGCCGAAGCGTAACGATTGACAGGCAGGCACGACGCCAGGTCGCTGAAAAAGAATGGGAATAGAAAAGAAACAAATGTAGATATGTTTAGATATACTGAGAAATGCGAAAGAATTGGAATGAAGAGGTGAGCTGGTGGGCTGTTTGGATGGCTGAATGGCAGAGTGGGGTAGTGTGCATTGTATTGTGGCAAAACCCTCAACGCAATCAGGAGCGGGCAACCACACAGTCTACAATAATGTGCGGGAAGACGATGTCGGCAAAAAGGCTGCTCCTTACCAGAGTATGGGTGGAGATGAACAAGTGAATGTCTCCCCAAACGTAAAGGATCTTAATACGTAGTGGTCGATAAATTAATATCGATCCAGGCACACAAGCACACACACACGGGCACGAGATTTAGGCTCGACGATCGTCACTCTTGCTCGAGATGAAATCGGGGAGCACGATGTTGTTCGTCTTGACGATGTACGAAGCGCAAGGGATTGAGAGTATCGTCGAGGTCGGGGATCTGTAGGGATATGACGACGACGACGGGGTTGACTCGACGGCCTATGCGACGACGACACCGAAAAGAGCGAACAGCGAGTTCAAAGTCTTTTCTATTGCGATATGTTTTTTCTTGGCTACACTGCACTATGACCTGTGCGGCGCAAGACACTACCAGCGGTCTGAGATGAGAGGTCCAGAGGAAATCGAGCGTGCGGGCGGCGGCGCGAGTCCCTAAATAGATGGGCGGACTAGGAAACAAAGGAGTGCAAGGCAGCCGGGGGCCTAGAGGTTTCTTTGTTGCTTCCGCTTTCTTGACTAATTTAGTAGACGTATGCGCGACGACCTTTTTACCGCAGAAGACACAACGTCAACCGACAACCACGCAGCCAAGGCTTTAGATGCGTTGCTGTGAGAAGAGGAGGGGTCGACGGCCACAGTGACGATGGAGGTCGAAAATGAGTGCAAGGTGTGCGAAGTGGGTAGAATCGACAAGTGCAAGGAGGGCCCCTGTATTGTCTCTAATATGTGGGTCACCAGTTGTGACGAAAGGACAATGACAACGATAAGAGAAAAAAAAAGGAGTATTAGGTGCCAGGCGTACTTGAACAGGCGGACAGCTGGCAGGAGCTGAGGGACTGGCAAGGATTACGTAAGGCTGGTGGAGTGGGTGGGGAGATTTTTGTAGGGAAGGTTGGGGGACTTTCGGTCCGGATTTCGGCGCAAGACTCTCGAAACAATCGAAGTTGAGGGGATGCCGCGCTTCTTATAATTTTTGGAGGCCAGCCTCCTTCGTGGGCCATGCGTTGACTTTTCAGGCCACCACGCCCCCCAGTGTGGCGTCCATCCACAAATCACCGCTTCGCTCACTTTATGCTTGCCGCACCAGTGGGGCGCTCCTAGCGATGCGGCCAATCGCCGCGTCACGTTTCGTTACTTTCGTCCCTTCGTTCTGTGCGCTCTAATCTTCTTTCCTGACCCGCCCGTGGCCGCTTGGGTTCCCACATGTCACTTTTTCTTCCTGTCTTTTCTCACTTTTGTCATCCCAACAACTGCAGGGCGATCTCCTCTTTCTTCACCCATCTACCACAACCCCATCGTCGCTCGTGTGCAACGACTTCCCAAACCCATTCGCCAGTGTCCGACACCCCTTCTATCCTCTCCCTCATTTATCTCGACCTTTGCAACAACGACATCCGACGCCTTATTCAGTCGACAGAAGCTATCGCCCCAGGACGCGTCAAGGGCGACAGGCCAGAGTGAGAGAGGAGAGGCGGCATGACTCGGTTAACCACTTCCAGCAAAGGCGGCCAGCGGACAGCGCGCGATTTCGCCCCCATCGGCCGTTCCCCCAGTCCGCGGCCCAACGAGCTCGCACTGGGTTCAATAACCGACGGCTCACGACCTTCGTGTTGATTGGCCGAGTGGCCACAACCGGTTTCAGACCGGGCAAAGTCTAGACTAGGTGGGGGTGTGTCTCGAGGAGGGTTTTAGGACTCCAATGCCTACACTACGCTACTACTTCTTCCTACTCCTAGCCTCCCTGGGTAACCTAGTGCTCAAACTCTGCACCTCCTTGAAACGCGCAATCAAGCCGCCAGCCCTCTCCCATCCCTCTCCCATCCCTTTTCACGCTTGTACCCCTTTTTCATGCTTGCTTCTTCACTGATCCCGTCTCCTTGGAGCATTTCGTCTTCAAATACTTACCCTACACTACTTTGGCGACTGCCGAGGCAAGCTCGCTAAGTGACGAGAGCCTCACTCCGCTATGGTTCTCTGTTGAACTATGCGTGAGAAGTGCACAAAGCCCAGAAAGTTCTAGATCAAACCAATACTGAGGAAGTCTTCAATCAGCGCCGTCATTTTGTGTCCGACATCTACCTGTGCGACGTCGCAGATGCTGACAATGCAGGTCTCATTCGCAGCCCACTCCAGTATTTCTTGGTTGCGACGATCGTTTGCAGAGGGTCGCAAGTCTCATTTCGGTGGTTTCGGGGGCTAGGGTGGCTAGATCACTTCGTCACTCCAGCCGCACATCTGTCGCAATCCAGCCATCCCCTTACATTCACCCAACTCATCACTTCTCCTATATACATTGGATTTTCTTACTCTTCTTTTATCGTCATGTTTTTGATATTCTAGGTATGTGTGTCCTTTAAACCCTATGGTACTCGCCTGCTTGCGCTTCAGCTCGCTGTTGATCTATTAGAGGAGTAGTGGAGGACACGTCAATCATAATAGACTGGCGGGATTTGATCACCAGTACGAGCATCCTTGGTTCTCCTTGAATGCCGGTACATGCAGTGGGACTCGGTGGGGATAATCATATTTAGCGCCGGTTCATTGGCTCTAACGGGCTTTCGCCCTTCGTGAACCTTTTTTTCTTTCCCCTGTCCCCTTGGCGTTTTTTCTCTCGAGCCACCCCACCTTACCAGCCTTGCACGGATCCTTGCTTTTCATCCAGCATTCCCGTCCCCAGCCGTTTGTGCTATGACTCATTCACAGCCTCATCTTTCATGCACTCCAACGCCATCCTACGGTCAAGTGCATTTTCCCGCTATTTTGTTTCTACCACCTCTCGTCGGAAGAGAGACTGGTCTTCCAATGTCTAGCATCAGACATACTTACTCGTATGTTATGATGCGCGCTCGCAAAGTGTTGCATCTGAAAGGATCACACTTTCTGACTCGGTGATTTTGTCGCGGACACTTGTCGCGCCACAGGCGCGACTAATGTAATACAAGGACGGGCTGCTATACATTCCAATCCATGCAGGTAAGCCACGCTGCGCAAACAGAAATTTGAAGCAATAAATATGCAAGCGGTACTCCTAAGTATACAGTATTATCTACTGTGGGCCACTAGTGAGAAAAATTCTTCCTCCGCACTAGGCAAACACTTGGCTCGTATCCACCGTCTCCGTTCTTTGTGGCCAATCAAGTTACACTACGGATTACGTCTTAATCTCACAACAATCATGACAAGAGACTTATCTCCTATCTACGATTGGTGGCCTACTGAAGTGCTAGCCTGCGCTAATGATAAGAAAACCCCTACCATCCAACCATGCAGCTAACGGTTGACCTCGTTAAGTCGTTCTGATTAGTTTATCTAATCGCACTGGTAGTGTGCTACGAATCAGAAACAGCTCTCGTAAATCTAGTGAAAGCTCATGAAGAGTCAGTAGTCACGTCTAGTCTTGTCTGCGATTGTCTATGACCGAGTTATCCTAATCACCAGCGATGTTGTCATTTATCTTAAGTGTTTCTAAAGACGAATAGTTGAGGAAGCCTTCGCGCAATGATTTAGGACATTTGTTTCTTAGGGCAGTGGCTCGACATAGTCTATGCTTGATCACGTAGTATTGATGTTGACTGAGACTATATCGGATAGCTTGCAGCCTTGCACTTGCTTCTGTTCACGAACCCCCCGGAGAGCTGTTGACCGTGGGTCGAAATCGTATTATGATCTTGTCTGATGTCGAGGTCCTCACACCTTGCGTATTGGCTCATGGTTATTCCCAGGGTCCTAGACACTGTCTTTAGCTGTTTCGCCTCTTTTTAACCCTTTTCTGATATTGCATGTCTTGTTCCAGTAAAGGGGCCCAGTCTCCCTTTCATGTGGCTTATCTCAAGGCTTTGGCGTAAGTTTTGCTATGTATGACACACTTACAAGTTACAAGCTTATGAACCAGATGTCTCTGGTTAGTCATTAATCATTTGGCTTGTCTTAGAACTGTCGCGCACAAAGTTAGGTCATTACCACGCCGGTAGTCACAGCAAGGGATACTCAGATGTGCAACATGGTTCAGAGCGGCTAAAAAAAGCATCCGTGTATAGAGTTAGACATTTCTTCGAACAGGGTCCGTTACCAATAGCTAACAGTCAGCTGCATCCCTTCGTAGCCACGAACAATAATCCCGATGCCTCGAAACCAATGAGTTGTGGTATTATAAGACCATTGAAAACTCCATGTAGTGAGATATGCTCAGGAACAGGAATCTTGATGTGATAGAAGTTGTAGGACTACGATAGCTAGGCGAGCTGTATGAGCAAAGCACTAGAAGGCATTATATTGTTGAATCCCCTATCCATGACTCTTGTGTGTCGAGTAAGACGGCTACTTTGTTGTCAAGGACGACTGAATATCCGAGGTATATTTTCAAGTGAGCCATGTCTGAATGACCCCTCAATGTGCATGTCTTGAAGGCAGAGAGAGGTCTTACCCTAAGAGAGTGGCGAAAACTACACTTACTAGGGTAGATAAACTATCTATCAATTGGTCCTGTCGTCTCTAAAGTTCCCTTCTATCACTACATGTGGTAATATAAATGCAATGTGGCCCGAAACGCTATGGGATGAGGTAGCCGCTCTATGTATACACATTTAATGAGCATTTTGTTGATTGGATAGGGTCAATAGTAGCCTACTTACCTGGGTAATTCATAACTACGTAATAAACTTCAATTCACCCTTCCTAAGTCAAGTCAATTGATTCGCTGAGAGTAAAAAGACTTGTAAACAGGCTGGATAAGTGTCCACCCACGCTTTGCAAAACATGATGATGACATTTAGGCAACGTCACATGTCATTCTTGTACGACTCCTAGTACATTTCTCTAATAGTCTGCCACAAGCTTAGCGCACTTTTGTTTGTACTTAGGTGCTCAGTTCGAACAGCAGGGAGTAGGTATTTTAGGTGGCTGCTAGCCCCACCCGCTACCATTGCATCGGATCAGTACGGTACCGTCTGTGCCTCTTCCCGAATTCGGGATCTCGATATTGGCCACCCCAAATTTGTACCCTTCCCAACTTTTTGTTCTTTCGTTCTGTTCCGTGCAGGTGGTTTGCTGGCATGTGATCAGGGGTGCGGCCTCCGATGAGCACGCCGATTCGTAGCCGAGCTAGCAGATTAGATCTCGGCTAAGGTCGGGCGCCAAGTTAACGTGGGCTACGGGCGCGGGATGGCCGTTCCTGCTACCGGAGATAGATATCATAAATCTTATAATATGATAAATCTGCATTGGCTGTTAGACCGCCTGCTTTAGGCACCTGGGTTAGTCTCGCGGGCGTCTCGGGCGCCTGACATTCTCGTGTTGCGGCTGAAGTCAATTTCTATCCTGCAATTCAAATTGGCTCATCCCACCGTCGCACCCGCGCGTGCAAGGCCGGTTACGGGATATGCCAAGCTTTACAGCCTATCAAAACGATCAATCTAGAATGGTTTACTGAGCCTTGACCGCTTTGTATGTGGCGACGCATGGCCACGCAACTAAGTCTAAGCAGAGTTGGTGGTGGTGGAATTCGTGGTACCAATGGATATTGGTCAATTACAACGAGGGTTACTGGTGCCTTTTACCTATCGGTTGAGCCTTCCCCGGACTGTATCCTTCTCGAGCTTCATAGATTAGGTAGGTACATAGATACCGCATACATACAAGAAAGGGAGGGAGGTCGCGTGCTCCGCCGTATCTGCATCGATTTATACTTTCCCCGGATGCTGCATCATTGACCCCTGACCACTGATCTTGAATAATTGAGCATTGGTGATACATTCAAATTGAATTTGCTTGTAAATCTTACATCGAGGCCTCTGTTTTGCCGCTTGCTTGAACTGCATTAGCATCCTGCTAAGTACGATAGCCCTACGATCCGGTCGGTGGTTTAAGGGGCTCCACACTTTAGGCTCTCATTTTCTTGGTTGAGGCTTCACAGCTCACGCCGCTTTCGAAGCAACGTCGGGAAAAGCCGTCATCCCTTCCGTCTAGGCAAAACCAGCTTTACCCCAGCGGGCTATATCTGGGGTCTTGTAAAGATCCAGTCAACCTTTCACCAACCGGAAGGATGACCGTTCTTGACATCAACAAAGACCTCTCGGCGCTCTTCTCGAGCCAGGTCAAAGCCACGCCCGATGCTGTGGCCTTAGAAGATGGCCCTATTAGTTTGACCTATGCGGAGCTCGATGCCAAGGTCGATGCCCTCGCCAGTCGCCTTCGTCGTCGAGGCGTCGGCCGCGACAATCTGGTGGGTATCTTGCTGGGCCGGAGCGCCGACTACGTTATATCGTGTCTTGCGGCCCTGAGGGCCGGTGGTGCCTTTCTCGTCCTGGAGCTTGCATACCCTCCGGGACTGCTAGCTGACGTTCTTGAAGATGCGAGACCCACTGTCGTCATCACCCACACAGCCTATGTTGGCCAGATCAAGAGCCGAGTTCCGCTCATTGTCCTGGATGAGCAAGAATCAGCCGAAGAAGAAGCCTCTCTTGCCGATGGATTATCAAATGGCTCACCAATTCCGCCTGACGATGACCTCGAGCGACTCGCTTTCGTGTCTTATTCTTCAGGCACCACGGGTCGCCCAAAGGGAATCGCCAACCCTCACCGTGCGGCTGTCCGGTCCTACGATCTGAGATTCGGTCTAAGTGACCTTCAACCTGGTGACCGCGTGGCATGCAATGTATTCTTCGTTTGGGAAATTCTGCGGCCTCTGCTTCGAGGCGCTACTGTAGTGACAGTACCGGATGAGAAGAGCTATGACCCTGTGGCTCTTGTTGAGCTATTGAAATCAAAACGTATCACTGAAACTCTTATGACACCCACGTTACTTGCAACTGTCTTGGCACGTCACTCAAACTTCGGTTCACGTCTCAAGGATTTGCGAACTTTGTGGCTTAATGGAGAAGTCGTGACTACTGATCTAGCGCGGAGAGGCCTCAAAGCGCTCCCAAGCGCACGCCTCCTTAATGTTTACAGCGCCAGCGAAACTCACGAGATAGCCTGTGGTGATATCAGAGTAATGATTGATGAAGAAGCTCAAGTTGTTCCAGTGGGGCCACCACTAGATCTCGAGCACACTTATATCGTTGATGAAGACGGCAACAAGGTTAAAGACGGTGTTAGTGGAGAGCTAGTGATTGGGGGTGATCTTCTAGCCCGCGGATACCTTAACTTACCGGAAACCACGGCAAAAGCTTTCGTTCAAGATCCGTTCAGCTCTGTGCCCGGAGCGCGTATGTACAGGACGGGTGATACAGCCCGCATGTTACCATCCGGACTTCTCGAAATCACTGGACGTGTCGGCTCGATGATAAAGATTCGAGGATACAGTGTACAGCCTGGAGCTGTTGAGCACGCAATTGTAACAAATATTGCATTTAGTCAGTGCGCTGTTGTTCCTTACGGCGAAGGACTAGATCGACAACTGGTGGCATATGTCGTCCCGGATGCTGAGGTAACGGAAGATCGTCCGGCAGTGCCTATCGACCATGCAGGCTTTAGTCCGACGGCGAGGCGACTTCTCTCGGCGCATCTAGCACATTACATGATACCCACTCTTTGGATCCAAATGGATGCTCTTCCGACCCACGAGGTGTCTGGAAAAGTCGATATGAAACGTCTCCCCTCCCCGACGAGATCTCGAAGTCCAGGTGTAGCACAAGCGAATGGGGAGAAAGAAGACACTGACCAGAAGATCACACTCAAGGATATTGCGAAGATCTGGGCTGCGGTCCTGAACATACCCTTAGAAACCGTGATGCAACAGGAACATGGTTTCTTCGACCTTGGAGGACATAGTCTGGCATTGGTGGAGCTCATCACAAGGCTCACCGGTACTTATGGTTTCCCGGTCCCTCTTGCTCGTTTAGCTGGAAACCCGACACTTCAGGGGCATCTCGAGGTCGTGCGGGATGCACGCGACGGCCATACAGCAGCTGTGCAGGCAGACCTGCCCCGTGTTTTGGAGGCCGACTCTATTCTTCCGAGTGAATTTATACCGAAATCAACCACAGTGAAGCGACTTAGCGAAGCGGAGACTGTATTATTGACCGGCACTACTGGTTATCTTGGAGCTTTCCTACTCCATACCTTGATAGAGACGACGACTGCTCAAATCATTTGCCTTGTGCGTTTCACTGACGTATCTGGAGTCCAAAACCAGGCTGGTGGCATGGCTCGGGTTCGCAGCAATCTGTTAGACTTGGGACTTTGGAATGACTCAATGCTCGAGCGCATCGAGATTCTACCAGCAAATTTGTCAAGAACACGACTAGGCCTGTCACCAGATGCATTCGATGAGCTAGCTTCACGAGTACAAGTCATCATCCACTCCGCCGCGACCGTCAATCTTGTCTACCCCTACGCGGCTATGCGTGGTGCCAACGTCATCGGGACCAGGGAAATAGTGCGACTCGCTTGTCAGGCCGGGGCTACTGTTCACCACATCTCTACAAACGGGGTGCTTCCCAATTCTGTAGAGGGTTGGAGCGAAGATGCCATGGTAGCCATTAGCGACGTCCCGGATAAGTTGCTTGACGGGTATGGTCAAACGAAATGGGTGGCTGAACAGCTCATACTGGCCGCTACGAAACGGGGTCTTCCAGCGCGAATCTACCGCCCAGGGACCATTAGTGGGCATAGCATATCTGGCTCGTCCAACACCTACGACCTCCTGAATGCGTTGGTCGTCGAGTCGCTCCAGCTAGGCTATGCCCCGAATGTTGATGGATGGTATGCAGAGATGACACCCGCCGACTTTGTCAGCAAGGCCATACTTTCGATAGCCGATATTGCAGACACGGAACAACGCGTCGTTCACTTGGGTGACCCGAACCCTCTTCCCACAAAGGAGCTGTTCGGTATACTTAGCGAGCTTGGGTATCCCACAAAGTCACTTGACTGGGAGGATTGGGTTGCCCTGTGGAATGAGCAGAGAGGCTCTGGATCAGAAAAGAAGATCTTCACAGTTGACATTCTTCGCCGCGGGATGCCCACCATCGAGGCTTTGAAGTGGATTACTGTACTTAAAGACCCAGCAACTGCCCCCCTGCTTGCTAAAGCAGGTCTTGAACGACCCAAGATTGATAGTAAGCTCTTCGAAACATATACTCGTCACTTCTGCGCTAGAGGCTGGCTACCGCGCCCGCCGCGCCGCCAAGGTCCTGCTCCGTCCATTCAAGTTGCCAAGAAAGGACCATTGGCCGGTCGCGTCGCCGTCGTTACGGGTGCGTCTTCGGGTATCGGCGCAGCGGTCGCAACTGCACTTGCGCAAGAAGGTGCTCACGTTGCCATCGCGGCGCGTCGGACCGACGCTCTAGAAAGCCTCAAGAAGAAGATTTCTATCTCTGGGGTGGAAGTCCTTGTGCATAAGACCGACGTAACGGATAAGTCACAAGTCGAGTCCCTCATGCACGAGACCACCGAGCAACTCGGTCCCATCGATATCCTAGTATCTTGTGCGGGCGTCATGTACTTCACCATGATGGCAAATGTGCAGACGGATGAGTGGGAGCGCACGGTCGATGTTAACTGTAAGGGCCTCTTGCACTGCCTCTCCTCCGTGGTCCCGGGCATGTTGGCGCGGCAATCCGGACACATCGTCGCCATCTCTTCGGATGCGGGCAGGAAGGTTTTCCCTGGCCTGGGCGTCTACTCGGCGAGCAAGTTCTTCGTCGAGGCCACGCTGCAGAGCTTGCGTCTCGAGACCGCCGGCACTGGCCTCCGCGTCACCTCCGTGCAGCCCGGCAACACGGCCACCGAGCTCCTCGGCATGTCCACCGACCAAGAGGCCATTAAGAAGTACGGCGAGCCGACTGGTGCTAAGGTCCTCGATGCCGATGACGTCGCTGGTTCTATTGTGTATGCGCTCCGCCAGCCTGCGCATGTTGCTGTTAATGAGGTGTTGATTGAGCCGAGGGATGAGCCTATTTAAGGGGATATTAATCTAGTTCCTTGCTGGGTTTATAGAGAAGAAGGAAATAAAATGAATTTGCGTGGACGTGGAGAATAGATGATAGTGTTGCTGAAGAGTTAGCTTCCCCATTTATCATGTTTTATGAGCTCTTATGGTCTGCACATATTCCTGTACTTGTTTGATGGAAGAACGTAGAGTATAGCAGTAAAGTATACAAGGCGTTTCGTAATTAGTAGCTTCATTTCGGGCGCAGAGAAGTCTCTTTGGATTGTTTTTTTTTAAGTCTGAGTGTCATCTATAGAAAACGCTCACTGTGACCATTATCTATGCGGTGTGTCCGTCCGCATTGTAGCAGCAGCCCGATGTTCTACATTATCGTGAATGTCTAGACTAGCTAGACAGGGTATATACACACACACACACACATAAATCCCAATTCCCTCCTGCCTCTGATAATCCGAGGCGACCCACCCAGCCGTAACCTGATTCCTGAGGGCGAAGCCCCGTATTCCAATTCCAATTGGATAAGATCATTCAGTCTGTTCCGAGATATCACGACGGAAGACGATCGTCGCGAATATTCTGGCGTTTTTATTTAGGCCTGGTTCAACAGACCCTGGAGAATCGCGAGCGGGTCTTGGCCGCCGGCTGCGGCTTGTCCGGCTGCTGCGTTACCACCCTGCTGTTTTCCCGCTGCGTTGCCACCGCCCAGGAGGCCGATGAGGCTGTCGAGAAGGCCGTTGGCGTTGCCGGCGTTTCCTTGATCGGCTGCTTGAGCAGCTTGTCCATTCCCATTGGCGTTTGCGTTACCGTTGTTGTTGTTGTTGTTATTGTTATTGTTGTTTCCGTTGTTGTTTCCACCGTGCTTCTTGCCATTACCATTTCCGTTGTTGGCGTCGGCAGTCCCGTTGTTTGCGGGCTGGGAGTAGAGCAGACTTGTTAGTGCATATTACGAGTGTATTATGAGTAATACGAGGGCGTGAGGGAAATCTTACTGTTGCAGCTACTGTTGCGTTACCAGCATTGCCGTTGTTGTTATTGTCGTTGCCGTTATTCTTGCCTTTCTTTCCGTGTTTGGGCTCACGGACGTGAAGGGCTTGGTATTGTATGTTAGCCTTTAAAATGACATGTATCCGGGGGGATATGTACGGACCGTAGAATGGCTGGCCACGGGCTTCGATACCATGACTCTGAGCACCTGGGGCTGGCATGGCAGCTACGAAGGAGGCGCCGGCCGCCAGGACCATCAGGATAGCGCTGAAGTTCTTCATTTTCAAAAAAGGTAAAATATAATACTAATCGATAGTAATGAAAGTTAGGGCACAGCTCGCAGAGTTGTGAGGCCGTTATTGGAGAAGTGAATGAAGTGGAGCACAGCTGGGAATTGTGTTAGCACATCATTGTTGTTTGCGGAGTGACAGTCTCATTTACCTCTGAAGAACGAAAGGAAAGGCTTAAGAATCTCTGTTTGAACTCTGGGACAGTGAGCTGGATGAGGATGAAGCCAAATTCAGACGGATAGTACGGCACGGGAGGCGTGATATTTATGGAAGAACGAGATGAAATAAGCTTCTACATGATTGACATAATTGTATTCTTGATTGGCGCCTAGAAGCACAGATCGCGAAACTTCAAATATGTCAAGCTAGCTACGTCCGGTTGCACCATCTGCTCCGTAGGCAATCTCGGGGTAGAAGGGGGTCCTAGAGACCTGGCATGTCTTTTTTTAGGATCGAGTCGCGAAACATGCTTCTGCACAGAAACTTCAGTCATCACATCATTCAACATCACCAATAGAAAGCGCACAACATTGCACACGGTACGCTATTAGGATTCTCACGCTCGAGTAGATCATACAAACCGCATTGGGACTCGCGCTCGACCTGGCGACCGGGAATTGGAGGAGATGTCCCTGACGATCGCAAGAGAGATGTGAGAGATGCTAAGGATTTATGACTGATCTTACTATTGGTGGTGTTTTGGGACTCTCCCGCGGTGGACAGCTCAAACGCCAAACTTGGGAGATCAAACGAACGCTCAAACACCTCCAACTCAACAAGTCACGTGAACACACATACTAGACGCCAGCCATCAACAAGACAGGCGAGAACAGGCATGTTTGGCAATGGGGTAGGTTAGTCTGTCTGTTTCTACTGCAATATGAAGGTGGATATCCGACAGCTGTTTCTTGCTGAGTCTGGATAGAGCGTGATCCGGTAACAGCCGGGGTCCAGGCGTCGGGGCGGCTGGGGCTGTGTAAGTCGATTGGTTGATTTGTCGCATCATGGTTGCAGGTCAAAAACAAGAAACTTAGAGTAGAGTAACAATTTTGGATAATGACAAGATGAAATAATAAGACGAAGCAGATTAGATGGCAGAAATTCAACTTGGACTTGCGCAGTCGGTTGGAATGTTTGCGCTCGTCTTTATCTTGCGTGTCGGTGTGCGAGTGGAAATACTTACTATTTACTAGTACGCTATCCCCCGAAGCGTTATCTCTCACTTGCTCCTCTACACTTGCTGCCTTAAGATGCGCAATACACCACCTTACACCACCTATTATGAGCTTTAATCAACCTGAAGAATCACGATCTCCATATATGATGAACAGATCGAGGTAGATCTCGATGCAGTTGTACCGTCTATATTTTGGACGTGGTGATCGCTTGGAGCCGTTCCACGAACGAGACCATCATATTAGCGAGCGCCAAGCCCAAAGCCCGTGCGGGTGCTACTCAGTACGCGCCCGCTGTGTGGCATCGCAATAACAGGCGCCCGCAAGACTTAATATAGTTTAGGTATCTAGGCATATAGTGTCTGTCAAAGCGGACCAACAGCATCCACGCTCTTCGGAGGGCTTAGAAACGTGTTCGACAGAGAAGACTCTACAAACTGAAGTCCGTATGAGTATCGACGCAATTGCTGGCCATCTCTCACACCTTGCGCTCACCACCTATCAAAGCGACTCGCCTAATTCACCTAGGTGACAGTTCTTTTGACCCTTCTGTGGTATGCGTACGATGCTACAAGGGCTTGGCTCTCACGGCACTTGTTAGTGGAGTGGTAGTGATAGCTGCAATGTGACAAGGGTTACTCTGCGATCTCCAACACCTCGCAGACGCCCCTCCATCTGCTGTATGTGTCCACCACGTGTTGAGTGAATACGAGTGTTACGGTCGTATTGCACATCCTCTGTTACCTGTGCATCGCTCAACGACTTGATAAGAAAAGATTAAATGAGTTGATATGTTGCGATGATCTTATAGCCGGCGCCGGAACTCATGTGGTATCTGTTATGTGCACTCTGCGACTGAGTAGTACTGATTACGGGACGTGGTAGTATTTTCTCGTATGCTTGGCACTGCCGAGCGCCCCCAACGCTGGAAAATACGACATGTTGATGATCACCGGTTGGGTGTCTATAGGGAATAGACCACGGACCTTGTCAATATCGCAGCGCCTCCCATTTACCGAGCGCGGGTTGACGATGTCGGGATGCGTATGAGGGGAGTATGTTGTAAATGTGAATTGTTGCGCAGAGTCTAGATCTCTACAATATAGGGTATGCCCATTCTGTTCTTGCGTTGTGGAGAGTATAAAGAGGAGGCATCGTCGTATACTGGCGCTGCTGCTTATCTGAGCTTATTGTGCATCTTCCCCATCAGATCGCAAATCCGGCCATAACTCATTGCCAGATCTCACCCCACGCTCGGTTCGCTAAGATGAAGTTCCTGACCGTCATCACGGGTGTTGCCCTCTTTGCCTGTGGCGTTTCTGCCCAGCAAGCCGTAGTTAGTAATTATTGCAACTATACAGTATACGTTCAGTCCTTCCCCTATGACGGGAGTACCGCAGGCCCCTTAACCGCGCTCCAAGCCGGAGGCGGCCGCTTCGCAGAGGATTTCCGACTGTCCGGATCCGTACGTTTTTTATCTGACCTCCCATGTCGTTGGCGTGGAGGAATCTGACCGCATAAGTAGACCGTCAAAATCGCCACGACTAAGACGCTCACCAACCCGCTCTTCTTCGGCTATTCGTTCTCCTCGAATCCAGATTACGCGTACTGTAAGCCAAAACCTCGTATTTATGTCTACCGAGATTGCACGCTAACCAACACACCTGCGTCTGGTCTCCACAGATGAATTCAGCACGTTAGTTGTTCTAGCTTACTCGTGGATTTTTCTTCAGTTTTTGCTCACTTATACGTACACAGAGAATGGGGAAACCCATTCGCAGGTTCACACAATATCCTGACTCCAGGTGAAGGTTGCGATATCTTCGACTGTGCTGCTGATGAGACGGACTGTTACAGCACACCCGCGTCTAAGAAGGTGTATAGTTGCCCAGAGCCTGTGAATCTAGAGGCTGAGCTGTGCGTTGAGTCTTAGCAGTAGTAAGGCTCCTGCATCTAAATAGATTAAGTGCTTGGGGAAATAATACTACGCGATAGGCTATTAGCTACCAGTCGTTCTTCATGTGCCGTGTAGCCGTGTAATTATGCATATAATATACGCAAAACGAAGGAAAGCCACGGCTTATGAACTCATCTCTTCAGCTAGATACCAGGGTTGCATCGTGTTGGGCCGCTGTAGGAATGAAAATCTTACCTCTCCTCGTCTGACCTGCATAGAAAAAGTGTGTTAGCATCACCGTAACAGCGCACTCCGACAACTCCGAAATGCAGCCAGCAGCCTCTATCTCTGGGCGGACCCAACGATGTTGTAGCCCTGCATGGTACTATATGGCCTCAATGCAAGCCTCAGCTAGACACCACAGTTGCATTCAGGGCGCCCTACGTAGCATGTCAGCGCCGAACCGCCCACAAATGTTCGTTGAATTAATACCTGGTGCGATCCTGCACCGCCAACGATGGCTTTCTCACAACTCACCTCACTCGTTGCTCACTTTCTTTGAATTTATGCCGTCCCCAAGTGATGGCATCCATTCGTTGGTCTGCCGCAGCCGCGGCCCTTGCGCTCCAGGTATGCACCGTAGCCTCATGATGTGTGTTTCCCATGCCATGCTCTAATAAAATAAATATAGTTGACGGCGGCAAGTCTCGTTCCGAAAGCGCCGGCGTCTGCTGATCCGCCGAGTCCCACACCTCTGGGGTCTGTGCCTGAGCTCCCTGGTTCCTGGGCTTACAGGGGATGCTATACCGAGGGTAGCAGTGGTCGCGCGTTGAATGTTCAGCAACCCGATAGCCAAGATCTCACGATCGAATCTTGCGTCAATACCTGTATTGACGCTGGCTACGGCGTAGCCGGACTGGAATACGCGAGCCAGTGCTTCTGTGATAATTTCGTACGGAATGGCGCCAACTTGACGGATGCCTCGGACTGTAGCTCGCCTTGCACGGGCGATGCCACCCAGGATTGCGGTGCTGGAAACAGACTCTCCATCTACTCCAACGACACTCTCGTGGTATACAAGCCGCCTAGCGCGCTGACAGAAGGTCTTCCCGATAATTGGGAATACTACGGATGCGTCGTGTATGTATTGGCCGAATGAACATTCGACTCAGGCACCTAAGCTAATTACAAGTACAGTGACGCCATCGACAACCGAACTCTCCCGTGGATGAGTATAGATGAGCAAAATGCCACGATCGAGGCTTGCATAGCTGGCTGCAGTCGATTCGGTTACAGTGCGGGTGGTGTCGAATATGGCTACCAGTGTTGTAAGAACCAGGCATTCGATCTTGTATTCCTTCAGGGGTAGGACTAATGAGTGTGTCTAGTCTGTGGCGATATCGCGCCGGTTACCAACGCGTCAGAGTCCGATTGCACTGTTGCTTGCCCAGGCGACCCTGAACACCTCTGCGGTTTGTCCAACAATCACATACTGGGATACATGCATGACTGACTAGTTTTCAGGGGGTGGCAACAGACTGTCATACTACCGATGGACTGGCGCACCTTTGACGACATGGACTTATGCCCAAGGTAACGCAGCTGGAAGATATAGTTTCATTATGTCGGCACCACTTCTACCCCTGATCAGCACGGTCGGGATCAATGAGAAGGTCGTCTTCGTAGAGAAGCATGGTACGCAGGTCTACGACAACAGTAGTGGCTCATTTGAATTTGATCCCACGCTGGCACCGCAATATGGTACGGCCTTCCGCGAGCTCCAGCTTAAAACCGACGTCTTCTGCTCCGCGTCTTTGGTACTACCTGATAAAGCCGGACGCCAGATAAACGTCGGGGGTTGGTCACTGGAGTCGCTGTACGGTGTTCGCCTCTTTACACCTCAGCCAGGCTTGGGCAAGAACGGGACGAACGACTGGGAGGAGGATGTGACTACGCTGTCACTTCTCGATGCTCGCTGGTACCCCACTGCGATGATGCTGAGCAACGGATCCGTTCTCGTTATGGGCGGTGAGAACGGTTCTGACGGCCCCGTGGTTCCAACCTGCGAGATCCTGCCAAGGCCTGCTGGAGTTACGAATTCAACATACCTGGACTACATTGAGAATGTCGAGAAGATTAATTCGTACCCCTTTATGGCCATCCTACCCTCGGGTGACATATTCTTCGCCCAATATAATGAAGCCCGAACAATATCACAGACTGACTTCCAAACGGTCAAGATGCTGCCGCAGATGCCTGGAGCCGTGAACAACCCCGAGGCTGGACGAAACTACCCCTTACAAGGCACAATGAGTCTCATGCCCCAGCATGCTCCTTACACTGATCCACTAACTATACTGCTTTGTGGTGGTACAACTGATGGCGCGAATTTCGGTCTGGACAACTGCATTTCCACCCAACCGGAAGTTGAAGATCCGGTGTGGACAATTGAGAGAATGGTAAGAAGCACTCTTCCTAACTCCTCGACCCCCGCCGCTTCGTAACCGACGCTTAAGGTTCCTCTGCTAACTCATTACCTTAGCCATCGACTCGTGTCGTTGCGTGCATGGTTAATCTCCCCGACGGACGCTATCTGATTCTCAACGGCGCCGTCAACGGCCGCGCAGGCTTCGGCCTAGCGCCGAACCCGAACAAAGGCGCTGTGCTGTACGATCCCACCAAACCCGTCGGCGCGCGGATGACGCAGCTCGCGAGCTCGACCATCGCGCGACTCTACCACTCCGAGGCGGTCCTCATGAACGACGGCCGCGTGCTCGTCTCGGGCTCCGACCCGCAGGACGGCGTCAACCCGGAGGAGTACCGGCTCGAGTACTTCTCGCCCGACTACATCCTGTCCGGCGCGGCGAAGCCGACGTTCACGATCCAGAACACGGACTGGGCGTACGGGCAGACGGTGCCGTTCACGTTGACCTCGACCTTCACCGGCGCCGTCAAGGTGTCGCTCATCGCGGCCGTCGGCTCGACGCACGGGAATAATATGGGGCAGCGGACTATATTCCCGGCTTTCGCGTGCTCGGGGCAGAGCTGCACTGTCACGGCGCCGCCGAATTCTCACGTTAGCCCCCCGGCGTGGTACCAGCTCTTTGTTCTGGATGGCCCGACGCCGAGTCATGCTGTTTGGGTGCGCATTGGAGGCGACCCGGCGGGACTTGGCAATTGGCCGAACATAACGGGTTTCACGCATCCTGGTGTTTAAGATGTATAATAGGGGCCCACTGCTTCTCTAGCGGTGTTGTGTTAGACAGAGTATCAAGTTGGGTATGAGGATAGATGGCTCCGCCTCAGGGACGATGCTTCTGGGTTTTGTATTAGCTAATATTTAGTTTATAATCAGACTCTTGCTCAAAGACAGTTTCGACTGCGTTGCTATAGGGTTACCTTGTGTTAGGTTAGAGAGATATTTTCCCTTGAATGGCCGTGTAGGTATGATATGGCCTGGCAAGTTATTGTTGTGCTACTATGAATGTTACGATGTGTATACTCGTAGAGAAAATGGTAGTATAGGAGGTCCTAATGGTGTACATCTACTTGAATAAACTCTTCTTGTGAAGTTGTTGCCGTACTCTAAATTGCGGCAAAGCATATTTTCCTGTAAGTTTGACTTAACTGTATCATTTCCTCAACGTTTGGGCTACAGGAGGGAACAGTTATTACCGTATCAGGGTATAAGCACAGTGTTGCATCGCCAACTGTGTTATTATATTGCCTCTATCAAAAAGGCATGTCCATAACAAAAAGCGTCCTACCTAGTCATGAAAGGGAGCAGTTAACCCATCCTGACACCTGCACTTTACCATTTGTTAAGGCTGTCACTTAAAGGCTACGTATTATTTGCATGTGATATAATGCGGTAACTTTGGTCAAAGCTTCCGCCAGTTTGTGGAATAGCCAATTGGTAGCCGCGGCTAGGATCGGGTATTGCCCACCTTATAAACTATGGTGGGGGCGGAGACCTACAGTTTTCTAATTAACTGCTTCTGATTGGTCGCGCATACCTCGGATTTGGCGTTCGATTTGATGTCATCACTACGGCCGTTGTCGGCAGGCATAGCTTTGCTCTTTTTGCTTTCGCGCTAACTTCGAAACAGACCTGTTAACCTAGATAACTTGTATTTGTTTAACCCGCCGTGGCGGTGCTACTATTCCAATCGCCCTCGTTTTAGTCAATTAATGGCGCTCTAGATGCTGTAATGCGACCGGCGTCGAATATTGCATTGCCTTGTCTGTGTCCTGCACCTCTTGCTGAGAGTTTAGCGGCAGCAGCGCCCTGACAGCGGCTGTCACAATGTCTACCTCAACCCCTCTACAGACTTTTGCGCGCCGCGGGCTTCTCTCCCCTGCTCGATCGCGGATCAGTTGCCAAGTTTGCAGGGCATCCTACTCTTCCTCGATTACGTCGCGGTCTCGACCAACCCGCCAAGCTGCCACCGTTGTCGTTTCGACAACCCGCCCCTCCGTACGCGCCTTCACCACCACCCGCCCGCGGTCCTTCGCAAGCGTTGAGGAAAGCTTTGATCCCGCATCCATTGAGCGAGAGAGCGATGAAGTCGATGTCTGTATAATAGGAGGAGGTATATGGCCCTGCTGAAAACCCTATTGTATGCGGTGAATCCCTGTCGAGACAAATACTGACCCGTCGCAGGGCCTGCTGGGCTGAGTGCTGCCATTCGTCTGAAGCAATTGGCCAATGAAAGTGGCAATGAGGATTTCCGGGTCCTGTTACTCGAGAAGGCCGGTGAGATTGGTGCGCATATCCTTTCAGGTGCTGTAATACAGCCGTCCGCCGTAAGCGAACTCTTCCCCGACTGGCTCGACGAGAAGAACGAAAGCCGCTTCGAGCATGCCACCCCGGCTGGTGGAGACACGATGAGATTCCTGACCAAGTCTTCTGCTATACCCATCCCTTGCCCTCCCCAGATGAACAACCACGGAAACTATATTGTTAGCTTGAACGAATTCACCAAATGGTTGGGCGAGCGGGCCGAGGAGCTGGGCGTCGAGGTATATCCCGGCTTTGCGGCCTCGGAAGTCCTCTATGACACGGACGGGTCAGTCAAAGGTGTGGCGACAAACGACTTGGGTATTGCTCGAAATGGAAAACCGAAGGACAATTTTGAACGGGGCATGGAATTTCACGCGAAAGTCACCATGTTTGCCGAGGGCTGCCACGGTAGCCTGACGAAACAAGTCATAAAGAACTTCGATTTAAGGAGAGATAGCCAGCCTCAGACCTATGGTCTCGGCTTGAAAGAGGTCTGGGAAATCGAACCTGCCAAGTTCAACAAGGGCCAAATTGTACATTCCATGGGATATCCATTGCCTTCTGACACCTACGGTGGCGCCTGGATGTACCATTTCGGCGAAAACCTTGTGAGCATTGGCTTAGTTGTCGCTTTGGACTACGCGAACCCCTGGTTATCCCCGTATGGTGAATTCCAGAAGTTAAAGCAACACCCTTTATACAGGTCGGTTCTTGAGGGCGGTAAGTGTCTGTCTTACGGTGCGAGAGCTCTGAACGAGGGTGGCTTTCAGTCGATACCCAAGGTCGCCTTCCCCGGCGGAGCACTAATCGGTGACTCTGCTGGTTTCGTCAACGTTCCTAAAGTTAAGGGTACACACAATGCCATGAAGTCCGGTATGTTGGCTGCTGAAGCAGTCTGGAATGCTTTATCATCGGAAAGTAATTCGAGCGCCGTCTTCCTGTACGATTACGAAACCTCTTTGCGAAAATCAGAAATTTGGAAAGAATTGAAGGCGGTTCGAAACATGCGACCTTCTTTTCAATCTGCTCTTGGGGTCTACGGAGGCGTCATGTATTCCGGTTTGGAGGCCTATCTACTTAAAGGGCGAGTTCCGTGGACATTAAACCTTAAACATCGCGACCACGAAGCTACGAAACATGCCGACCAATGTACGAAGATTGAATACCCTAAACCAGATGGGAAAATCTCGTTCGACATCTTGACCAGTGTTTCCCGGACTGGAACAAACCACGAAGAAGACCAGCCGGTACATCTCAAAGTGAAGGACTGGGATGCGCATACCGCCGAGACATGGCCTCCATATAAAGGTCTGGAGAATCGCTTCTGCCCTGCCGGCGTTTACGAATACGTTGAAGATGAGTCCAAGCCCCTCGGTGTCCGATTCCAAATCAATGCCCAAAAGTGAGTATTGCTCTGATCGTCCTGGTGACCTGTGCTGACCCCGAAGTAGCTGCATACATTGCAAGACCTGCGATATTAAGGCCCCTCATCAAGACATCAACTGGGCTGTTCCACAAGGTGGAGAAGGACCGAAATATTACAAGACTTAAACTATTGATGTCTTGGGCTGACGTGTATTCGGAAGATTCGTAACGGTTATATCCATAAGGGCGTGTTGGGAGAACTCCCGAGTTCGGATGTGGAAATTCAATTGTATATATTAATAACAAGGCATTGAATAAGCACTAGTATGAACCTCTGTGACCATGCTCGTTCACGATATCGTGACTTCTGGCCATCCAGACTAAACATTTGATACCGTTCATGAAGTCTAATATGAGCACTCCATAATTCCTTTCGTGCGTTGTGCAACAATATCGATAGAGCCAGTCCCTGCATTCATTTAGAGGCCCCTGTCGCGGGAGGTAGATATGTGATAAGTATATTTGTGTCTCAGAACACTTCAGAACCCCTGCTGAGTGCGCCATTTCTTCTCCCAATGCGGGAAAAAAGGATGCTCGCCCAAGGTATGCGCATCCCAATTCTTCTCCATCAAGCTCGAATCCTTCTGCTCCCGTTCGTATTGCTCGAAGACCGGAAAGATGATGGGCTCCAGACGAGGCGCGTGCTTGTACTCCATCAAGTTTCCCTTGGCGTGCTGCAATACCTGGAGCAGTATGCTCGGTATGTAGGCCTCGCTGCGGAACTCCTCGATCGGCGTGAATAGCGCCTTGAAGTTAAACACGATACCCCCCGATAGCGGCATTCGCCGCAGCGTCTGCCAGTCTACGCGGAGGTGCACCCGCGAGGCCGTGATGTCCTTGTCGTGGGTGTGCCGGTCGCCCCCTGGGGCCATGTAGAGCGGCTTGTCGACTTCTAGATCCCAGGACCCGCGCTGGATGGGCTTGTTGGTCGGCATCTTGGAGAAGAAGCTGGGAGAAGCATTAGCATCGGCGGGTTTCTTCCGCGTTCAAGATAGGAGAAAGGGGAAGTTGATGGTCTCGGGGATTTTTCTGTCATAACGGCGAGAGAGCCTACCGGTCCATGCTAAACTTCATCTTTTCTTTATAATCGGGAACAGGCTGATGAATCTCATCCAGCTTGAGCCCGATCTTGCTCCCTAAGTTCCAGCCGATCGCCGAGCAGATTATGCCCGCGCGGAACACGTAGTACCCGGTGTCCGGATCGCGTAAGGTGATGGCGAAGTCCTCGGGGACATGGTCAAGGATGACTAAGAGGGGATGCTTCTCCCGAATATTCACCCTGACGCCTAGGATCTTGTTCTCGAGCCATAGGTTGTCTTCTGAGAGTATGAAGTAATGGGGGTACCGCGCGCAGATGAACTGAATGATCATCTCCATGAGCTCCTTGCATGCTAGCTCAGAGCCGGGAAGCCATTGCAAGACAGCTGGGCCGTGCTTTGCGTACAGGTCCTTACGCTGCGCGATGCGCTCTTTGTAACTATAAGATCTGGAGTTAGATATCCATCGCCACCTTCGAGCTTCGTAAAAGGGGCGTTTAGACTACACAATACTTCTAGGACATGATCTTCATCTGAAAAGAAACCACTGACGTAGACTCCAGCTCAATCCACCAATCAGGTTCTAACTTCATTAATGCTGCGAAATGAATCTTAGCACTGGAACAGCTGTATAATTGAGGACCTTGAACCTGGCGCTCATACACATCGTCTGGTGATATGGCCACCTGAACGGCCTATATGGACGAGGGATAGCCCTGTCGATATCGAAGTCCGGATAGGGGTTCGGCATCGGGACACCGGAGAGGGTCGCATAGTCGGGGAAATCGCCCAGCGCCTTGATCTCTCGGATAGAAAATCCGGAGTAGACATACTTTGAGTCATCGGCATTATTATAATCTTCGTCGAACCTCAACAGGGAGCGTTCAAATGTCGTCTGGTCAAATGATAGGTCACCTAGCACCTTCTGCTGAGCTAACGATAGACTTGCTTTTATCTCATTTAGCTGATCTCTCTGGGAGGGCGGAAATGCCGTCACGAGATTCGAAGTGTATGAGGCCAAGGGCTGCGATAGTGGCTGCTTTTCGAGCGTCGGGGTACTGGGACGACCCGAGCTCCTAGTAACTCCGAATCTCCTGAGAACCACATCTTTTTGAGAGGGCCTGAGTGCCAAGAATCCTATAATAGACAGAAAAATAGCCAATGCAGGCCAAGCCCAAGCTTCTATCGTCATTATGTGTGTGTGTGTAGATGTCAGGATAGGTATGTTGTACGTATGTGTGGTCACGCAAGTAACATAGAATCATCGTCTCCGTCACGATATACCCGATACCCCCGTACTCGGCAAGTCACATGGAATGGAAGAGATTAAAAGTTGCCCGCTGTGATAAGCAGGATTTACGCATCTGAACGAATTCAGCTAGGAACAAGCCTCCCCGACGTCACCGGAGAAGATCTCTTCATAGGCTGGTGAGAGGAATAGCAACCCATTCAGGAGGATATCTCGATGATAAACCTCCGGAGCTCGGACATGGCACGGTCCCATGATAAGAGACGCCAAGAATGAGCCGATATGGTATTATGCCATTGGTTGCGCAAGAATGAAAGGTTTCCAAGACAGTAAAGCGGCGAGAGCTGGGTCCCGAGATATATTACGAGATCTGGAATGGAATGACATTTAGAGCTCTGGAGATGATAACCTAGCGTATACGGAATACACTATCTAATCATTACGAACGTAGTCGCCTTGGCTCAGCCAATCGGGTATGCTTCCACTACAAACCCCGCGTGTAAATCTGGGTCTCCAGCTTATATGTATATAATATTCAGTGATAAACAATTATTAGAACTTGTGGTCTAAGCAAATAACCGACACTTAAAAACTAAATATCAAGGCGTACACCACTACCTTCGAGGACAAGAACGCAAGAGAGACCAGAGGTTTTTTATAAACTAGCTTATAACTTGTATAGCTTATATTGTCAGAATTGATGGCTAATTTGGATGGATTGATGCGGGCTAATATGTCAAGGGGTGAGCAGGGACTGCTCAACCCCTGTGAACCCGCCACACTATTTATTAGTACACATCTCAGAGAGACAGCAAGACGCGCTCTCAACACAGATAGAACACACTTCTGAACCTCCAATTGACTGGCTCGCTTATTTCTGACATATATAAACTATATAATTTATATATATAACCAGAGGTTTTTTATATTATAAAATAATAAAAATAGACTTAATATTAATATTAAATAAATTAAAAAAAATAAAAAAATAAATTTTTTTTTAAATTAATTTTATTTAAATAAATTAATTATATATTTTATAATTTTAAAATATTTAATTAATTATATAAAATTTTAAATTTTATTAATTAAATTTAATTATTAATAAATTATAAAAATTTATATTTTTATACAAATAATATAATAATTAATTTATTTTATTTTTTATTTTATTATTATTTTAAATATAATTATATATATAATAGATAATGAAAATAAAATAAAAAAATTATTTAAATAATAATAATATTATAAACTTTATATATATTTTTTAAAACATATATAATATTTGCGGAGGTTTTTAATTTATAAATAATAATAAAATTAATAATAAATAGTTTATAAAAAAGGTTTATTAATATTTTTACCGCTATATTAAATATTATTAAAAAATAATTATTTTTAAATATTTAAAAAATAAACTTAAATATATAAAATAAAGTTTAATTAATAATTAAAAAATTAAATTAAATAATTAATTAAATAAAAAAAGATTATAATTATTATATAAACAAAAGAAATATACTTTATCAAAGTATAAACAGCTTAAGATTAATAGAATTGCTGTTAATAATATTAATTTAATTAAAATTAATAAAATTAATATCGACTAAAATAATAGAATTATAACTAATTTTTTATATAATAAATAAGATTTTTATAAATATTAATAATAAATAAATAGATATAAAAATATAATATATATTAAGTTTTTGTTAAGTTATGTTTTTATAATATCTTTTTTTTTTAATAAAAATAAGTTTTTATTTTATTTTATTTTATATATATTTTTATCATAATATTTAATTAAATAAAAAAAATATTATTAAGGTTATTTTTTAATATAAAATTATTAGATATTTTTATTAATTTATTATTATAATTTTTAAAGATTTTTATTATAAATATTACAGTTTATTTTATAAAATTTCTTTTATTAATTTTAATTAATATATATTTTATATTTAATTTAAATAAATAAATTATAATATATAAAAGTTTTTATTAAAATAATTATAAAAAATAATTTATTATTATTTTAAATTAAAAGAAAAGTTTAAAAAAAAAGAATATTTATTATTTTTAAATATAAAAGAAATTATAATATAATAAAATAATCGAGGTTATTATTTATAATATTAATAATATAAATAAATAAAATAAAACAGAATTATAAAAATATAAATATAAAAAATATAAAAAATAAAACTTTTTAATAATTAAAATATTAATAATAAAATTAATTTATTATAATTATAATAATTTTTATATATTTTTTTAGTTTTTAAATATTATTAATATATAAATACTTTTTTATTTAATAAAATATTTAATATTATTTTTATTTTAATAAAAATTTAATACTTTTTTAATTTTATAAATATTTTAATTATTTTTTATCTTAAGCTAGGTTTAAAATAAGCTTTTTTAAATAATTAAATATTAAATTTAAATTTTTAATTATTTATTATTTTTAAATAAATAAATAAATAAAAAAATTAAATTACACTTTTAAATAATATTTTTAAAATTATATTAATTAATAAAAATATAAATATATTATTTTATAAAATAATTTATAAATAATTAATTATTATTAAAAAATAATAAAGATTATTAAAAAAAACTTTTATTATTATAATTATAATATTTTAAGCTTAAGTTATTATTATAAAAATTAAATTATTATAAATAAAATTATAAATATAATTTTATTTTTTTAATAATAAATATTATAATATTATAATAGAAAAAAAATTTATTTATTATATTAAAAATAAAATATAATTTTAAAAATATTATAAATTAAAATAAAATAATCTAATAATAGATTAAATTTTAAAAAACTTAATTTCTTTAAAATTAAAAAAATATTTTATTAATTATAAATTTATTTTATTTTTTATATTTTATTATATAAATTAACATTAAAAAATATATTAATAAAAACTTATAAATAAAATAATTTTATAAAAAAATCCATAAATTTTATTTTGATTATTTATAATTAATTTAATTAATTAAATAATAATTATAAATAAAGATTTTATTTTTTATTTATTATATTATTATTAAAATTCTATTTTAAATTTAAAAAGATAATTTTAATATTTATTTCTAAAATTTATTTAATATATATTAAAAGTTATAAAATAATTGTATTAATAAATTAATAAAATAAATCTAATATTATAATAGAATATTTTAATAATTATAGAAATTTAAAAATTAATAATTTATTTTAAAAAATAAAGTTAAAGAATTTAATAAAATTTAATATTTTTATAAATAATAATTTAATTTCTATAAATTATATAATTTAAAAGATTCTTTATATTATTATAATCATTTTAAAATAATTTAAAATTAAAAAGTAATTAAGAAATAATAAAATTAAATATTTTAAAATTTATTTTTTATAAAGACATTTTTAAAAAATTTATTAATAATTATTTTATATTAAAATAAGCATTAAATAAATTAAAATTTAAAATAAATTATTATTATATTTTTAATATAATATATATTATTAATCTTTATTATAATTAATAATTAAAAAACTAAATAAATTAATTGTATAAAAATCTTTATTCATAATAATTTTAATAAATTTATTTATATTTTCTTTTAAATATTTATTAAGATTGTTAAAAAATCTAGATTTCTTAAAATTAATAATATTTTATAATTATTATATAAATTAAAATCAATATTTAAATAAAAATAAATTAAATTCTTTAAATTTTTTAATAATTTAAAATTTAATTTATTAATTAATAATATTTCTATTTTTTATAATACTAAATTAAAGGTTTTTATAATTATTTATATTAATAATTATTTGTATGAGTTTTAATTATTAATATATTAAATTATTAAAAAGGAAATTAATAATATCTTAAATATAAAAAATAAAAATTCTATAATTTAATTTATAAAATATTAAATTTATTAAAATCTTTATTTAATTTCTTATAATAAAAATAAAAAGTTTTAATTAATTATTAAATTTTAAAGATTTTATAAAAATCATTTTTTAATAATTATAAATTTATTTAAATATTTTTGAAATATTAAGAATTTAATAATCTATTTTTATTTTAATAATACTAAATTAATAAACTATTATTTATTATTAATTAAAAATTTAAAAGAAATTAATTTAATCATTTTTTTATTTTAAAAATTAAATATATAAATTTAATTAAAATTATTAAAAACATTTAATAATTAAAAAGCTTATTTAAAAAAATAAACTTTTTAAGTTTAAAATTTAAATTTATTTTTAATAATTATATAAAAATTATTATAATTATAAAAGATTTTAAATATTTATTTATTAAAAAAGTTTAAAAGATTAATACAATTAATATTTATTATATTTTAATAAATGAAATATTAATTAATAATTTATTAAAAGTTTTTATATTTATTAAATAAATTAAACTTTAATAAATATTAAATTTTATTTATATCTTTTTAATAATATTAAATTATTAGAAATATTAAAGAGAATATTAAACATAATATATTTATTTTTTAAAATATAATATTCATATATTTAATAATATTAATTAAAAATATTTATAATTATAATTTTATTTATAAATATTAAAATTCTTTTAAAATTATAATCTTTATAGAAAAATAGAAATATTATTTATATTATTTTTTAGTTATTTTTAAATTTAGTATTAAAATTAAATTTAACAAGAATAATACTTTCTTAAATTAATTAATTTCTAAATAATATATTAATTATTATAAGTTTATTATTATAATGAAAATAAATAAAATATTATTAATTAAAATTAATATTTAAAATCTTTAATTAATAAAGAATAATTAAAAAATAAAAATACTTTTAATTATAATTTTTAAAATCTATTTAAAATAATTAATCTTTATAGAAATATATTATTTAATAATTTTATCTAAGATATATTTTTATAATGTAATCTTTTTTTATTAATTAAATTAAAAATTAATAAGTTTTTAATAATTTAAATAATTTCTTTTAATAAAGAGAAATTTATATAATTAAATTATTAATATTAAAATATAAACAATATTATTAATTTAATAATTAAATTTAATAATAATTATTATTAATTATTATTAAAGAATATTTTTAAATTAAATTCTTTAATAAAAGTCTTTTAATTATTATCAATTAATAAATCCTTTAATCTTTTTTTATCTTAAAAAACATATAATTTAAAAATTATATAATTAATAATAATATTTAATATAATATTTATCACAATCTTTAACATTTATTTTTTACATAAAATAAAGTTTTATATTTTTATTAATATTAATAATATAATTTAAATATTTTATTTTTTTATAAATAATATAATTATTCTTATTATTAAATATATTATAAATATTATTTATATTATATATTTAAAAATTATTAATAAATTCTTTTTGAATATCATATAAACTAAATATGAATTTTAATTATAGATTATTTAAAGAATAATATTATTTAAAATTCTTTTTTTAAAAGAATTTAATGAAATATTTTTTTATATTATTACTTTTGATTTTATTATTATTTTCTAAGTTTCTATTATTAATTTAATTAATTCTATTATTAAATTTCTAAAATTAATTATTAAAAATCTTAAAATAATAATAACTATTTTAAAAAATATTTATTATAAAATATTTTAATTATTAAATCTAATTAAATATATAATTTATTATATTTGATTGGTTTAATTAAAATAAATATTTATTAATATATATAAATAATTATTATATTAATTAATAAAATTTATTTAAATATTCTTTTTAAAATTATCTTTAATAATTAAATATTTAATTTATTAAATTAATTTAGTTTTAAAGAATTTAAAATATAGAATTTATAATTTAAATAAACATTAACAAAATTAAAAATAATAATAAATTAAAGAATTAAGAATTGTAATTATTTAAATTAATTAATTTTTAAAATTTAAAGAAAAAAGATTTTTTTTAAATAAATTTATAAATTAATAATTTAATACAAATATTAAAATTATTTTAATAAAATTATTTTATAAATGGTTTTTATAAAGAAATATATATATAATTAATTTATATTATTATTATTATTGATGTATTAAAATCTTATATTATTTATAATAATAATTATTTAATGTTAATAATAATATTAAAAAAGAATGTAAAAATAAAATTAAAAAGATGTAATTATTATAAAAAAATATAATTAATATATAATAAAAAGAATACTAAACTATAAAATAATTTTAGATTTATAAGAATAAATTATATAAATATTACTATATAAAATAATGTTTAAAAAACTATAATAAAATATAAAAGTGTTTAAAAAATTCAAATTATAATATAAATATATAAAAAATAATTAAATATATTAATTAATTTTATAAAAAGAATATTTAAATTATATAAATAAAAAAAACTATAAAATTATATATATATATAATTATTTTATACATAATAAATTAATAATAATAGTTTTTTTTTAAAAGATCTTTATAATAAATAAAATTATTAATATATTTATTTTACAAAAATAAATATAAAATAGATATAAAATAAGTTTTATTAAAATAGCTTATTTATTAAAGTTTAATAAATATATTATCTTTTATTTCTTTAATTAGTAATATATGTATGTTTTATAATATTTTTAATTAATTAATTAATTTTAATAATATAAAATATAAGTTATTAAATAATTATAAATAGACTAAAGTTTTTATAAATAATTATTATAATAATAATTTAACTTTTATTAAAATATTTAATATATAATGTTTTTTTTTAATTATATATATATAACAAAATTAATAATAATTATATAATTATTTTAATATATAAATAATATAAATATAAATATTTAATAATATTATTAAAATTATTTTATATATATATATATTTATATAATAAATATAATTTTAAATTTTAAATTATAATATAAATAGATTTATTATATTAAAATATTAAAATTACTATAAAAAGAATTTAATATATATATTAAATTAAAATTCTTTTTTTTATATATTTAAAAATTAAATCTTAATAAAAGAAATAATTATTTTAAGTTTATTAATTAAATCCTATTAAATATATTATATATATTTAAATTAAAAGAATATTATTTATAAAAATAGAAAATAAATAAATATCTTATAAAATAATTATTTTCTTTATTTTCTATTATTATTATATTTAATTAAACAAATTTAAATTTAATAATTATAATAAATTTTAAAAACATGATTTTAGTTATAATTATTTTTATATTATTAAAAATAATTAAAAATATTAAATTATATAATATTAAAAAGATTTAATTTATTATTATATATATTTTTATATATTTATATAATCTTTAATTTTTTAAGATAATTAATAAAATTGTAAAAGAATATAAAAAATATTAAAGAATTAATAAATTAAATAATTTAATAATTATAATTTAACATAAGAACGTGGTAAAAATATTGTTACGAAGTGGCTGTGGCCCGATCGGGTGAGGAGCCACAAGGAGGGGCCAGTGTTTCTGTTGGATATAACGATTGCCTCCGTAGAGTCACGCCATCACAACGTATCATGGTGGTACGATGAGCCCTACCGCCCACAGGTTAAAAGAGGGAGCCAGAAGAAAGAGACACCTCAGAAAAAACAATACAGACAATTCTGACCAGACTTCATGCAATTGACTCAAATCTGACAGCTCGCTTATTTCTAACACCACCTGCTGTTAGTCTTATTGTTACCTGCAAATCAAGAACCCCCGCGTACGTCTTATATATCTTTCGACATATAAGAGGTCCGTAACAATAACATTTAAATTATATATTAATTTCTTTAAAATCTTTATATAAAAATCTTTAATTTGTTACGGACCTCTTATATGTCGGAAGATATATAAGACGTACGCGGGGGTTCTTGATTTGCAGGTAACAATAAGACTAACAGCAGGTGGTCCGTAAGGGAGGTTTTACTGGTACTCCCACCACTAGTCTAGTCGCGATAGAATAGTAGTCGCTCTTAGATGTTCAAAGTATGAAGTGAAATAAGAGTGTGAGATTGATAGCTAGAGAGCTAGAATAAACGAGTGACTAGATACAGGAAATCATGATCATTATATAGACATAGGAAATAGTAACAGGAACTCCTCATAGCCTGGATCACCGTGAGTCAGTGAGCCTGGATCACCGTGAGCCAGTGAGTCTGGATCACCGTGAGCCAGTGAGTCTGGATCACCGTGAGCCAGTGAGCCAGGTGAGTGGTCACGTGACTGAGGATGGGAAAGAAGCAAGAGTCAGCAGAACATTGGGCCGCCACCTTGGCCACCTTAGCGCCAACACACATGTTCCCGTAACATAATTATAAAAATATATTATAATTTAAATTTTAAATAATAATTAATAAAATTATAAATTTTATATTTATTAATTAAGTTTATATTATATATAGTACAAAAAGAATTAATTATATTTTTAATAATAATATAAATTAATAAAGACTTTTAATTATTTAAATTAAAAATATATTTAAAAAATATTTTCTTTAAATAAATTAAAATTATATATATTAATATAAATATTAAATTTAATAATAAATTTGTTTATTTTATTATATAATATTATAAAAATTTATTTAAATAAATAATTAAACTATAATTAAATAATTAAACTTAAGTTTTATAAATAAATATTTTAATAAATAACAATTTCTTTTTATAATTATATAAATATTATTATATATTTATAATTAATTTATTATATTAATATTTTTAATTTTTTATTATATATAATAAAACCGAAAATAAATTTAATATAATATATAATTATTTAATATAATTAATAAAAGATAAAACTATAATTTTTAATTATAATTATTATAATATATAGCTTTTCACTTAATATAATTTTAGTAATAATAAAATAAACTTAATTATGATATAATATTATAAAAAAAACTTAATAAATCTTAAAAATATATTAAATATTAATTTTAATAATCTTTAAAAATAATATATTTTAATAAAAAATAATTTATTTATATATAAATTATATTATATATTCTTTGTATAATATATAATTATTTCTTATATATTCTTAATAAAAAAGATTATTATATAGATAAAATATATATAAATAATAATATATATTATATAAAATTATTAAAATAAAGTATTTTGCTTTTAAATTTATATAAAAAAGTGGAGTTACCTTTAAGTAAGCTAGGGGGGGATACCTTTAGTTGATCTATATATTCGATAGAGGTCGAGGGCGTCTGCTTTTAATATAATAATTTCAACTCCAACCCTTTTCCTCGCGCGTCGAAGTCCAGTGAATGCTAGAGTGTAATATGATATGTGCATTGTTGCGAATAGCTTGATATCACAAGGGCCGATTACAGGGCTTGGAGAATGACTCAGTATGAGAATAACATCTATGAACGCAATGACCCCTTAGCTATCCAAAAGAACCTTAGTCCCTTGGAGGGCTAACTAGTCTCTACATGTAGGAGTTCTACAGCCTCTAACCTCCTCATGAGAAAGCTTAGCCGCATGTCTCAGACTTTAAATATTTAATAGCTTCATTCATCTACTATTCGAGACATCCTGCAACTCGGCCCCATGCCTATGATATGATGAATAAGAATACGAAAGGTCATGCAGTTCGCGGGGTCCCGCATAGGTGACCTCCCGTCAACGCATAGGCTTCCGCACAACACTTGAGTTTAATTCTTGCATACTTCGTGGGGTTGAGCAGATAATCTCAGAAGAAAAAAAGCTACACCAAGGCGTTATTGATGTTGCTGCTGAATGAATATTAAGAGGATTGGAATAGTCTAAAGTCACTAAAACCTGTCGCCTTTGATATTTCCCCCTTCCGAGCCGACTGCCCTGACAGACTTCTGTCACTACCTCCAACCGCAGGATTCTACCCTTTCATTCCCATACTATGCATCCGAGCCTGTTGAAGCACCTTTATGGCCTCGTCTATATCTCGTTGTATTTGGTCAAGGTCCGGGATCAAATCGCGACGAAGCTTCTGCTGTATCTCCTCGGTGTCCGCGTCTTCTGATGTATTCGGACACTTCAATCGTTAGTTAAACGTGTATAACCTAGCATGGAACAGACTTACTCACAAATTCTGTGATGTTTACCACTGTTCGATCGATATATATAACGTATAGCTCCCTTCTTAGGGACACTCTGACATGACTCTCGCCGAATTTCTGCTCTAGCCACGAGTACAGATCTCGAGGGGGTATACGGTCGGGATGCTCAGTCAAGACAATGCGGTCTCGGTCTTTTCTCACGAACTTTAGTGCGCATGGTAACATCGCCATAGTTTCGCAAGCTTTCAGGGAGGAAAGACGAGTAATTTGAGAATAAGTGCGAGTTCTCACCAAGAATGAGAGAATTGACGTTATTTTGTTGTACCTATTCTTCTGATAGGGATCCGCAGCAATTATGACTGAGTATGGAGATCGGCCGACCCCAGGGCATATCCGTAGGCAGACACCTATCGCTGCGAGTAATGTTGTATTTGAACACTGGCGGCAGGTATGCCCTTGGTGACAGCTGGGGTCAATGCTACATTGTAAACCACAGAAATAGGTTTTTCCACTTCAGCTGATGGGGGTGGCAGTGCTATTACCTACGACCCCTATTGAAACGTAGCCACCACCTGAAATGTAGCTGATATTGCTGAGCTGATAAGCTCTCCCCGGACTAGCCTTAGACGGTTGCCTCACCTGGACGCTATTCTCCTTATCACCCTCAAGGATAATGAAAATGTAGTAACCGGGCAGGCAGCGCCTGGCTGGTCAAGGGATTCGGCAGCGACTCGCCGTGGCCCATAGTTATTCTCTTCGGTGGCACTGGGTAGGTATTATAGCTAGAAAACGGAGGCACGATGCTCCAAGTTCTCGTTCGGTGAGGCTCAGCCCTTCAGGGCGCATTCCTGGAGCACCTTTCGGCTGAGATATGAGACTAATATGAGCAACTGAAGCTAGGCGGACTAATACATTCAACCTCGGGCCCAGCAGTGCACACCAGAGTGTCATTGGCAAACATACAAGAGCTTCATCAAATTGCTCTTTTCCTCTTCCCTTAACATGCTGTGATACTTGTATTCGTGATAGTAAGTTTCCATGAGGAGGTGATACAGGGACTGTTCGTCTTCTACCTGGTTATTCTTAATCTACCTACAAACTGCTACCCTTTCCTTTTTTCCTTAATCCGCAAGAATGCATTCACAAATGGTTGAAGGTAGCTGTCCTGGAAGGGCTGGACACAATACTTCAGAATCAGAGGGTCACATAAGCCTTCGCTTCCGTCCGGTGCCCGGAAGAGAGTCCCACGAGGCCCTGAGAGGTCGCAACCGCAGAAGTCGACGAGAAATTGATGATACATGGGATAGTGACGGCGAGTCCTCAATCATCAATGTGCGCGACTTAGGTTTCAGTATCGCCCCTTATTCGACTAGGGCCGTTGATGGTTTGTCAATTCGAGGCGTAATGAGTGCCGACGAGCTCCGTGCGCACCTCAATCTCGAACCCGAAGCTGGGGCCAGTGTGAAGAGATCAATCAAGGAGAAGATCAAATCGTGTCTAGTGCGCAACCAGCCTCACCTTGGCGTCAAAGGTGGAAGGTACCTACCTATAAACGAGCTATATACAATCCTCAACGATGAGACTATCAGAGCCTTGTTGCAGGAAGAATTTCCCCTCGAGCAATGGAAAGACATCTGTAACAAGTTGGAAGCCTATCTATGCCGGCGACGAATCTTGGGTATTCTTCTTTACATGCGTCCGGCGGATTTGCGGCTGTTTCGAGATTTCATTAGCGGGCACATTACGGATCAAGATTTGCCACTCACGCCAATAGGTAGTTCTGATGAACCCGGTTTTCGAACGCAAGGCGAGGACGAAGATACTACCACGATGATGCAATGGGAAGACAATGAAATCGAACTCTTCTACAGTTATCAGCCAATTTTTCTTGCACCATTCTTCGACATTCAGGAAAAGAGACTATGCAATTACTCACTAGATGAATCCATACAATTGCCTTGGCTGAACAATGAATTCAAAAACAGAGGCGGGAATGGAATGGTGCACAGGGTGGAGATACATCCGAGTCACCACAATTTCAAATCTTGTCAGGTGAGAAGCAGTTCGTGATATGTCCGATGCTCAAGACGTTAACTGACAATTGGAAGCCTTCTAAGAATCCCCTCTACTTTGCACTAAAGGAGATCCCGAATATCGACGTGGAAATTTATAAACATGAGTTGTTAGCCCTGGAAAAGCCGCTTGTACAGATGCAAAAAGAAAAACATCTAATAAAACTGCTTCTGACTTTTCAACATGGCCAGAAATACTACTTCCTTTTCGAATGGGCAGATGGTGATTTATGGGACTACTGGAATAAGTATCCAGGAGGGTCAAAGGATGCAATCCTGAATTCAACATTGCTAGCCGAGCAGTGCCTGGGACTAGCTACGGCGGTAAAACGAATCCATGGGCTTGCCACCTGGCAGAAGGAGAAGAGAAAGAAGTCAGCGTTTACGAATAAAAATGAAAAAGATTGGGGCAGGCATGGTGATATCAAACCGCACAACATACTATGGTTCTCCTCCTATAGGGCAGACAGCTGCCGTTTTGTACTCTCTGATCTTGGCCTCACTCGATACCATTCCAGCGTCACAAGATCTCTAGTATCCCCTAGTAGTCTCCACGGATGTACAGACTCGTATCGGCCCCCAGAAATGGACATGCCTGGGCAGCATATTTGCTCAAAGTACGACATATGGTCCCTGGGATGCGTCTTCTTGGAGTTTTGTACATGGTGGCTGAGAGGATCTAGGTCTGTCACGCATTTCGAGAATGAAAGGGCGGCAGATGACTCCGTCAGAATGGTTGACGACCCTAAATATTTCTTCATACCCACAGGTGATGGCGCGAAGCCCGAGGTCAAGCCCACTGTCATAAGGGTATGATGTTTAGAACTGTTTTGTCGACCATACTGCTAACAATGCATACAGTGGATAAAAGATCTGCGGAACGACCCAAATGGCGATCTCTTTGCGAAATCAATGCTGGATCTGATTGAAAATCACATGCTTGTTGTCGATAAGCAAAAGAGATGGCCGGCTGATGTTGTATGTCGTGAAATCCTGAGCATCGTTACTCGGCTACGCTCGCTACCAGCGATACGCATCAGTCACGAGCACTCAGACAGCCGTAGCCGCAGCGAATTGCTTGTACCCCGCGCAATGGGAAGCACTGATCTGAGACATCTACGAGAGCAAAAGGAATGGAAGACCAAGCTGAGTGGACCGCTTGAGCAGCATCTGGTCATAGAAGACCATTGGGAGTCCCGATTGTCAAGCAGTGGGTTGGACCCGGCCATGGGAAGTTCAAGCAACGATGACAGTGCCGATGAAGTGCCGGGTCCAATGACACCAGATAGCATCTCCTTTAACGACAACCCTACCTCGAAACATGAAACGGAAACTGATATCAAAGAGTGGCGTTTAGATGAAGCGTCATAATGCCCATTTAGAAGAGGTTTTCTTTTTCATGGCGATCTTTTTCTAATCAGAGCAGAGTGTGGATAGAATAAAAGGGAGGTAATCTAGGAGGGGAATTAAAAAGCCATACAACGTTGGCCGGAAATTCACTTAGTGATATACTAGCTTAACCACCCGTTCACCTAACACATCCCTTTTATAAATATTTTCCAAATTATAACAAAATATTTTACAAATTAAATATATATTATATGACTAAGGCACTGTGCTGGCCAACTCCCAGCCCTAACGCAATATATAGCAAGAAAGTGTTAAACGACCGTTATAAAGGAGTAGGTGTTGTAGGGCTACCTATAGGTCTATAAAACCACTTAGCCCACCTGTTTGCACTTAGCCTTGGGAACGACGTTCGCAGGAAACAGACCTGACAACAAAATGGAAAACTTGGGGGGACTGTACTTGACCCTGAAAAATGAGGCGCAATTTCAATTATGGCGGATGCCGCCTCGAGTGTGCGCGCTCTTTGCTACTATATCCTGGAAAGGCGAACATGTTGACCGCTACTATTGAAACCAAAAGGGGTAGGTGTTATGGATGAATGCAACTGTAACTAGCGAATCTGCCAGCTGGACCTTGCTGCGGCGGCGTTGTGGCGTTTGGAGTATTGCTCGGTATGTATGCCTCTCCCAAAGCAAATTAACTGAGCCGAACTGATTACCCAATCACTTTACGTGACCAACGTGCTGACTGCTTACGACATTGCCATACATACCAATCGGACTCAAGGCTCATACTTAACACCTAAACTACTGGTGGGGGAACCTCTCACTGGGCAGCCAGTGGAAAGTTTTGAGTTTCGATGAACCCCTAGTACATACTGTTAGAGCTGTGAAGCCAAAGACCCCGCTCAAGCAGAGCCTCATTAGTTTTCCTGCACCATGATACTGCTCTGATATGTAGCAGTAGAGAATTAAAGTATTTATTAGAATGTAAGCGCTCACATGTGCTATTATATTTTCCTTTGTCGACTTTAAAGCATGTTCCCTTTTCCCTTCACGCACGACAAATTGCACATTTACAACCTTAGACATGCCTTGCTGTCTGCCTTTCGGACGGTTCCCTAAAAGGTCCTCGGCACAGTCTGCTTCCCCCCCAAGGACCTCATCTCCAGAACGGAAGGTGATGTCCCCATCCTACGCCCAGAATATGTCCCCTTCGGTATCCGCGGGAATGCCTCTAGCACACCCCTACGAGATGCCTTCTGAAGTCCACACTGCGCGCCCAATGACATCACCGGAAGCCTCCTCTAGATACCCAGTACTTGAACAGTTGAAAAAGGACATCAAGGATAAGTTGGAAGGCAACGAAGATGGCAAAAAGAAATTCCTACCTGCTAATGCGGTTAATATGTTGGTGACTGAACGCGCTGTTCGATCAGCTTTCGGAGAGGTTGGGATAATACAAGAGGCGGAACTGGTCCGCCTCACGAAAAGTGTTCTAGGCGGTCGACAGCGCTTATTTATAGTGCTGGTTCTAATGACAACTACCAGTAGCGGTCGAGAGCACGAGAAACTTTCATCTCTTAACCATGAAGATTGGAATGAAATCAACGACAATTCATTACCCTTTCTTGCATTCGAGGAGAATTTCTCCTTCGGCGACACTGATAACCCACAAGTGTTCAAGCCAAAAGGCTGGGACGATATTGATTTGACGCTTTTTAGTTCACTCCAGTGGAAGCTACTTGCTCCGGTATTCGGGACTGAGGACAAGTTCGTTCATCAATTGACCGACCATATACTGCCGTATCTCAAAGTATCAGAAGGCCCTAAAAGTAGTGGGTTCTTTGGCGAAGTCCGGCAAGCCGAAATACATATAGCACACATTGACGCACGACATATACCAACAGCAAGTGTGGTAAGGTTGTTGTCAGCTGTCTTTGGAAGAACATTTGCTGAATCATTATAGAGAACCAGAAGTAGTCCCAAAAGCATCCCTGTCGCTATCAAGACGGCTAGGGATGCTGGAGAGTTTATCAAAATTTTCGACAGGGAAGCGAAGAATCTTGAAAGGGTGCAGGAATTTGACTCGGACCATATCATTAAGCCTATCGCAGCCTATAGACAGGGAAACGCGAGATGTCTGTTATTTCCCTGGGCTAATGGCGGGAATCTTGCTACCTATTGGGAAAAGCACGATAACAGTCGCGGAAGCGAGAGAAATGTTCGATGGGTCATTGAGCAGCTCGTAGGTATCTGCTCTGCTCTCACGGTCCTACACAAAGATGTGAATAACGGGTACGTGATATACCATAATGCCACATTTAGCTACGCTCATGGCTAACATTACGTAGTGAGTTGTGCCTTTCAAAGGCAGGGAATATGGCTGGTATTCTCGCACTACCTTCGGCCAGCTAGTCAACTATTCTCTCCGGGGTACTAAAATATACTAGGTCGGCACGGCGATCTAAAGCCAGAAAATATTCTGTGGTTCACAGACGATAACGAAGGAGGATGCCTCAAAATTGCAGACATGGGCCTTTCTACGTTCCATGACTCGGCGGCCAACACCAGACAGCGGCAAATTGACGGCATGCTGACAGAGACTCCCTCGGGGACATTTCGATACGAGCCACCTGAAATGGATAAAGACCGAAGAAGTCAGAAGGCTCGATCCCGACAATACGACATTTGGTCTATGGGATGTATTATGGTCGAGCTTCTCGTCTGGCTTCTATATGGTTACAAGGCCATACAAAAGTTTAGGGATGCTACACCCGAGTTCTGGGAGAGGACTTCGGGCACCACCAATTACTACGTTTCCTCTTATGTCAAAGCATTTCTAGACATAATGACCGAAGACCTAGGAAAGGGGAATGTTTATTGGAGTCTTCTAGATCTTCTGCGAACTAGGGCTCTTGTTGTCGCCATATCAGACGAGTATAAGAGTTCCCCCTCCCACCGCGAAATTGCGGTAGGACTGCATGCGAAGATGGTCGAAATCCAGCAAAGTTTTAACAACTCCTACAAAGTCCTTCCTGGTTTGGAGTATCCTGAGGATAGAGTTATCAGTCGCAAAACTTTCTATTTTCACCCTAACCGGGAAGGTGGAAAGCTCTCAGCTGGGGCTCCAAGAGCTGAAGCACGTTTGTCAACAAGTTCCCCGGATCAACCTGCACCGTCGACAGATCCAGAGGGTGTCAAAATTGTTATAAGCTCTCCTACGAATCAGTTCGATTCGCATTTGAAGCCAGAAACGGACAAAAAACAGGAAGTGAGTAGGGTTTCTCTCTTATTTGTCCCGTGATCGAAACTAACTTGCTTAATTTAGTATGTTAGTACCTCCAGCCTCGCGAGTCACGCATTTGACTAATCTGCTATTCTGTAGAATGTTAGTAGTATGAATAACTAGCCGCTCGACTTTATTACTAATACTGGATCTTCCAAGTTGGTAAGTCTAATCCCCGCAGTGTTGCTGTAAATGAGCATTAACTTGATCAGTTTGTAAGTTCCCTTGGCCGATCCCTAGTAGCTCAATTACCGACCTATTCATCTAGGAGCCCACAAAAATCGACGACATCTGGACATCCATTCCGGACAATGACTTCGCGAGAGGTTTGTTCAATTCACTTTCGTGGGACGCAGTCAAACCTCCTGTTGAGCGCCGCACTCCTACTCTCTGCTCCAACTGCAATCAAATTAATTCCCCACGCTTGTTCAAAGCTAACATGGATCGGAACGAACTCGAATCATCTTCACGGGAGTGTGAACTATGCCGTTTACTCTATAGTTCCCTGCCTATCCAAGGGAATGACTTCCCTGCAGTGATCTCTCTGCGCCAAAATGGATCAGTTGTGGGCATTAGTGATGGACCAGATCTGCTCTCCATCTACACCGATATAGGTGCATAATCCTATTTACCTTTTGAAGCTGAGCACTAACCATCATAATCCAGATGGGCATAATTTTCAGGGGGCACAGCTTGGACTGCCAAAGCTCCCGGACCACGGCAGTCGAGAACAATTCTTGCTGCTAAAGGAATGGATTCGAGTCTGCGACTTAACCCACGAAACTTGCCGTCGCTTTAATACTGAGAAACCGGGTGAGAAACCGGTATCCGCCATGCCGACCCGTCTTGTTGATCTTGGTAACCCCTTAAGACTAGTACAGTCAGGCGGTATCAAGTCATTTCCATACGTGGCTCTCAGTCACTGCTGGGGTAAGACCGAAACTTTATGTACTACCACAAAAAATATAACCGAATTCATGGAATCAATTGACTTGGACAGCTTACCGGAAACATTTCGTAATGCCATCCAAGTAACGCGCGGCATTGGAATTCAGTACCTCTGGATTGACTCACTCTGCATCATCCAAGACGATCGAGATGATTGGGAATACGAGTCAGCGCAAATGGAGCAAGTTTTTAGCCTCGCCTACTGTACGATTGGCGCAAGCTCGTCGAAATCCTCCGTGCAAGGCTTTTTCCCTAGTCGGGATCCTCGGCCTTGTGTGCAGTTAGAGACACCGGGAACTGGCAGGCTCTATGTGTGTCATAACATTGACAATTTCAATCGTGATGTGGATCTAGGTGAACTCAACAGCCGAGGATGGGTGCTACAAGAGAGGGCACTCTCCCGGCGCACTATTTTCTACACCACAACCCAAGTATATTGGGAGTGCGGGGCCGGCGTCCATTGCGAAACACTATCTCGTCTAAAGAAGTAAGACTGCCCTCATCATACGTTATTCTCACAATGAGGCGTTAATATGATTTTTTGAATCTAGTCCTAGGGCTGCTTTTCTTGGGGATGCAAGATTTCCCAACTCAGCTCTAGAGTATTACCGAGCTAGGCGGCAGATGCTTATTCAGGATTTGTATAAGCGATACTCCAGGCTTGCTTTTACGTATTCCTGGGATCGCCCCTTGGCAATCCTGGGTTTGCAAAAGCGACTAGCCAGAGCTTTTGGAACGCGAGGTGCCTACGGCTTATTTGGCACATACTTCGCACGCTTACTCTTGTGGAGGCGATCTGGCGACTGCTTGATGACACGCATAGAGCAGCATTTCGGGGCGCGGCATCGTGCTCCCACTTGGTCGTGGTTCTCAAAAGTGGGCGCTATCGACTACCTAGACCTTAAATTCCAACAGATCGACTGGGCAGAAGATGACTTTGAAAACCCATTAAACACCCCAGATTCCCCATCCCCAACGACGGCGGATGCCGGTGGGGTCGCCGTGGCACTGCGCGGGCAAGCGAGGAAGTTGATCCCACCGGAGGGTGGGTTAGCAAGTTGTATCATACTAGATGAGGTGAAAGAAGATGTCAATTTCAATGACTTGCAATGCGTCGTCTTCGGTAGAGACAAGGGCTGGAGGAAGTCGAGAGATGCGAACTATCACACGCTCATCATCCGCCAGGTGGCAGGCGATATATATGAAAGGGCCGGGGTGGCTTCTTTGAAGGCAGACCATGTAGCAAAAGAAGGGTACTGGGTTACTATTCAGTAACGAGAACGATGCTGGAACAACTTCCCGCTCTCTTTTTAGATAATATATCAAAGTTTTCTACAGTGCATTAATCAACTTGAATGTGGGATGTTGAAGTGACTGCCGAGAATCAACTTTCCAAACAAACATATGTCTACCTAGGGCGAGGCTTGTAGTGTTGCAGCATGCGCCTGCATGCCTGATTCAAGCATGTTGCTTCTCTAAAAGCTAACCTATTAGCCTTCCGAGGCTCACTACCTGCCCATTAGGCACACCCAGCTGCGACTGTAACCTGGCGAAACCAACGTGGAAAATCCTGACCGAACCAGATGCATTGAGGCGGTTCGGCGCCTGTGGTGTGAAATAATGCGCACATCTAGGCTGCCTATGAACCACATGACTCCATCACATTCCAATAGATCTGACGATGCTTTAAAACTTGGAAGGGCACCGTCGTTCTGAATCACCACTCCCCAACCTAGTCACGCCTCCATCTCAAGTCTAACGTACTCGGAGTTACCACTCATGAAGCCCAACCAAGATATACACGAACAAATCGAGGAGGATAACGTGTTAGAAGGGCTCGCGGCACTGCCATACCACGAGCGCCTGACAAGATTCATCCGTGGCTCGACGAAACATTGGGCTTCCGGCGGTGTCACGATTGTCGACTTCCGACCCCTATACGCAGTCACAATCCATCACCTGCAGTATCAACTGGCCACAGAGCTCGCCAAGATTGAGAAAGACATTGTCACTGGTGAACAACTGGAAAGCATAAGAGATATTCTCCATAAATATAGTAAGACGTCTCTAGCCTCAAAAAGGCCGAATCAGTGGGCTGCGAATCGAATATATATCTGAACTACATACAGCCAGTTCCCTTCGCAACTTTGAGTTTATCCATACGAATCGCTGGAACACCCAGTTTGTAAAAGATATCGCAGCGTCTCGATTGGATAATGGGAAAGGGTCGAGGCTCCTGGGGGCACTCCTTGCTGAACATGGGCTTCAGGTGGGAGAATCGCATCGCAGCCTATTCAAGGACTTGGACCTTCTTGGTTCGTTCGACTATGACCTCATGCGGCAAAGTAATGCCACCGGACGGAGCTTAGGTACTGAGCGCACTGATATTGTTGCCGGCCAAGAGCGTCTTAATCGGATACGCGTCGCGATAAGGCGGTTTTCATTTGCTATTGCTGGTGGGCTGATCATTATAGTACCACTGCTCATATTGCTTGTCGGGGAAGAGCTGCCAAAGTTTTTGGAGGTTATTTCAACGTTTATTGTTATTTTCGCAATGTACGTCGCGGTATTTACCAAGTTGGAGCCTGAGAACCTCCTCGCTAGCACTGCGGCCTATGCTGCTGTGCTAGTGGGGATCATCGGGAACAAGCAGCGTTGATAGGTTTGGTATCCTGCTGCTTAGACGCTTCTCCAATTCTCACTATGCTTTTGGGGGGCTGAATATCCCAATCGGAAAGTAGAATAGCGGGTCGTTTCATACAGCTGTATACACTTAAGATAATTATAAAAGGATGCTCGTGTCGGATGTATGCAACTAGCGAGCGAAATGAGATTCGAAAAGATTTTCAAAAAATGATTACGATGGTAGGGTATCGCCGCCGCCACGCGTGGCAAAGCCCCGACCACTCGTCTACCTCCTGGCGTCGAAATTGTCATTTCCTCGAGAATTAGATATGGCCTACCATATGCTTCATCATATATCGAAATGCCAGCAATCAGATTAAATTGGAACTTGATCATGAAAGAGCGGCCATGCTTGAAACCGAGGCAGCCCCAAAATATGTAGGACGGCCATGGCCCGATTAGTGAGACAGAACCCCTGAGTTGGTAGGCTATGCATATCAGATGGAAATAACACCTGGCCAATTAATACAACGCCACAAAAAAGGGCACTGCGTGGCGCGGCTGTCACGACGTATTTTAACCAATCTGCCTAAGGCAATGACGGACTTTTTGGCTTATGAACCCTCACTGCGGGCGATTTCTACACTTCCTCTGACTCTTGCTCACCGATACGTCCTCCGTGCATTTTAATATAACAGGACGTCTTGCTTGCACTCGAGCGTTATCGAGGAGGTTGGCATCGTCCTATATCATCCACATTCCAGACTCAATCAACTCCTTGTCGCTCACAGCTCGAACCATACACACCATATCACGCCTAGATAGGATATGGAAACGTGCTGCCTCCTAAGTGCCAATGTTCTCGGCTCCCTCATTAAGACACGCGAAATGATTGCGAAACGCCTGATTCGAAAGAAAAAACCTCAGTTAACCGAAGAGGTATCTCCTGGCGAAAAGGGTAGTCACGGTGGACCCGTGTCTTTGAAGAATCCAGAAGGATGTCCCAATCTCTTGAAGTTAGCAAACGATCTGAGGACGAATCACTTGAGAGGAGTTCCGATGAGGAACCAGCGATTTCTACCAGATAACAAACTAGAAGAGCTAGTCACGAAAAAGAGCGTGCTTTTAGTTCTTCAGGAGACCACAATTGTGCAACAATATCATGAAGACCTCGCGTCATGGGTTCTTCAAAACAGCATGCGCCTGTTCTTGATCCTTGTCTTGTTGACCCAAGGCTCCACAGAACGCCTTTCTTGCATACAAAAATTCAAGGATGATGGTTGCAATGACAGAGCATTGCCCCTTGGCTTTTCAGACGACGAACCTAATTATGGATATTCGATAGCAGCACACCCAGCAGAAGGCGCGCAAAGATTTTACTCATTCATCGACTGGACAGACACTGACCTCACCCTTTTTGAAATTTATCAATGGATGTTCTTGGCCCCTGTACTCGGTGCCAGCAACAAGTTTCACCATCAACTTAACAGCGAACAGCCATTGCCTTTGGTCAGTTTGGCGCAAAAGCCAACGAAAGGCATTCTTGGGGAAACATTGTCTGGGGAGATTCATCCAGCTCATCTAGACTCTCAATATCTTTCAGCATTAGGTGTCGTAGTACGTGCCACTCTTACCTCTTTCTAATATTATCTAGCTAATTACTTTTAAATAGAATGACCCTGATTCCCACGGTATACCAGTCCTCATCAAGTTGGTTCGGCCTTCCGACAAACTACACCCATTCTTCGATATCAACACCGGAAAATTTAAAGCGAAGCATCCTATCATCTCGCCTCACCGAATTCGCCCTATTGCCGCCTATCAGAAGAAGGGCGATGACTTTGTTGTATTCCAATGGGTTGGTGATGATAACACGTCCAATTAGATACTTAGATTAGTGACACTAAGAATAGTCTAACGCCGAAAACAGTGTTCTATATGTGGTGAACGCAGAGACCTGGATTGGCTAGACTAACAGACTGTACTTGTAACTATCTAGATGGGGTCCCGAGTAGAGGGTGGCCGGAATGGGAAGTAGGCTGCTAGGGAAGGTTATGTGATTAAACAGTTAATCAAGTATTGCTGAACGATATAGATAGGAAAATTGTACCCATAACGGTGAAAGGGGGTTCTTCAGATACAACTAGGGGAAGGATGGGTTTGCTCTTCAACTGTTTTTCCTATGAATTTTCTTGAATTGGGCTACTTTAATCATCACCGCTTCGAGGCAGACTTCGAAGAGGCTTTCTTTACCTTGAAACTCAAACTACACAAGGACGGGAGTTCTCAATATACTTTTGTCTGACGCGCTACGTGCTACTCTTTTTCAGATATTTGGGTTATGTATGTCGTGAAATACGGGTGCGGTTACCTTTAGTCTTTGAGCGCCGGTCATTCACCTAGACCACGAGTTCCAACGTTTCCTTATCACCTAATCGCGTTCCATCTCGTGAGTAGAAATCAACGGGCGTGTAAACTATTGGCTCTGCGCAGACTGTAGCTTCCAGTGTGGATTGTCATGTCGATCGCCATCTTGCATGGCTGGAATTGAGACGTCTTCGAGGTAGGCATAGCATTTGGTTCCAAATGCAAGCAATTAGAGACAGAAGTACACTTGTCCAAACCAATATTTTGAAACATACCTAGCTAGGCCGATACGGTGTGGTGTTTAGGGAGTCAGAATTCAGGAGTCTAAGTATTGTTTCTAAAAGATTAGGATACTCCACCCTACGCAAATTGTTAGAGCTTGACGAGCACCATTCTCGATAATCGCGTTTATACTAGTATATCATAAAACGTACTTAATGGACCGAAAAGTATGTTTGCTGAGGAGGCTGCGAACGGATCGACACCAACGTGACCTTCCTCCAATACGCCCTCGTTTTTAAACTGTGCTGCATACCTTTCTCCTTTAAAGGGATAGATTGTCGGCGCCAATAGACGAAGGTTCTCTCCCTTCAATCTGATTTTGTGTAGCATTTCAGGCAGTGGGAGACGGATCGGAGTGGATGCGTACTGTAGGGTTGATTCAGCCCACGTTATTCGGGGTCAAACTACCAATCACGTAGCGACTTATATGTATGCCATTGATATCCCCATACAATCGCAGCTAGAGTAATATGCGTATGGCGGCTTAGTAACATTTCGAGAGGTGGCAAATCCTGGCCGGTGAGGTCCTCCCTGAATTTGACCACCTGATAATAATCTAACAACCGACCCATTTTCTTGATCCTTCCACCCTCCTCTTTCTTCATTCATGATCATCGTCAACTTTCTCTGATCACAGATTATATTTTGCATCTACCAGAAAATTTCGTTTCGCGATGTCGCCCAGTGAACATAGTAGTCGGAGCTCTGTAGGCGGCAACATCGGCGGCAGCGGTAGTGGCAGCAGCGGCAGTAAACAAAGAACTACGATGATACCCGGACGACTTATCAATCCAAAAAAGCTTGAGAATATGCTGAAGGAGCGGTTTGGGGAGGAGTATAATGTTGAAGTTGGTGCTCTCCCTCATTTGATCCTAGAAGGAGATTAAATACCATTAGATGCGTAACGATTGTTACACTATCAAGGCCAAAGACACGATCCAATACTCTGATATAAGGAAATGTTACTAGACTACAGAGGTAAGCCTTCTCCAGCATAGAATACTGATTTTCGAATTTGAAAGCCGAATTCGAGTTAATAGTCGGGTTATAGCTTGAGTTCGAGCTGTAGCTGAAATTTGAATGATGATTAATAGCTTCACTACGGGTTTTAGAGTCTATGAGGATTGTTTAGATTATTTGGATTTTTGTTCCGTTGAGAGATAATGCAGCATTGAGTACACAATCCACATCTTTTGGTAGAACAATATTTTGTAGTTACAATACGGTATACCCACTCCTCTTATCCAATGTTGATAGAGAATATCCACAACCATGCTCAGTAAAACTGAAAAGGGGTTGCTCTAGAGCTAAAAATCAAGCCTTTTTCGCGACCAGCAGTTACTACCGTGTTCCTTTTAATTACTGAGTCTTTGGGTATATCGGCCTTTTCATGCGCAAAAATGTGAAATGAGAAGATAGCAAACCCAATCCTACCGTCTCATAAGATCGGAAATCTCTTGATAGCCTATCACAACGGCTGAATACAGGACTAGAAGAATAACTCAATATGACTCTATGAGCGCATTGACCCTTGAGTATCCCTAAAAGGCTAAGTCCCTTGGTGGGTCAACTAATCTCTATATACAGGACTCCTACGGCCTCAAACCTCCCTTGGGAAGGTTGCGCCGAGTGTCCCAGAGTCTGAATAGCTTCATTTATCTCGAAACTTCTGCAATTCGGCTTCATGCCTGTGATGTGATAAATACATATACGAAGGCCTGATGTAGTTCGCGAGACCTTGCATAGGTGACCCCCGTCTGCGCGTAGGCACCTGTACAACATAGCCAGTCTAGAATTAGGAAACTAGTGGACCTACACCACCTGTTGATCCTTTTTTCTGCTCTGCTACTGTTGTACTGGAGTCTGCGCGCATACGGGAGGTTACCCATGCTGGACCACGCGAAATGAAATAGCCCTTCGTATTCACATTGCTACGTCACAGGTATGAAACCGTATTGTATAAGCTTCGGGTGAGAGATGGATTAAGCTATTTCGACATCTGGGACATTGCTAAACGCCGAAAAGAAGGGCTTCGGGCGATGGACACCCTGTACTTCTACATAGCGACTAACCGGCCCATATCGATGGTCCACTGGCAAATGGGTGTATAATAATCTATCTACAGAATACCCAGGGCACACACTCATGATCCGTAGATAACTTGTATTGGGGAGACGTGAGCCTATTCCGGCTAGCTTTGGCGGCGAGGCTAGATATCTAGCTGCTAGGCCTCGAATACGGAGCGATAAGGCCTCGAAGCTAGCCGGGATCTGCCCAGTATTAACTAACAGTAAATATACAGAACAAAAAAGGATAACGCAAAGTAGTATAGTAATTAGGGAGGTGGGCGGGACGAATTTACGTCGTATTCGGGTCGTGTGTGCCTAGGAATTCGGTAGATGCAGAAGGGAAGTTGTGCGGTGGGTCCCCTGCAGTCTGTAGAACCATATCAGGAAAATCCTATTCAAGTATGAAGTATGTCAATCACACGGCCTTTGGATTCCAACTTCAGGAGCACATAATTATTTGAGTAGGGGCTTGTCAAGATTGGGACCTTCTTCGCCGTTGTCGTTCAAGTAGTTGTCATAAAAGAGGTAGGTTTACTTCTTTGAGGACTTGTTCGTCAAGAGAATACCTGGGGCGAGTGCCTTCGGCGTTGACGCCGTTTTCGTCATGAACATAACAGTATCAGGAACCTCTGCCTCATCTGTCTGTGTTACATCTGCGCGCCCCTGACTTGCGTGTGCTTGATCTGTATGCGCCTCATCTTGACCTACGCTTGATATATCCATCAAGGTGAGTACCGCAACATGCATTGGCTGGCCAATGAACTCCTTAGAAAGGTCTGGGGTAGCGTTACCGTCCTGAGAAGCTTTAGTCAGGGGCGCAGTCTTTCGTAAAGAAGCGAGAACTTACATTGTATGCGATGAGAGTATCCTTACTGCCCTTGCCAGCTGCGCTCTGCTTGTTATCTGCGGGATTTCCGGCACAGGGACCTCTTCACAATTATTCAAGTTTTAGCAGGTCAACGAGCCTATTAGATCGTCAACTCGTAGGTGGGTAGCAAATTTGGCGTCGGATCAAGGACGCACTGTTATGGTATGCTACCACAGGTACCTACCTAAGTACCTCAACCACTGAAATATCACGGAAAAGTGCGCGGAGAGCAGCCGAGTATACTTATGTAGTACTAGGCTTGCTACATATAGTTAGAACCATGGGTGCGTGGAGATCCTAATCGCGTGTCTTCTACGTGCGATGGCGGGACATATCCCTATACAGTTCATTACAGGCTCAGCGGTGTGGTACCCAGAGGCTTGGTCCCAATTCAAGTACATAGGTAATTCGCGGCCATGAAGTTATTCCGACGGCCGCTGCTAAGGTCATTCATCGATCGCGTCTTCTCCCATCACTTGTGTTACTTTCGGATAGCTCGACAACGGCTTACCCTGCAGTTAGCTGACATTACCCTCGATAGTAACAGGGTACGACGCTGACCATCTTGGCTACACATACAGATACATACACTCGTTTCCCGCCTTATATAGAGCTGGTAGAGGCTACGGGTTTCGTACTCAGTCCTACACGAGATAATATTATGTGGGCTTATTTGCCTGTGCATCCAAGCTGATCAGCTGTTGTCTCATTATGGGTTTGCCCAGACGACTAGTTCTGCTTCGCAGCCCGATCTGAGTTCTAGTGTGTCTGCTGTACGGCTGCTATACTACGTGTATCCTACAAAGCAAGCGGCTGAAAAGTCACAGCCTGCCGCGTACTGTAGTGTAGACCGGAGTCGGACGAGATCTCATCGTACATACATCGTGCTATCGCGATCCGCCGTTGTCGTGGGCAGTGTGTCAAGACTCCACTAGCGTCCCCGGCTAGACCTTCGTCGACCCTGATTTTCTCGGAGACCGAGAAGACAAGCAGACCTACACTGCATCGCAGTTGTGTATACTGCGATGCACCACTAGTAGATGGCTGTCGCCTTGACGACGCCGTTTGCCCATCCCCTGCGCTGTTTGTATCCCTGCAGCGTCTCCGCCAGCATCCCTTCGTAGTCGAAGTGCCAGATCTTGAAGGTGCGGTCTTTCATCTCTTCGAAGACCGTTTCGGCCTTGGTGATCTTGGCGTCGTCTCCCCACTCCAGCTGTTGGTGGAAGTCACACACGCGCCGGCTGCTGTTGACCAGCCATTGGCTGCGAGTGCGCCGCACCGCGTCGTAGGTCCGGAAAGCCGCCGCGAGGGCCTTCGCTTTATTCTCCGGGTGCTCGCGCATTTCCGCCATCACCTCCTGCATCAGCGTTGTCAGGCAGAGCGCGTCCTCGATGCCCTGGCCCGCGCCCGCTCCGTGATGGGGGCTTGTGGCGTGAGCTGCATCGCCGGCCAGGCACAGTCGGTCGTTGTTGTAGTGCGGCAGCGGATACTCCCACAGGTCGAAGATGGCCCACTTGCTCATCGTGTCGGGGAAGCGATCGATGAGGTCGCGGACCGGCGCACACCAGCCCTGGAACGCCGCCTTGACGTCGTCGCGCGTGCCCACTGCCACTGTCTGCGAGTCGTTCGGCCACTTGTTGGGATCGCGCACGAAGGCTACCGCATTGATCATGGCGTTGTTAGCCACCGGGTAGTGCAGCAGATTCGCGTTCGGCCCGATGTGGTTGTGCTGGTTGGTCGCCTTGTACTCGCCCAGAGCCTCAATGGCCTGGGCCATGGGGATCAGGGTGCGATATGCCACGCAGTGTGAATAGCTGGGGCGCGAGGCGGGGTGATCCTCGCCCAGGAGGATCTGTCTCACACGCGACTTGACGCCATCACAGCCGATCACTGCAGTTCTCACGTTAACACATCATCCGTGGCAAGGAGCGTGCGGTATAAGACATGATATACTATAACATACCAGCATCCGCTTCGGCAGTGGTGCCATCTCGGAACGTGAGCAAGAGCTTCTGGTCTTCTCCTCTGTCCTCAATCGTTTCGAGGCGCTTCTTCAGTTCGACTACGTCAGGGGGTATGCACTTCATAAGCGATTCGAGGAACTGGTCGCGTCGGCAACCCTCGAAACCTCGCGGGCCGGCGCTTAGCTTGTAAAACAAACGCTGCTGGCGAGGGTCCTCGCGATGGCGTTCGTATCCGTCGATCCAGCGTAGGTAATCGTCCGGGTCCTCAGCGCCACCATTGGATGTCGCGACAGAACCGCTTGATCGTAGCGCGACAGGGATTGATGGATCGATCAAGTTCATGCATCGAATAACGTTGGCGGTAAATGCGATGCCGGCGCCGATCTCGCGGAAGCTCTGGGCTTGCTCGTAGACCTTGACCTTGACTCCGACACGAAGCAGGCCAATGGTGAGCACCAGTCCAACGATACCACCTCCTACAATAATGATATCGGGCTCTCCTCCCGAAGAGGATGAACTCGTAGTGGGATGCATGATTATGAATACGAAATGTGATTGGAAGTGTGTGGTACTCGAGAACAGGCAGTTCAGCGATGTAGCAATAAGGCTTCGACACGGCTGGAACGAGCTTTAAAGAGTTACTCGAATTCCTACATGAAACAAGTTCCGATTCAAGATTCAGTAACTACACGAGATAGTTCATTGAGCAACTTAAAAGACCTGTCTCGTTCAAGTCGATCAAGCCACATCATGCAATAATGCGAATTTGTCCGAAGAGCCAACATCTCCGTCTATCCACCATTCTAGATTGGTTTATCACGGAGCTACCTTGATTTGATATTTTGGACAGACTTCTGTTGCAAGTTCTCTTGGCCCGTGCAGATATCCCGTGCCGAGATCCTTCAGGACGGGGTCGGGATATCCACCTCTCTCAGCCTCTCCGACTGTACCACTACGTGGTCAGACCCCTTCGGATCAACTAGGCTTCCTCGATATTAACCGAGAATTTTCGCCCAGTTTGTGTTTGAATGCGGAATTTGGAATGATGAGAATTCCCCTGGGATAGTGTTAGCTACATGTTATGTTGCCCCTCGGCTCGGGAAAACTCGATATCTCTGCGCTTCGCCGGCCCAGCTCTTACATCGATCTGCTTGCATAGAGGTAAGATGTCCTACCTATGCGGCTTAGCGCCTTTCTCTGCTTACCATCGCAGACATCTTGAATAATTGGTTCCAACACAATAGGTTCTCATGGCGTTGAGAGGCTCCGAACGCTTGGATAACAGTCGGGGCAGCTCTCTGTACCGAGGCTCCGGCATCAAAGGTGAATGATAATTTACTGTTGGCCCGCCTGGAATAGGCAGAGCGCCCAGTTTTGTGTGTCTGTCCCTGTGATGACAAGTAAATAGGACAGACAGTCGAGCTCCTTGCAGCCAGTTATTATATCCTTGACTTGCCGCTCGGTATCAGTGGTTCTGGTTACAAAATTATCCCGAGCATTTCCTCAAGATATCCTTACCTTCCCCTGCGTGTAGAAAACAGTCTAGCTTCATATAAACTATCATCACATCCGAAGCCTCTCTACGGCTTATAGACGACACTCGCTTCCGTTGACTACCAACACTCGCTGGGGTTCTCTCTATATCCCCCACATATTGACCATGGCCGAAAACAGTGACCCCGTCCGCTCTGCTTTGGCCCATCCTGCCATCGTCGTGTTTGGCCCTATCCCATTGTCTTTCACTCCCGAACAAATTTCCCGGGTGCAAAGAGCCGTTTCCACTACCCAAAATGCCTGGATTCTGAAGCTAGTTGCTCAGTTACCACAGCTGTGGACGACCATTTCAACTGCTCTTCCAACCCTCCAAGATGACACAGGATATAGACAAATCCTGGATATGGCGGAAGCATTTCGGTTGGGGCAGCCTCTACAAACACCCTCTCCCTTACCAAATAAGGTGGTTATACCACTAATCGTGATATTTCATCTCACCCAATACACTGATCTCCTCGAACGGGCTGGTGTGAACATCGATGAGACGTGGAAGAGCCTTGGAGAAGCAGTTGGATTTTGCACCGGCCTTTTGAGTACATTCGCTGTTGCTACCTCGGCGAGCAAGGCGGACCTTGAGAGGCATGGTGCTGCCGCCGTAAGACTCGGCTTGCTGATCGGCATGGTGGTCGATGCCCGGGAGGCCTCCTCGGACCTCAATGTCTCCAAATCGCTTCGCGCGGGATGGAACTCCACGCAGACTAAAGACGAGATGATGAAAATCATCAAGGAGTTTCCTGATGTAAGGCCACAACCTAACTAATTTAAAGAAGATTTTCTATCATCCCCCACGTTTTGTCTATTGTTTTCATGATTCGTTCATTTCTCTCTCTAGATAATTTTCCAGTCGCTTCTAAGTTGGGTCACTAACATAGTATGCAATACGCTAAATCTAGACATACATATCTGTTCAATATGACGAAAATCTAGCAACTATCACAACGACAGCATCAAATATCAGAGAAGTTGATCAGCGTCTGAAGAGTGCCGGTTTCATCTCGTCGGAGCTTGAACTTTTCGGGCGTTTCCACGCCCAATGCCATCAGACCTTGATGGCCCCCATTCTAGAGTTCTGCGACATGAACCCGGACTTCCAATTTCCCGACGCTTCCAAAATGCTTAGCCCAACGCGCTCGAATACTCAAGGGCATCGGCTCACACAGGGGAGTCTGCATCACCACGCCCTCAATTCTATCCTAACCGAGACGGCGGAATGGCATCAGACCCTCACTGCGGCGCGACAGTCCCTATTAGAGAAAGACTCATTTCTCATCTCTTTTGGCTTCGGCCGATGCGTGCCGCCTTCACACATGCGTGCCATCAATAACAGGGTAGTTCACTTAGCTGATATCGAAGACTCCATCACCTCAGCGTCGAAAGACCAACGAGTAATCATGGATAACGATATTGCGGTCGTCGGCATGTCATGTAAGGTAGCCGGTGCGGACAATCTAGAAGAATTCTGGGACTTGCTCCGCGCAGCCAAATCCCAGCATCGAGAGGTGCCCCAGGACCGCATTGCCTTCAACAAGACAGCTTTCCGCGATGTTGATGAGAAACGAAAGTGGTTTGCTAATCTCATTGACGGGCCGGACAAGTTCGATCACAAATTCTTCAAGAAGAGCCCTAGGGAGAGCGCTACCATGGATCCTCAGCAACGATTACTCCTGCAGATTGCGTATCAGGCTGTAGAGCATTCAGGATATTTCCGCTCACCCGATCCAGACAAGCGTGTGGGATGCTACATTGGGCTGTGTGCCACTGACTACGAGAACAACATCGCGTGCCACGCCCCGAATGCCTTTTCTGCGACTGGAAATCTACAGGGCTTCGTCGCTGGCAAAGTAAGCCATTACTTCGGCTGGACTGGGCCTGGCCTCACCATCGATACGGCTTGCTCCTCTTCCGCCGTGGCCGTACATCAAGCGTAAGTGGCCGTCGGTTTTCTTCATCTCGTCTCCAACTCGGTACTCGACACTTCTTCCTTCATAGACCGTTAAGGCAATCCTGAAAGAGACCATACTGATGCCTGAATCTAGGTGCCGCGCAATCATCAGTGGCGAGTGTACAGCGGCCTTGGCTGGAGGCACGCATGTCATGACCAGTCCTTTGTGGTTCCAAAATCTTGCAGGTGCCTCATTCTTAAGTACGACCGGTCAGTGCAAACCCTTCGATGCCAAGGCAGACGGCTACTGCCGAGGCGAAGGTGTAGGTGTCGTTTTCTTGAAGAAACTGTCCGCTGCACTGGCAGATGGCGATCAGGTCAGTTATGCAGAGTCCTTCATTATCTCCATCATATGTCTAGATACCACGGTTGCCCAGGCGTGCTATTATACTCTTACCATACATGATTCTTAAATCCCAGATACTTGTGTTGTAAGCAATTACTAACCGCTTGTTTAACAGATACTTGGTGTCGTGGCAGGAACGGCTGTTCAGCAGAATCAGAACTGCACGCCTATATTTGTTCCGAACGTGCCGTCACTCTCCAATCTTTTTAGTGAAGTGACGACAAAAGCCAGGCTCACCCCTGGTCAGATATCAGTCGTTGAAGCTCATGGCACAGGCACCGCTGTAGGAGACCCAGCCGAATACGATAGCATCAGACAAGTCCTCGGAGGCTCCGTCCGCTCAAGTCCCCTAACGATTAGCTCCGTCAAAGGCCTTGTTGGTCACGTTGAATGTACATCGGGTATAATCTCCATGATTAAAGTGCTGCTCATGATAAACAAGGGCGCTATTCCCCCTCAAGCCAGCTTCACTACCATGAACCCGGCCATTAAGGCAATACCGGCAGATAACATGAGTGTCCCAACGAGTTTGCTTCCTTGGAATGCGGACTTTCGCGCGGCGCTCATCAACAATTATGGTGCATCCGGGTCCAATGCCTCCATGGTGATTACGGAGTCACCATTGGCAACTAGACACAGGACAGCCACCGGTGTCTCCCCAAAGCCTTCGCCTCCTGGTTTAAAGTATCCCATCTGGTTTTGTGGTCTCGATGACTCGAGTCTCCGGCGATACGCTAAGGCTCTCACGGGATCTTTAACTAGACCTTCACCAGATGATCTCTCCATTGCCAATGTTGCATACAATATTGCCCGCCAGACTAATCGTGGGCTTGATCAACGCCTAATTCTAAGCGTAGAGTCGGTGGATGACCTCCAACAGAAGCTGTCAGCCTTCCAGAACGGAAATGGTTCCATCACGTCTACTGAACGCGTGCCCCCAAGACCCGTCATACTGTGCTTTGGTGGACAAGTATCGAAATATGTTGGGCTGGACCGCCACTTATATGAGTATATCCCACTTCTACGGAAGCATCTTGATGCCGTCGACGCAGTAGCCCGGTCCCTTGGTGTAGAGAGCATATTCCCAGCAATATTCGAACGGTCACCAATCACGAGCATAATCAAACTGCAAATAGCTCTTTTTGCTAGCCAATACGCCTGTGCTCGAAGCTGGATCGATTCCGGTGTTGAGCCTAGTGCAGTTGTCGGCCACAGCTTTGGCGAGCTCACTGCTCTCTGCATATCGCAAGTCCTATCATTAAAGGATACATTGAGGATGATCATTAGTCGCGCCACGCTAATTGAAGATGCTTGGGGTTCCGAGAAAGGTGCCATGATGGCTGTCGAGTCGGAGCTGTCCACAATCCAGAAACTGCTAGCCGATGCTTCTACTAGTTCTCTAGATGGCGGCAAGACTGTCTCAATCGCATGCTATAATGGCCCCAAGAGCTTTACCCTTGCTGGCTCTGGGGCGGCTATCGATGCTTTTGGGGACGCTGTAGCTAAGATGCCCAAGAACACAAGTACAATCCGCGTCAGGAAGCTAAATGTGACCAACGCGTTTCATTGCGCCCTCGTTGACCCGTTAATGATTCGCCTGGAGGAGAATGCCCGGGATTTAACGTTCCGTGAGGCTAAAATCCCGATCGAACGTGCGACTGAGTTTTCCATGCAAGGAAGATTCACAGCTAAGTTCGTGCCGGAGCACATGAGGCAGCCCGTCTTCTTCAACCACGCGTTGCAGCGCCTCGCTCAACGTTATCCCAATGCTGTATTCATCGAAGCTGGATCATCTTCCACAATTACCTCGATGGCGAGTAAGGCTTTGGGAAACCCGAGCACATCTCACTTTCAAGCCTTGAACGTAACGAACGACAACGGGTGGAACAACCTGGTAGATGCCACAGTCGGTCTATGGAAAGCCGGGCTTACTGCGCAGTTCTGGGCCCATTCGGCCGTGCAGTCTATCGAGCATACGCCGCTCCTTCTGCCGCCGTATCAGTTTGATGAGTCCAGGCACTGGTTGGAGTTGAAGGCTCCGCCGAAGGTAGCAGCGGTCATTGAGGCACCTAAGGCTGAGACGCGCGAAGAGAAACTGCCCGACACCCTGCTAACGTTCCTCGGCTACAAAGACAGCGAGAACCGGCTGGCGAGATTCCGGATAAATACCATGATTCCTCTCTACGACAAGTTCGTGGTAGGACATATCATCGCTCAGACGGCACCTATTTGTCCTTCTATAGTGCAACTAGATATGGTTGTTGAGGCCGTCCGCAGTATCAAACCTGATATTGTGGCGGCAGCTCTAGAGCCTCAGGTTCACCTTGTTGAAAATCAATCGCCACTCTGCATCAACGCTGCGCGCCAAGTGTTCGTCGAAACCGAAGAGAAAGTACTAGGCTCCGAGAAATCATGGAGCTTTCAGATATTCAGCACTGATGGGTCCAGCGGTAGTGGGAAGACTTTGCATACGACGGGCAGACTGGAGTTCCGTGCTGCAGACGACGTATCGCTAAGACTCGAATTTGCACGTCTCGAGCGGTTCATGAACCACAGGAAGTATGTGGAAATGATGAGTAGCGGCGATGTCGACGAGATACTCTCTCATCGGAATATCTACAACATCTTCTCCGAGATTGTCGAGTATTCTGACGAATACCGTGGTCTACAAAAGCTTGTTGCGCACGGCAGTCACTCTGCCGGACATGTCATCAGGAAGCAGAAAACATTGCCCGGGAGTGTAGACGACGCATTCATGACAGAGGCCGTCTGCCAGGTGGGTGGTATTTATGTGAACTGTATGACCGGCCGAGCTCCATCCGATATCTTCCTCGCTACAGGCATTGAACGATGGATCCGTTCGCCGAAGGCCCAACAAGAAGGCACACAGCCAGAAGCATACCATGTCCTAGCTTCCCACCATCAAACCTCCGACAAGACATTCTTAACAGATGTTTTTGTGTATGATGTGGACGATGGCTCGTTAGTTGAGGCAATCCTAGGCGTCAGCTTTGTCAAGGTGGCTAAGCTTACCATGCAGAAGCTATTGACGCGCCTCACACCTGGGATTGCTCAAAAGTCTTCTGCAACTGCTATGCCATCCACTGATTTGTCAGTGGCAGCTGAAGCGCCAGTGGGTGCACCTCTGAAGCCAACACTGCCGCCGATGACTTTACCAATGCCTGCCCTGAGCAAGCCAAAAAAGGGACCTCCCAAATCAGACGTGGCGGACAAGGTCAAGGAGATCTTGGCGGATCTTTCGGGTCTCGAATTGCATGAGATCAAACCTGATAGTATGCTACCTGATTTAGGCATCGATTCTCTCATGGGTATGGAGATGGCGCATGAGATCGAGGGAACATTCAAGATTACACTACCTGAAAGCGAGTTGATGGAAATTATAGACATCCCTGGCTTAATCAAGTGCGTAGAAAAGGCTGTGGGCATTAGTGACACCTCCGTTGGCGGCGGCGATTACACATCAGACGGCGAGGAGAGCAGCAGTGGGAAGTCGGATGACAGACAGAGTGTCACATCTTCACACGGTCCTTCTACGGGTCGGACGACCCCGAGGGCAGAGTTGGATCTTGATCTCGGCGGCGAGCTGAAGCTATCTTTTGCCACTGTGATGGAAGCATTTAACGAGACAAAGGCCTTGACTGACGAGGTTATTGCCGAATACGGTCAAACCAACTATGTTGATACGGTAATGCCACTGCAGACCAAGATGTGCATTGCCTTGACCTTGGAGGCGTTCGAGGAGCTGGGTGTTGTCCTTCGCGATGCCGCGCCCAACCAGAAGTTCCCCCGGATATCGCACTCGAAGGAGCATGGCCGACTGGTGGAGTACCTCTACAAGATGCTGGCGGAGGCGCAGCTCATCATCGTCGACGACACATACATCACGCGCACTGGTGTGCCCTACCCTACCGCTTCTAGTAAGCAGGTATTAGAGGAGCTACTCCAGCGCTTCCCAGACCAGAACACGGCAGACAAATTGACATTCTACACGGGCTCAAACCTAGCGCAAGTCTTGCTTGGCAAGACAGACGGTATCAAGCTCGTGTTTGGCACTCCCGAGGGTCGCGAACTTGTTTCGGGCCTCTATGGTGAATGGCCCCTTAACCGCATATTCTATAAACAGATGGAGGATTTTCTCAGCCGGCTGGCTTCAAAGCTTCCCTCTACCGAAGGCCCGCTTAAGATTTTAGAGATGGGAGCCGGCACTGGAGGAACTACGCGCTGGCTCGTCCCTCTTCTGGCAACGCTGAACATCCCCGTAGAGTACACATTTACTGACTTGGCCCCGTCTTTTGTTGCCGCGGCACGGAAGAAGTTCAAGCCATACCAGTTTATGAAGTTCCGAGCTCACGATATCGAAAAGGCGCCCGCGGCCGATCTTGAAGGGACTCAACATATTATTATCGCCAGCAACGCGGTTCACGCGACGCACAGCCTTTGCGGGTCGACGGCCAACATGCGCAAGCTCTTGCGGCCCGATGGATTCCTTATGATGCTCGAGATGACCGGCACTTTGTACTGGGTCGACATGATCTTTGGGCTCTTTGAGGGCTGGTGGTTCTTCGATGATGGTCGAACTCACGCTGTTGCAGACGAGCGGAGATGGGAGAAAGATCTTCAGGCGGTTGGCTACGGACACGTTGACTGGACCGACGGTCAACGGCCGGAGAACAAAAAGGAGAAACTAATTATTGCCATGGCGTCGGGCCCGAGGTGCGAAAGACTAGAGACCCCTTCTTCAATTTCTTTAAATCGGTCTGCTGACCTTGTAGTACGGCAAGCCGTCATTGATCAATACGTACGGCAGTTCACTCAAGGCTTTGACGACCTCCTGCAAAGTGCATCAACCGGTTCTGCAGTGAATAAATGCTCCGGTCCTCGTTCCTATGTTATCGTCACAGGGGCCACGGGGAGCTTGGGATCACACCTCGTCGCAACTATAGCCAGCCGAGCAGATGTATCCGGTGTAATATGTCTCAATCGAAGGAGCAAGCTGGAGATTAGCGCGATGGATCGCCAACTGCAGGCTCTAGCACAAAAGGGAATCGCTCTCCCTCAAGCAACCCTAGACAAACTTCGCGTCTTCGAAACCGACCTGTCGAAGCCCCATCTTGGCCTATCAGGCGAAGAATACAACTACATACTTGGCAATGCCACCCACATCATCCACAATGCGTGGCTCATGAACGCCAAATGGTCCATTAAACGGTTCGAGCCGCAGCTCCAGATCATGCGGAACCTACTGGACGTCGCAGGAACGGTCTCGAGTCGACAACCGGCCGGTCAGAAGAAATTCACCTTCCAGTTTGTATCGTCGATCGCGACCGTCGGGCACTGGCCGATCTGGACGGGTAACCCCTGCGTACCCGAGGAGAGAATGACCCTCGAATCCGTACTGCCGACGGGATACGGTGATGCCAAGTACATCTGCGAACTTATGCTCGACGCAACACTGCACCGCTATCCCGACCGTTTCCAAGCCATGGTCGTCCGGCCGGGCCAGATCGCGGGATCGAGTGCTAGCGGCTACTGGAACCCGATGGAACATCTATCATTCTTGGTTAAGTCGTCGCAAACCCTCGGTGCTCTCCCCGATCTCCATGGTCCGCTCTCCTGGACTCCCGTCGACACCGTGGCCGTCACCCTCGTCGACTTGCTCTCCGAGGAACATCCATACCCTGTCTACCACATCGATAACCCGGTCAGACAGCCCTGGGAGGAAACACTATCAACCCTCGCGATCGCCATGGATATCCCGGGTGAAAATGTGATACCCTTGAACGAATGGATCCAGAGAGTCAAGGAGCATACAAGAGATATTGGAGCCCCCGCGCACGAGGGGGATAACCCGGCTATTTTACTTGTTGATTTTCTCGAGGATAACTTCGTGCGGATGTCCTGTGGTGGGTTACTCCTCGATACGGCCAAGGCTCGCGAACACTCTACTTCGCTTGCCGGGTGCGGTCCTGTTGGCGAAGATCTTGTGAGGCTTTATGTGCGCAGTTGGAGGGAGACGGGGTTCTTGCAATAGAAAGTTGACCTATCTAGAGCGCGCTTGTCCTTTTTTTCTTGTTTTCTTGCGTTCATTTTGGACTCATCGGCGTTGACAACGTCTGGTAGGTTTTCTAGAGTTTGTGATTCATGATAGGTTGCGGAGTTCGGTAGTTGATTGTAGTGTTAAAATATGACATTGCTGGAAAGCTACAAACATTATGAACAACCTGATTAGGACAGATCAACATGCACGTGGTGTTCGGCTATATAAATGTACTAGATGTAAACTATTTGCGCTTTGCATAGTGCCTATCCGTAGGTTAGATCAGATCATGGATTGAATGGTGTGAATCCATTCAGGCCCCAACAGTGGTAAAATCGACGGTAATGAGTTGACAGCACTAGAGTTAGCGTTGTAATTGTAGCGGCAGAATCCTTGTTTGAGAGATGTGTGAAAAGAGGGAGGGGAAAAAAGGAAATTGCCAGCATATCTATTTAGGCGACCGGGTGATCAGGCTCAGTCTTGAGTCTTTTCACGACATCAAGGCCAGAGTGTTGACTGAGCTAGAAGAGCTTTCATAAGCTGCTCACGTCCGCATCCTGGCACATCTCACTCGCGTAGAACAGTGCCACCATCGACATTCTAGATCTTGATGCCACTTTAATGTGGCAAGTCTCGTCTTCTTCGCATCACCACACGAAGTGATGATTGCAATGAAAACCCAGAGAATTAAAAGAATTCCTAAATCAAAAATTGCGGAGATTGGGACACACGAGGCATCGACAAAAGGCGGAAGGCGACCACGATGTGCAATGCAGGCCCGCCAGCCTTGAGGATGAGGATTGTTGAGCCCCCTTCTCTCCCTCCAAGGTAAGTATGAAGAAGAAAGGAAAAGAGAAAGTCTGAGAGACGCGAAGCCGAACTAGGTATATATACAGCAAGTCGAAAGCGGTGGGTGGCGGCAGAATTCTGGGTGGAGCTACCTATGTAGGTATGTTCTAATTACGCTACAGGTAGGTACTTAGGTACACAGCCAGAATAGGAGAAGTACTAAGAAGTGCCCGTCGGTGGCTCGAGCATGCGTCTTATTCTTCTATGCCTTCTAGACCCACAGCTCGCAGGAATAAATATTGTGTCAGGGTGCTTCATCCCAGAGTGAATGAATAGTCTTATATGCAGTCACATAGCACGTAGAAAGAATGGGGTTAGTAGCTTGTATTAGCCAATTGATCCCTAGCCCTCCAACTTCTAGTTAGGGAGAACAGCTTGAGCGAATAGACGAAGCCTATTAACGACCCCTTGTCAGCGAGATTGGCACTCTGTCCTGTCGGCTGAGAACGAGTGCATACGACTAACTCGGTAGAAGCCTAGACATCTAGACCTCGGTGACTAAGCTGGATATTTGGGCTGCCATCCCGCTGCCCGAATGACCGATATTGGAGATGGGTGCCTACGAGAGCTCGTCCCTATATTGAAATATACCAAGAACGCAGCACAATGATCAGGTCTCAAACAATCGCAAGAACCACCCATCTTTCTTGCGTCCGCACACATCTCCAACACACGCGAACGAGGGAATATGAGCCGCTGCCTAGTGGCCAATCTATCCGGATGTTGGTCTTGGAGCCCGGGGGAAAAAATGACTCGCTGCGGGGAACTTTCGACGTTATTAGCATAGATTCTCCCGTTTTCGGAAGTCATGAGACACTCTCCTATGTCTGGGGCACTATCGCAGGAGATTATAAGATCTTCATCCATAGCGGAGGTATAGAACAAGCAGTCAAAGTCACTCCGAATCTTTACCAAGCTCTTCAGCGATTACGACTGTCTAATAAGAAGCGCTCGATTTGGGTTGATCAGATATGTATTGATCAACAAAACTTCAGGGAGCGTAGCCATCAAATACAGTTCATGAACCGGCTTTACAAGCATGCAGGGCATGTTCTGGTTTGGCTGGGGCCTGATAAGGACGGCATCGCGAAATCAACATTCCAATCTATCATAGAGCTAGACAATATATTCCGAGATGAGAAAAAGGCTATAGATTTCCATTTTGCGTACACTAGGGACCTGGTGACGCAGTCGAGAGAATCATGGGTTCTTTTGGATCGTCTGATGGAACTTGAATGGGTAGGTCAACTCCCTACTAATATCATACTGTCTAAGACCTTACCGACCATACTCACATGTTCTCTAGTTCACTCGGGGGTGGATAGTCCAGGAAATTGGTACAAAAGCACCAGCCACACTAATCTGGGGTGAAGCCGAGATCGAGTGGCTGGTCCTGTCCAGAGTATGTGAGAGGCTGCAAGATTACTATCACCTCCGTAGCAAATTTAAGATTCGTACCGACGAAGTGAGATATCTTTTCGAACGATTCGCCGAGCCTGACGGGCGGGCGAACCACGAAAACCGCTTCAACTTCATCTATGAGCTTCACCGAGCGCGCCGCTTGAAGTTTAGCGACCAGCGAGATCGTGTCTTTGCATTTCTGGGCCATTTCTCGCGTCATGGCTCCAACGAGGAGCTTCGAAACCTCAAGGCGAATTACGAAAAGACTGTAACAGAGGTCTACACGGATGTTGCTAAGAGAGCTCTCAGGGGCGAGGGGGGTACTTCTGACGGCTCAGCACTCCTTGCACTTGCCGCTGTGCAGCATAGTAGCTTGGAAAGTGGCGCCATAGTCAAATCTAAGATGATAGATGACCCCGATGCAGGGGATAAATTGCCGTCGTGGGTACCAGATTGGAGGACGTTTCAATCATTTATCCTCACAGAACCTGACAGTCCTCATAAGGCTCATGGGACCTCGTGCCCTCGGTTAAAGATTGATGATAAGACTTCCCTGTTGAGCATTCATGGACTAGAAATTGATGTTATCGAAGCCTGTTCTCGACCCTTGGGGGCTGGAGAGTTCTATACTAATAGCTCTCCCAGAGACTACGAGCTAGCCATCACACAGATTTGGCGGAATCTATGTGGTCAGACTCACTTCGGTTTGAGCCACACGTATCTCAATGGCGATAGTTTTTTCTTCGCATATATGCAAACGTTGAGCAATGGCTGCGTGCAGATTGCGAAGCGAGAACATGCACAATACAGCGAGATTCCAAAGTCGAGATGGCTCATGCATGCAGCCTCGTATCTCGTACAGGCTCTCGAAGGTTCCGACGTAGTGGCCTCAGACTGACGTGAGATTGCCAGAGAGACCGATAATGAATACAACGCAGAGCAGTGGAGTCGGTCTGCCAATGGTGCAACGGAAAACCGCGCCTTCGCTAGGTCACGGAAGGGCTACTTTGTTCTCGGCCCGGGCATTATGAACGTGGGCAACATTGTCTGTGTTTTATTTGGAGGAAAAATGCCTTTTTGTCTCCGACCATGCGGTAGCCACTATTTACTAGTTGGGGAGTGTTATGTGCACGGCTTGATGAAAGGAGAGGCAATGCAATTGGCGGAGCAAAGACAGCTCTTCGATAAAGCTTTCAATATTGTCTGATTAGGTCGCTCAGCTGGGTCCCAATAACAGGCCGTCGGGCTGTTCAATGGATAGGCATACTTGGGTGTTGCCTAGAAAGGAGTAAGCGCATGCGGGCTGCGTCGGGGGCTCGCTGGTTTTCTGAAGGTTTCTCTTACTACAGTACTCCAACAGTTTCTCATCGTACTGCTACACGTTTCAAAATATTCGCAATCTAAGGCATATATGTTCTTTTTTGAGGTTCAATATGTGAAACATAATTTCTAGCCAAATGTCTCGATCCGTTCGGTTTGGAACGCCCCTCTTCATCCCAGATAGCTCAAAGGGTACCGATCAGCCGGCATCTCCAAATACCTCGCTTTTGTCGGCCAAAACATCAGAGCTCGGGCTGCAATCTAATCCTCCCGAGTCCCAGCTTTGGAAAATCCCCGGGATTGACAAAAACACGTTCTATGCTGCTGCTCTCTACCTTCATGTGAAGGCGGGAGAGCTTGAGGGAAGGGCCTGGTCTCGCGGACCAAAGACACCCCAAGCAACGCGTGAATTCCTCGATCACCTTGCGGATTGCTTCGCGCGTTCCAAACTCCGGGACGCGCGAGATCATGTCTCTGCCACCACCATGGTTAGGGATGACGAACAGAAAAAGATCACGCTCTACATAGCCAAGAACAGAAGCAGCAAGGGATCTGAGGCTTCAATCTCTCAAGAACAGGAGAGCTCCGCAAGGAATGAAAACAAAGAATTTGCTGACCAATTAGTGGGTTGGCTCAATTTCATGGCTAGAAACGAGGACGCAGACCACAAATACGCAGAATTCTTCCAAGTCATGTGCAAATTCAACCAATCACGGCTAGAACATTATATCGCCAGGATAAGCCAGTTGGATGTTGGAAGCCTAGAGTGTGCTTTGCCCCTCGAACCGAAGCAGAAATGCAAGGATGGGTGGGAAGCCGTCAAGTCTGTAATTGAAAAATGCACCCAATACCAGGCCCAAAAGTCCATAAATTCTATAGCCCACCTGACCTACTGCGCTACCTTCGCCAGCAAAACCAGGAAGACCGAGCAGTTCCACTATCTTTCTGAAAAAGTCAACGGATCGGCCTGAAATTCCGGACTGAAGCGTCTCACGAAGGCTGTAGAGGGAGTCCAATATCTTGGTAGACTCTATTCTGCCTACACCACTTTTGGCGAGTTTTGCAAGAGCAAAGAACAGAGAGGATTCTCCTTTGACTATTCTATACTGCCGTCTCAGGAAGATCGGTGGAATGGCGCATCATACCTCCAGAAGATTCAGTCCTGGGCAGGCGGCCTAGGTTTGAATGATGTCGAGATATTTAGTAAGATGCAAGGCGCCAAGCATTGTGCTACGGACATGGCCGTCAAAGATCGACTGGAAGAAGTCGCCATAGATGGCAGGGAAACGGCTCCTGTGCATTGTGAGATTCAGCTCCTGACGTACTTTCTGCGACCAAATGCGCCAAAATGCGTGGATTACTTCGGCTGTAGCAAAAAGTCTTGTTGGCTATGCTGGCATATGATGGTGCAAAACTTTCAGTTTAGTATGAAGGATACTCATCGCAAGATCTACCCACGCTGGGCATTGCCATCCGAATTTACTCTTTCACACACTCAGGCTGCGGAAGGACTCAAGATCGCGTACAATGAGATGCTATCCCTCCTCCAGCATAAGGTCATTAAGGGAATAAGCCTAAAGTCCCCCGGATCATTGATCCAATCTTCAGCTCGAGTAACGCCATGGTCTGGATTAGGGGAATTCTCCGGTGATCGTATTGAAGCATTCGAGTGGGGGCTATTGCCTCTTGCTAGGATTCCTGCCCTTTACATTCCCGAAGACGGCTACCCACGCCCCGTGGCTGTGGCTGTCTACGAAAGCTCACGCTTGTTTGATGGATGTATTATGAAGATTGGTGACTATGGCGGCCGGGATGTTATCCTTGCTTTTCAAATGAAGATGGAGCGCAGACTCAGGACTAAAATCATGAAGGCTGAAACCGACGAGAATATACCGCTAGAGCTTGACGAGTTTCAAAGCACTCAGTGGCTATTCGATTTAATTTTTGGAGCCGAAACCGAAGAGGGGCTTTATGAATATTACGCCATATATTATCGAGGAACCGAGGCTTCGCTGGGACCGAATCGCTCGCTTTTGGAAACCTGGAAAGATGTACACGGTGGAATTTACGGAGAATGCCCTTGGCAGGGAGACGTGTTCGCTTTTTCCTTTCTTTCACCAACGCTTTTCGAACTGGACTTGAAGGAGGTGACAAGTACAGTGGACAGTTCAGCTTTCTTTGAGGGTCTTGCACGTCATTGGAGAGTATTGGGTCCGGAATACGCCAACAAAAGAAGGGAAATAGATCGAGCAATTGCAACTGGGGCACCTACAACCGGGATGATGAAACTCTCATTAAATCAACTAGGTTAACGAATACATTCCTAAACAAATGCCTCCTTGCCAATGGTAGCAACGGTGAATCTACGGCAGGGGGCTTGGTAACATGTTGACATATACCTATTAGGCTTCGTCTATATATTCAGCTTATCCCTCCCGGGTACCTGTGGCCAGGGCTAGGAGCCAAGAGACCGATACACCTTCATGGCTACCGAGCCCGTTTTACCTACCTGCCCATGGGCCAGCGCCTGGTCTTCAAGAGGCGGGCCGTACCTACGCCCTCTGAAGTCGTCAGGCTTTGTAAATTCACAATTAATAATAGGGGATCTAACGATATCGTGAAAACAACTTCAACTTCATAGAAACGATGTGGGCGTATGCTATTTTGTTGTATGTTCTGCCTTGCCCTTGCCCTTGGTCCCTTTGAGATCCCCCCCCCGCCCCCCTATATCCCTTTCTACCTTAGCCGCATCTGGACCGAATAAATACATGCAAGCGGTTTACCCACATTACTTCGTTATATGGCTACGTAGGTTATCTACTCACTTTAGGACAAAACGCCCCGACAAACTATTACCTCCAAAATGGTCTTGGTAGCGTGGTCAAAGGTACGCAGAGCGGATCCTTGCCCTCAAAGTGCTTTCATAAAGAACAAAATATGAATAGGTGCTTGATCAAGTAGCGGACTACCCATTCTCTTAAAGATTTAGTTCATTCGACAAGATTGTCCTGCCCACGTCCACTCACGTCGGCAAGCGCGGCTGTATTCAACCTCGACATAACTTCGAAACGCCACAGCCCTGGTAGCTCAATTGGTTAGAGCGTCGGACTTTTATTCCACTTCGTGGCTGGCGATCCGAAGGCTGCGGGTTCGACCCCCGCCTGGGGCGTGTCTTTGACTTTTGCTCATTATATCAATCAACGAATCCTCAGTCTCCCTTTTTGTCTTTTCCTTTTCTTCTCTTCTTCGGCTCTTAAGGGGTAGGTAGGTAGGTATTGCTTGTGTCCTACCTAGATACTGTTCAATTTGTTGGAAACTTAATTAACATCACATGCTGGTTACTGTCTGTATACTTGCTTTTATTCGACATCCTTCAGCCCCTATATATATACACACAGCACGCCATAACACATAGATGCATGCTTGGTCTCTTCTACTTTTTCATATTCATTCACTTGAAAATAGTAAGTGGGAATTGGTCCGCAATAGCCTGGTACCCAGCCGGATTCGGATGCAAGTGATCGCCACTATCATACTGCGAGGCCAGGTTCGCCGGCGTGGACGGGTTAGCGAGGAACTTGGCAAAGTCGACCGAAGCCGCAAAGCTGCCATCGCCACCGCCAAGAATCCACTTATTCACAGTCTGCCTAGCCGAATCGCGCACGGGGTTGCTGTAGGCTTGTCCGCTGCCACCGAACGGCGTTATGGTCGCCCCGAACATGGTGATGCCGGCGGCCTTGGCGTCCGTGGCGATGGTCTTGAAGGCCGAGTCGAGACTGCTGCTGATGCGGGATTGCGTGCCCGAGTCTGCTGATGCGCTGCCGATGTCGTTCACGCCCTCGAAGATGAGGCCGTACTTGACGCCTGCTGTCGCGAGGAGATCACGCTTGTAGCGTTGCATTAATGGCGGCCCCAGGCCTCCGGTCAGCACTGTGTTCCCGCCCGCTGCTTGGTTGACTACGGCAATGTTGGTGATGTTTTCCTTCTGCATCCTCGCGAGGAGTAGATCCGGCCATCTGTTGTGCGCAGATTTGATTAGTTAGGCTGTCAGTCTTCATCGAATCAACGTGGCATATAGATAGCGAGGATGATGATCTAACCGGTTATTCATGTTGTCGGTGCTACCACGGCCATCTGTGATGCTATCACCGAGAATCACCAAGGCCACCGTCGACTTTGGAGCCCAAGCCTCGACGGCATTCAAGAAGTACCAATGGGCTGTGCTCGCCCCAGTCACGGTAGACGCATTGACATGGTTCCCCTGTTGCATGTATGAGGTTGTACGGCTGCCCGGGTGGCCAGTTATGCTGATGCCAGACTGCCCTGCTTGTGAGTAGAGAGTGACCGTGATCATAGACTGTGGTGCGATCTTGACGTCGATCGGATCCGTATAGACAACTTGACCCTGGGGTATATTTACTGAGCTTGAGCCGTTGAACGTGAGGCCCCTGAGAGTCGACGTATCAATGCCGCTGACGCCGGCCGCGCCACCCGTGGGAAACGCTAGCGACGCAGCTGTGATAGGTAAGGCGCTGCCACCGAACATGTTCGACATCTGGATGCGAATTCTCTCGGCTCCGACGGACATGTGCAGTGTCTGTCTGAGCGTGGCGTCCTTGAACACACCAGATCCCGTCTATATACCAGAACGTAAGGCACAGGCCGCATTTATCAGGAATCTCATTCAATGAGACCGTTCAACTTACATAGGGAGATGGAGGTAGATTACTCTGCTCAACTAATTGCGGCATCGATGTCCACGTGGCAACCCAGTGAGAATCAGCATTTTGTCGCTGCTCCAACTTCTGGACACCCAGTGGGGAACTGAATACACATGTTGTCCATAGTAGACAAGCTGCTGCTGCGGATAGCAACCTGGACTTCATCATGCCCGCCAGCATCTCGAAGGAAACTAGTAAGAGTCAGGTTATGTTGGGTCTCGGATGCCAGCATGAAGAATGCCAAGACGACAGGCGGCTCTTCCGAGCAACGATGACCTCTATTTATTCTGTTCGTGAGGCATGATGATGTGGGGATTTCCCCAATTGCGGACAAGCAAGCTCCGTTGGATTCTAGGATCTTTCAAACGTCATTTAGCCGTAACTCGCATCTAGTGTGTATTAGGTAAATATCAAATCCATGTATTTTACGCTCTTCTTTCCTTGACTTGCAAAAATCGAGAAGTCTGTGAACACTAGATGCTATATTCCGGCGTGAAGATCATAGCCAGTAAGGCGATGTAATATCTACCTGCCTCACCGTCCCTTCACTGCTTGAAGCGAAGGACACTGCTCTGTGACAAGCAGCGTGGTTTGCTTGCTGAAGCTAGCTGACCCGAGGTAGCCACTTACGATGTAACCTCGTTGGCGTTTGTCTGTGGCGCGTTCAGTGGCAATACTGTTTCTATCACTAAGTATTCGTGATGACGGCTCAAAAGGAGAAATGGAACGGGACATGTGCACGGGACAACGGGAAAGGGATGCAGTCCCGGGTATGCCTCTCGGCTGCAAGCCAGAACACATCATAGCAAGTGGCTGTTTGCACGACCAATACATATGCTATTCCCTTTGCGCCGGTGGTGGTTGTGCATATGTGGTGAGATGTAGATGATCCTAGTGAGCGAATGAGTGGGTAGCAGCGGATTCCCGCATGTCAGTGTCGAAGGAATTTTGGGGGAGCCAAAAGTAACTTGGCTTGTTTACATGCGTCCTTTGAGAAGAGGCGAAGAAGCAACGTGGTGTAAGCACATATTGCCATTGGCCCGAAACTCGAACGGCGGTGAGTTCAAGTTAGAATACTCTACTAGTATGTACATAGCTTGTTGTTACGGACCTCTTATATATCGGAAGATATATAAGACGTACGCGGGGGTTCTTGATTTGCAGGTAACAATAAGACTAACAGCAGGTGGTCCGTAAGGGAGGTTTTACTGGTACTCCCACCACTAGTCTAGTCGCGATAGAATAGTAGTCGCTCTTAGATGTTCAAAGTATGAAGTGAAATAAGAGTGTGAGATTGATAGCTAGAGAGCTAGAATAAACGAGTGACTAGATACAGGAAATCATGATCATTATATAGACATAGGAAATAGTAACAGGAACTCCTCATAGCCTGGATCACCGTGAGCCAGTGAGCCAGGTGAGTGGTCACGTGACTGAAAAATGGGAAAGAAGCAAGAGTCAGCAGAACATTGGGCCGCCACCTTGGCCACCTTAGCGCCAACACACATGTTCCCGTAACACTTGTCTACCTCTTAAGGGAGTGTATATATGTATACCTGATCAAGCTGGGGGTTGCGTAGACAGTCCAACTTAGGGACTTAAATTGGGCGCCTATTAGGGGCCTAAGAAAACCCATAGGTTTTTCTAGGCTTTTAAAAAATTTTTATAAGTTTTTTAAAATTTAAATTATTTATAAAATAAATTATTATATTTAAAATTTATTGTATTTGAAAATATTAATTATAATATTAATTATTTTATTTAATAATTGTTTTATTCCAATAATTATTTTAAAATTTATTTTTATTTTTTTAATATATATATATTCTTTTCAATTTTTAATTAAAAATTCTTTTTTAATATAATAATATTTTAATATTTATTATAAAAATAAAAACTTTAAAAAAATTTTAATATTTTTTTTTTATTTTTATAAATTTATTTATTAATTTAATATTATTCCTTTATAATTTTATGAATTATTTTATTAATATCTTTTAATTTATTTAATATAATTTTATTTTTATTTAATAATATATATTTTAATATTTTGATAATTTTTAATTTTTTATAAATATTATTTTTTATATTATAATATAATTATTTTTCAATTTAATTTATTATTTATAATTAATAAATATTTAAAATAATTTTATAATAATAATTAATAAATAATTTAATATTATAATTTTATATAATATTTATAATATTAAAAATAAAAAATATGTTTTTAAATATTAAAATAATTTATTTAATATAAATAATAATTAATATAATAATTAAAATAAATTAATATAAAAATTAATATATAATAAAATAGAATTTATATATTAAAAGAAATAATATAAAATATAATTTTTAAATTTTATAAATTTTTTTATTTATGTAAAATTAAAAATATATTAATTATAATATTAATTAATTTATAAAATTCTTTTAAAAACATTAATTTTTATTTTTTTTATAATTTATTTTATTAATTTATTTCATTTAATATTATATTATTTTTAAAAATTATATTATTATAGTTATTATTTATATTTATATTTTTAATAAATAGATTATTAATTTAAATTTAATTGTTTATATTTTATTATTATAACATTTATAAATTTATATTAAATAAAGAAAAATAATTTATTTATTTATTTATTATATTTTTAAAATTAAAATATAATATTTTAATAAAGAAATAAAATTAATTAATATATTAATTAATATAAATTTAAAAATAAAATGTATTAAATTAGTAAGATTAATAAAACATATAATTATATAAAATATATAAAAATAAATGTTTATATAAAGATCTTTTTATTAAAAGATATTTATTAAATAGAAATATTAATTTTTTAATAAAGTTTTTTAAAAAAAAAGAAAAAACTTAAGAATTATATTTAAATATTATTAATTATATAATAAAAGATTTAAAATTAAAAGAAATTAATTAAAATTAATTATATAATATAAATAAAAGTTTTAAAAAATATAATCTTATAATAAATAAAATTTATTTATTAATTATTAATTATTATTTTAAATTAATAAAAGAAATAAAAATAATAAAAGAAGATTTATAAATAATAAATATAAATATATAATATAAATAATAAAAGATTAAAATTTATTAATATAATAATTAATATATAAAGATATTAATAAATAATTTAAAGAAATAGAAATATATATATATAAATAAATAAAGATTAAAGAAATAGATAATAAAATTAAAAGAATTAAAAATAGATTTTAAAAAATAAATAATAAAGAAATAAATTATAAAATTATTTATTTAATTAAAATTAATTAATTAAGAATTTTATAAAAAATATATTTAATATTAATTGAATATAAATATATAATATAATTAATTATATAATTTTTATTTAATAAATTAAGAGTTTAAAAGAAATTAAAATCAATTTAATTAAAATATATTTTAAATTTAAATAATAAATATAAAAAACTATTTAAATTAAGAAAGATTAATAATAATAATGAATTTATTTTTAAAATAATAAAAAATGAAGAAATTATTTATTATAAATTATATAAAAATAATTAAATAGTTAATATAAAAATAGAAAATAATATAAATTAAATATAAATAAATAGAATTATTAAATTTTAATTCATGAAAAATAATTTATAAATTTTTTAAAAAAGATTTTTTAATTTATTTAAAATTTAATTTAAAAAAATAAATATAATAATATTTTAATTTATTTTATTATTCAATTTTATTAAATTAAATAAATATTTTAATTAATTTAATAATCTTTTTAAAAATTCTTTAAAAGTTTTTATTTAATATATTTTACAAAATTAATAAATTAATAATATTTAAATTTCTATTTTTTTAGAAATGTTTTTTTTAAATTTGATTATTATTTAAATAAAGTTAATAAAACAATTAATTTTTTTAAAGTTTTAAAGTAATTAAATTATGAATAATACTTTTAATTAAAAATTCTTTTAATATATTAATAATATTTAAAATATTTAATGTAAGATTTTAAAGAAAATATAAAATGTATTAATTATACAAATTAATATAAAATTAATATATAAAATTTTCTATATTTAAAAATAAATAAAATATTCTAATAAAATTTAAAAGTTTTTAATTAATTTATAAATCTATTAAATATATTTTAATAAAAGTAAAATAATTAAATATTATTAATAAAATAATAATTTATAAAATAATATAAATTAATTTATTATTTATTAAAAAACCTTTTTTTGTTATAAAAGAATAAAAGGATTTATTTATTTATATATAATTTATTTTAATTATTTTTATAATTTAATAAACTTTTAGAAATTTTAATTTATATTTCTAAAACAATATAATTTATAATTAAAATGTATAATTAATTAATTAATAAAAGAAATTAAAAAAGAATACAATTATAAATTATTATAATTTAATTCAAATATTTATCTTTATTATAATTAATAAAACTAATAAAAAATTAGTATAATAATTAATATATTTAATTTAAATTAAAATCTTTCTATATATATATATATTACACTTTTATAATATTAATATTAAAAGTATTATATATTTATTTCTTTATTCTTATTTAACTTTTTTAAATATATATTACAGACCTTATATATATTCCTCAGAATATATATAATATATACAGGGGTTCTTGATTTATAGGTAATAATAAGACTAATAGCAAGTGGTCTATAAAGAAGGTCTCCTAGTACTTCTACTATTAATCTAGTCATAATAGAATAATAATTGCTTATATATAGAATAAGAACTAAATTTAATAATTAAAGAGCTAGACTAAACAAATAATTAAATATAAAAAGGTTATAAGATTATATAAATATAAAGAATATAAATAAAATAAGGCTCACTCCTTCTAGTGATCTAAGGCTTACTAGCTTACTATTATAATCTAATAATCCAGGGCTTACTAGCTTATTATTATAATCTAGTAATCTAAGGCTTACTGGCGTATTTTTATAATTATATAACCTATGCTAATTATAGCTTTCCTTTTTTATATTTAGCCTAATATCTCCTTTTTTCTATACCTGGCCTGTTAAACTAGCTATCTTTTTTATTAATTTATAATATTATCCTTTTTTTTCTAGGATTATTATTCTAATAATAAAAAATAAATATATATATTTTTTACTTTATTTTCTATTTTATATACTTTTTTTTCTTTTATTGCTTATAATATTTAGTTATATTAAAAGGCGCCTATAATCTTTAAAAACTAAATAATAATTTATTTCAGTATTTTTAATTAATAAAAAAAGGATTTAAAATTATATTATACTTTTTATATAGGTTAAAAGAATAAAAATATAAAATAATAAATAGTTATTTTTATTATAAAGAATATATATATTATAACTGGTTATATAATAATTCTAGGGTTTTTATTATTATTATTAATAAATTTATTAAAAAGTCTAATTAGTTAACTAAAAGAAAGCGCTAAACAGAATAATAATCTTCTAAAGCTTTTATCTGTTTTAATAATATATATTATTAATATATTTTTTGTTAAAATAAAGACGTGTTTTTTATAAACGAAGGCCTTTATTTACTAGATAAATTAAAATAATAAAATTATAATGAGTCTAAGGCGGTCGCTAAAGTATAAACTGCCAGGGCTATTAATATTATTAATTAGAATATTATTAATTTCTAAAAGATTAACCTCTTATTTTTGGTTTTAAGCGATCAGGGTATTAATAATAAAATTAATCTATAATAATTATAATAATCTTTAAATATTTCTTAGGCTTTTAAGTATTATTAATATATAAATATTCTTTTTATTTAATAAAATATTTAATATTATTTTTATTTTAATAAAAATTTAATATTTCTTAACCTTATAAATATTTTAATTATTTTCTATTTTAAGTTAGGTTTTTATTAATATATCTTTTAATATTGGTTTAAATAATAAAATATAAAAAATAGAATAAATTTATATATTCTTTAATAATAATAATGTATAATTAATTAATAAAATAATTTTTTTAATCTTAAAATGATTAAATCTTTTAAAATCTAATTTATTATTAGGTTATTTTATTTTAATTTATAAAATTTTTAAAATTATATTTTATTTTTTCTATTAAAATTAATCTTTTAATTCTTTTTTTATTATAATATTATAATATTTATTATTAAAAGAATTAAAATTATATTTATAATAATAATAATAAAGATTTTTATTAATAATCTTTTTTATTTTTTAATAATAATTAATGATTTATAAATTATTTTATAATATAATATATTTATATCTTTATTAATTAATATATTATAAGTAATCTATATAATTAATAATAATTATATTTAATTATTTAAAAAAAACTTATTTCAAATTTAAATAAAAAAAATCTATTATAATTAAAAATAATTTCTTTTAATAATTTATATTTATTTAAATATTAATAAAATAAAATATATATAAATTATTTAATAATTATATTTTATAAATTAATTAATAAAAAGAATTTAATAATAAAATCTTAAATAATTATATATTATATTTCTTTAAATATTTATATTAATTATAATAATTTATAATGTTTATATTATAAAATTTTAATTTTATTATAAATATTATAATCTTTTATTATAAATTTAATTATTTTTTATAATCTTAAGAAATTATATTTCTTTTATAATTATTATATAGTTTTAATTACTTTTTAATATTTATATAATAAATATTTATAAAAGTCTTTAATAAACCTATTATATAAAGCTTCTGGTATATAGATCTTACCCCTGTATACCAGCTTGTTGGTTTCTGATCCTCTTTGCCTGCGTTGTTCCGCTAGCTCTTTTGGATTGTATGCTTGTTGTAGCTGTATGTCCGAAAGATCTTTGAAAATGGTCTGAATCTTCAGGCTTTTATTGAATCCCGTGATCTTCTAGGATTTTAACTTATATTTCCAGGGGATGCGGTCTTGTTCTATTATTTCCGGTAATATAATATTTACTTGTGCTCTAGAACTTATTAAGGCTTTTATTACGAAGAGGGGTGGCCTAAAAAGAGGCCTAGCGCGCGTTGCGCTCTTATACTTGTTTTCCTATTATTAACACCTGTACGGACCCCGCTTGTTATATAAGAGGGTTGGTTGCGACTTTATCGCTCTGATTAATATTAATTCTATTAATTCTAGCTAGATCGGTATAATCGATAGCGATTTTATTAATCCTGCACTAGATCAATATTATCGATAATAATTTTATTAATCCTAGGTTATTTATACCTTAATAGAATATTTTTTTGTTTATATTTAATTATTTATTTAATCTAGTTTTTTCTTTATTAATCTTATTTTAAATTTTATTTTAATATTTATAAATGTTTAAAAATAATTATTATATTTAATAATATTAAATATAATAATAAAAATATTAATAAACCTTTTTTATAAATTATTTATTATTAGTTTTATTATTATTTACAAATTAACAACCTTTATATATATTTTAATAATTTTTTAATATGTAAAGAATTTATAATATTTTAATAATTGTTTAATTAATAAAACTTAATATAATATAAATATTAATATACAAAATTAAATAATAATTAATTTATAAAATAAATTTATTAAAGAATATTATAAAAATATTTAATAAAATAATAAAATATAAATATATTTATAAATATTTATTTTAAAAAATATATTTTATTTTATAAATTATAAAACTTAAAATATAAAATTAAAATATAAATTTAAGAATTTTACAAATATTTTAATAAACTATAAATATTGATATATTTAAATAATAAACCTTAATTATATTTAATTAAGTATTATTAATTAAAAATATTATTATAATATAAATAAATAATAATAATTTAAATAATAAATTAAATAAAAGAAAATAATATTAAAACTAATATTTTTATTTAAGTTAATTATATTTATTTTAAAAATAACTTTTTAAAGAATATTTGTATTAATTAAAAGAATAATTATAATAATATTATAGAATTAAATAATAATAATAATAATAATAATAATAATAATAATAATAATAATAATAATAATAATAATAATAATAATAATAATAATAATAATAATAATAATAATAATAATAATAATAATAATAATAATAATAATAATAATAATAATAATAATAATAATAATAATAATAATAATAATAATAATAATAATAATAATAATAATAATAATAATAATAATAATAATAATAATAATAATAATAATAATAATAATAATAATAATAATAATAATAATAATAAAAATAATTATTTTATAAAACTTTTATTTATTTTATATTTTTATAATCGGTATTTTTATTTAAATTTAAATATATATAGTATATTTAATAAAATTTAATCGGCAAGCTTAAAATAATTATTTCTTTTACTAAAGTTTAACTTTTATGCGCGTAATAAAAAAAAGTTTAGTTTAGCGCGTGCGCTAAGTTAAAACTACGCTTATTATATAAACGGCTATATAAAATAATTTTAATCATATTATAAGTAATATTTTTTTATAATAAGCTTAATATTATTAAATATTTATATAAATAATTATATAATTATTATTAATTTTATTTTATATATATAACTAAATATAAAAAAAAAAACGTTATAAATTAGTTTAAATATTTTAATAAAAATTAAGTTATTATTTTTTTATATTATAAATATAAATTTAAATAATAATAATTATTAAATTAAAAAGAATAAATTAAAATTAAAAAATAAATTAATTTATTAAAATTATAATTATAATATAATATAATTTAAATCTTTTATTTTATAATTATATAATAATATTTAAATTTTTTAAAATAATCATAATATTTATTTTTAATATTAACTTTTATTTAATTTATAAAATTATATATTAATTTATATATTTATTATATTAATAAATAAAAAATTAATATATTAATAATATATAATTATTTTTTATAATTAATAATAATTAAAAATTAATTAACTATTTAATATTTTAAAATTTATAAAATAAAATTTTTTAAAATATATAATCTTTATAATAGTTTATTTTTTATATATATAAATTAACCGAAAAGCTTTTTATATATAATTAATATAGTTTTTTTTATTAAATTTTTTAAGTTTTAAGTTTGCTAAAAACCTAAAACTTAAATATAGCTATATATTAAGGGCTTATAGGCTTAGTTGGGTTTTTGGGCTTTTGGTATTAGGTTGGGCCTTTAATCCTTAGTCCAACTACTAGAGTCTGTAAGGAGTTAATTGTAAGAGATAGCTGGTGGCTTGGAATGTGTCAGATTTGAGTCAATTGCATCAAGTCTGGTCAGAATTGTCTGTATTGTTTTTTCTGAGGCGTCTCTTTCTTCTGGCTCCCTCTTTTAACCTGTGGGCGGTAGGGCTCATCGTACCACTATGATACGCTGTGATGGCGTGACTCTACGGAGGCAATCGTTATATCCAACAGAATGCTAGATGAACACAATAATAATTAGTTATGCCTAAGTGAGTAATTAAAACGTGTAAAAGAATAATTGCCCGAAGTTTTACGGAATGTTTCGTGGTTGAGATGTGCAAACTGAAGGAGATATGCTGAGATTCAGATCTCGTGTGATTGGACACCATTGTTGTAAAGGACAGGCAACACTAGTGCGAGCTAAGTCTACTAGGTATAGATAGCCTATCGATAGCCGATAAGTGCTCTAGCGTATAGATTGCCCCTCCTTCTTGCAGCACACGGCGCAAAAGCCCCTCCTCTACAATTATAGTATAGACTTCAGGGTTCGCGTTCCGTCACCGGCTTCATGTTGGGTTGACACGGCATATTTACATATATACGGCGACAAGCATTTATAGAAACAATTGTCTCAACTACGTGGGCATGTATATATTACATTTAGTTTCCATATAGTAGACTCGTACTTACTTTAGGACCAATTAAGCAGAAGACAACCCCTCCAGCCCATACATGCATATGTAGCCAGTTAGACTGGGATTAAAAAGAAGACAGGATTTAAATAGTCGACAAAGGTACTACTAGTTGGGCCTGTAGGTACATATTTAAACACTTTGGGTTAGGTAGCTCTACAGGTAACTGTGACCTAACGCTGCAAGTTACCCCTCCAAACAAAACAAGGGTGGGCCGACTCAGGAGCTCCATGTTACCTACTCGTAAGTTATGTACGACTTTTTTTTCTTTGATTTGTTTCTATGGCTGATTGACTCACTCGTTTCTCAATCTCAACATACATACATGCTTACGCACTTACATACTTCATACCTGCCCAAGAAAGCAAACTCCTACTTTCATACCTCTCCCTTTTTTCTTTTTATATCTTATACTTACTCACGAGATACCCAGTCCCCTTCCCCAGCAGTCCCATCGTTGCCGTTAATAGCTGGTCTGGCACAATCAATCAGCCCCGAGATCAAGCATCTTCCCGAGGTTTCGGTTATCGTTGTATAGCAAAATCCGGCTTTGCACCCAGCCGCTGAGGTCAATTCGAACCCTCGGCCTCCGGAGGACCAATCACTTATTCAACGTCGCATCATTGATACCAGTGGCACCCAACCGTTTCCGTCCGCGCCGCCCAGCATGCCGGGAGTCGACATGGAGCCGCTCAAGGCCGATGATATGAGAGGTATGTTCGCGTTTGCCTTGTTTTCTTTTCTCTTGTATGCGTTCGTCTGCGCAGATTCTTTGCATATGTCTATCTATCTGTCTCTACATTAACTCACACTGGGCTGTGGCTATTATACATGTATCGACCAGTCAGTCAACGTGTTGAGGAACTGTTGCCGCTGTTGTTTCTTTACCTATGCCTTGAAACACAAGCTGTTACGCCTTCGTTAAGCTGCTTCTGAGGTAAGAGCTCTTCATGATGCTAATATACACCGATCTATCAGTTCTGGGTCAGGACCCCCTGATTCCCCCTGCGCTCCTCATCTCTGAGATCCCCATGACCGACGCCTCGCTCCAAACGGTAGTCAATGGCCGTCGCGAGGCCGTCTCCATCATCATGGGCCGCAGCGACAGGCTGCTGGTCATCGTGGGGCCCTGCTCAATCCATGACCCGGCCATGGCGCAAGAGTACGCGCAGCGCCTCAAGGCGCTCTCCGAGAAGCTCTCCGACGACCTGTGCATCATCATGCGCGCCTACCTCGAGAAGCCGCGCACGACGGTCGGGTGGAAGGGCCTGATCAACGACCCGGACATCGACAACAGCTTCAAGATCAACAAGGGGCTGCGGCTGTCGCGGCAGATGTTCGGCGACCTGACCAACGCCGGCATGCCCATCGCCAGCGAGATGCTCGATACCATCTCGCCGCAGTTCCTCGCCGACTTCATCTCCGTGGGCGCCATCGGCGCGCGGACCACCGAGTCCCAGCTGCACCGAGAGCTGGCCTCGGGTCTATCCTTCCCCATTGGCTTCAAGAACGGCACCGACGGGAACCTGGGAGTCGCCATCGACGCCATTGGAGCCGCCGCGTCGAAACATCACTTCATGGGTGTCACGAAACAGGGATTGGCTGCCATCACGAGGACCGCGGGCAACGAGCACGGCTTCGTGATCCTCAGAGGTGGCACTAAGGGCCCCAACTACGATGCGGAGAACATCAAGCTGGCGAAAGAGACCTTGACTAAGAAAGGCCAAAAGATGGCCATCATGGTCGATTGCTCACACGGTAAGTCATATCAACCTAACTAAGCCTGATTATGTCTCGTCCAGTAGAGGGAAGGGCAGGGGAGATCAAGCGCGACGACCAATAAGCATCTCACCCAAGAGCAATGAGCTAACCTAAAAACTGAAACTAGGTAACTCAAACAAAGACCACCGAAACCAACCCAAGGTAGCCAAGGTAATCGGCGACCAACTCCGCGAAGGCGAGAAGGCCATCATCGGCGTCATGATTGAGTCCAACATCAACGAGGGCAACCAGAAGGTGCCAGCCGAGGGCCCCGCGGGGCTCAAGAAGGGCGTCAGCATCACGGACGCCTGCATAGACTGGGACAGCACCGTCACGGTCCTGGAGGACCTGGCAGCCGCCGTGCGCGCCCGTCGCGAGAAGAACGGCGCAGCAAATAATAGTGGTGCTGAGCCCAAGACCACCACTCTCGAGGAAGATTAAATAAAGCCTGAAGAGAGGTTGTTTTGTAAGAAATATGAATGGAGAGGAAACGAAAGGCAACGATGGGCATATCATAGCGCAAAAAAAGGAGCTGGTAGGAGCTTGATTGTGTTTGGAGCATTAAAAGGATGGATATGGCGCGGCTGGATATGATGGAGCGATGACCGCGGAAAAAATTTTCCCAGGGTAAATCAAAAGGATAGCATGCAAAAACAGCAATGCCTTCTCGTCGACTGATGATTGCGTTATGCATCATGGAAACCGTATGCATGTAGTATATAATACACAGGTTCTTCTCCCAACATTCCCACGTCCGCTGGACATTGCTGTTGTAATGATGGGATATGTTCCCCGATGCGAAATCACGAAAAGAATGCCTCAGAAACTCCCAACGCCAGGCGACATGATTGGAAAATGAATTCTATACCCTCTTCCTCTCGCTCTCAAACATCAAAACATCAACCTCTCGCACCAGCAGAAATGGGTATATAAGGCCCCCTATCATCTCTCAAATCTGGTCCACCGCCACCACCACCAACAGCAGAAGCGCCCCTCATAGCCTTCCTCCTAGCATCGCGCATCTCCCCCAGCCGTCTGGCGCCGGCCCAGCCCAGTAATCCCGCGGTGCCGAGGATGAAAGCCCACACGATAATCTGGTCCTTGCGGCTGTCGCGCTGGATGCAGGTGGACAGCACGACATCTACTCCACCACTACCACCACCACCGTCGATACCGTTATTGTTGCCGTTGTTGCTATTCTTATCGCCGACGACGTCCTTGCAGATGGGCAGGTCCTGCGACAGGCAGTAGGCGTGGGTGCATTGGGCGCAGGAGGACTGCGGGCCGAGCTGGATTAGGGTGCTGTTTTTGCCGCAGGTGCATTTGCAGAACATCGGGGCCGCTGGAGAGAAGAATGTAAGTAAGGGAAGTAAGGCGTGGCAGTTTGGTGAATTGTGGTTATAGTCGTGATTGCGAAAGGGAGATTGAGGGCGTGGGTAGGTAGGTGAATTGGTCATGGCTTGACTTGACTTACAGCCTGCTGCCGCCAGAGAGGCGAGGGCTCCCAAGATTAGAAGGAGGAGGGAGTGGAAACGGAACATGGCGGTGGACTCATGGATCTGATCGTTGCTGATGCTGAGTAGTCGTTGTCGCAAGGATATCTATCTCCGTACGTAAAGGTACCTAGGTAGGGAGAGGCAGTCTAAGCTACGTAATGTAGGTGAGAGTCTGGGAACTCTACCTATCGCTAGTTGTAAGCGTACTTGATTCAAAATCAATTGTAAGTGTCTAAACCGATAGACGGATAAGGATACCGATGGAGTAGTAGATAGGTATTCTCAACAATGACCTACGTTCGTAGACATCAGCAATTGCGCATTGGCGACTAATAGCTATTAAGGGTCAGTGGAGAGGTTTACGAAAGCTACTTTCGAGATGCCAAGTCTTCTGAACAAGGGTGTTACTTGACCGGTAGGTACGTAATATTATGTACATATGGCACCTGTAGGTACAAACACAGCGGGTCCTCAGGCCTACTACCTAGGCCCTGGCTAAGAGGGGATGTGGCTGAAGCTTCTAGTCCAGCCACATTAAACATAAGCCCCTAGTAGGTACCTATCGAGCCTCTATCGAAAAAGTTCGCTGCGACTTCGTCGATAGTCTGTCTAAGCCAACAATATCCCGCCAAACCTCCCACACTCCAATTGCCCGACAATGCGACGGATACCGAGACTGAGGAGGCCGTCTGGCCTCACGTCCTCTACGACCAGCCATATACCGCGGCCTACGACCGGTTCTTCTTCGAACATCGTCCCGCATCCGCAACGACCTGCTCTATTCTCTTCCTCGCAAAATGCCACCCCTGCCTTCACATCCCGAACACAGTCATTCTCGCCAAGTCTTGGTCGGTTTTACTCCTCCTCTTCCGACAAGCAAGAGAAACCCCCCACAACACATGCACAAGAGGACCAGACGCAGGAATCCAGAACAGGAACAGAGACAGGGACGGAGCTACAACACAAATCCATCGTGGCCGACGAGGTCATTGACGCTGAGGCAGCGACAGACGAGTGGGTAGACATAGACGAAGCAAACCTGTCGGGGCCATACGCTGTGCCGCCGGAGCGCATGGAAGCCACCCGCGTCGAGGACGTAGCGGACCCCACGTACGCCCCGGCATCGTCAGCCGCGGGCCTCAAGACCGTCGGCGGGCTATCGGACTGGTGGAGCCGGCGCGAGAACTGGGGCGTAGGCGGCGACTTCCTGGGCTTCCGACCGCGCGACAAGGTCGTCGAGCCCTCGCTCATCGAGGCTGCGGTGCGTCGTGCCGTCATCGAGGCCTTTGCGCTGCGCGAGGTCGGCCGCGACGAGGATTTGGTGGGTGTCTGGCCTACGACTGTTTCCAAGGCTGATCTGCAGGGCTTGTTGGCGTGGGATGTGAAGAGTGGCGAGGATGGAGTTGTGCTCGGTGGCGATGCTGCTGCTGTTGCTGAGGGCTTGCGTTGGAAGGATGAGGGGGATATCGCTGCTGGGGAGGAGGGCCAGGACCAAATTGTGTTCTCGGAAGCTCTTACGGCTGAGGAGGCTACTGCTCTCAGCCAGACGTGGAACCCTAGTTGGAAGGCTATTTCGTTAGCCGACCCGCGGATCCGTTTCGCCGTATGTTTTTATCTGTATCCTTTGACTCTTTACGTCCCGAATTCCTTTTCTTTTCCCATCTACAACTCGGATGTCGGAAACATTCCAACGAAATTATGTTCTAGCTAACGCCACCATAAAACCTCAGGTCACGAAGCGCGTCTTCCAACTCACAGGGCAACTAGTCCCCGACCACCAGCTCCAGAGCATCAGCACAGTGCAGACGCTCCTGCACGTGCTCAAGAAACCCCCGAAACCCGCGACCTTGACCCAGGAACTGCAGAAGCGCCACCCTGACCTCCTCGCTCTGCCCAATGTCACGGTCGCGCCGAAGCGTGTCACGAAGGGCGACAAGGAGATCGCGCTTGGCCGCTTCAAGCTCATGCAGGAAGAGTTCAAGAAACGCCAGCTACCGACTTACGGTCACGGGTACGCGCGGAAGGGCAAGGAGACCTCTCGTCTCAGGGGTGGCACGTAAATAAGCAATCAAGCATGTGGTCGCTGCTGGCGGTGGGCGAGATATTGTACGACGATGGCTCTTTTCAGCCCATGTTGGCATTTCTGGGCTCGGACGCTACTCGCCCTACCTGTATATTGCATACTCACTCATCAAGGTGGATGGGTCACAGATAGAAAAGCCAAACAACTCGTACTTTGGCCACTTGGGGGAAAAGCAAGCCCCAGCGATTATGTAGATATAGCTGGCATCTCGTCATAGATGCTTTTGTACTATATATAAACCTATGGTAGAAATCATACATATACGCATGAAGTTTCTGTCACTAGTCTCAACTGATTGACTGACTGCACGGTACTCTGTTAAGGATGATCATATTAATCTATCGAAGATAAAGTAATGAATTCTTATACATGAAAACAGTATTATTCTTCAACCTCTTGCGCACAGCCGTCTCAGAAATAGCCAAGAACTTAGCGCATTCGGACTGCGACACGAACTCATCTACGACTTCATCCGTGCGGAAATGGACTAATTCCACCTTTCTGGGTCTAGTGGTTTTCAGATAAGTGACAGGGACTCTTTCGTCGGGTTCATGAAGTGGGATTTCTTCAAATGGTTCGTTGAGTCTAATTTTACTTTCATTTTCCGTGTGGCTGCGGCGGTACGGGGATTGCGCGATCTTGCGCATCCAGACCTTGTGGATCAGCCCCGGGTCTTCGGGCTCCGTCTCTGAGAGCGGCGATTTCTTCGGCGTCTTCTTGGTCAGAAGGGCCATTGCCTCGCCGGCACGGAGCGACCTCTCTTCCTCGGGCATCTCGTCAACAAGACGTGGAACGTTAACCGGGCGCCTCGTCTCCGTGTCGAAGGCCTGCACGGTGAAAGTACACGTCAGCAGGACGTCTCCGGGCCTGTCGCTGGGCTGCTCGCCGTCGTCACGGGCGCGGGCGACCTTGCAGGTGACCGCGACGGTGCAGCAGTGGCCCGAGGTAGAGGTGACCTGGCCGCTGTACACGAGGTCGCAGATCCCGGCCTGCGCGTGGGGTATCTCGATGTGGCCGAAGCCGACAGTGACAGGCGTAATGCCGGGTCCTGCATGCTTGGAGACGATTACGCCGGACAGGTCGTCGAGGTCGTTGACGATTGTGCCGAGCTTGAGGCCTCCCAAGGAGTTGATGTAAGTCTTGCGGAGCGAGAGGTCGCGGCCCAGAGGCAGTACGACGCGGTGGTAGCTGTCGCTCGACTTCTTGGGGCTCATGTCTCGCTCTTCTAGCTTCTGGCTGCTGCGTAAGGCTTCGGCCTTGTCTGGTGGCCGCGGTATCAATGCTTCTAGATCTGCCAATAACGGTCCAAGGGCTCTGTCAGTCAAGTCGATGGACGCACCGTCCGTCTGGTGCGCAGACGTGCCATGGAATTGGCGCATAGTCGGGCGGCGCCATGACAGAATGCCAATATTGGATAGAGAAGTAGAAGAGGAGGAGGAAGAGGAGCAGCAGCTTAGTAGCCGGCGCGCGGGTGCGCTTCTAGAAGCCAGAGCCATGGCTGCGGGCATCATCATCTATGAGGAAGCTCGTGTCCTCTTAGTTTCTTCCTGCTCATTCTTCGTTCTTCCCCCGACCTGTCCATGGTTGACAACCTAGCTGGGCTAATCATTGAGCTTTGCACTGATGTCTCAGCCTGTAGATAGTGTAGGAGTGGTGACTCTTATCGTAGAACGATGTGCATCAATGGGGTCAGTGCTGCATGACTAAGCCTGTTTAGCTGCATTCATACCATTAAGTACATTTTATCCAACATCAGCGGACCTCCGATCAAATTGTATCACCGTGTATTAATGGATTGCCCATTCGAATCCAAATGAATCTAGAGTAGAATCACCCTGGCGGCGTCATCGCAACCTTAGAGAAGCACCTACCAATTCAGTAAGGTGACAACGCCTGTCTCATAGACCTGCTAACTTCGATTTAGCCCCTGGAGGCTGGTGAGACACGGCAGTCAGCGATAAATATGTAGTGGCGTCATAGTATCATGATCAAAACACGATGAGTAGGAAATAGGCAAACAGACATGTCGATCAAGATGAATGGTAGTGGCTGGCAGTTCTATCAATAGCTACCTATCTAGGTCAGGGACCTGCGGTTAGTTGAAGCAATGGACCGTCATCTATTTAAATCTTCGGTTACTCGCATGAATGATTGTGACAGGGTATACAGCTCTCTCTGCGACACGACCTTTAACCTACGTAAAAGAAAGAGTGAATCTGGTATAAGGGATGCTATTAGAATTCTACTGGCTGGTTATCATTGTGTATGAAACAACCACAACTTGCGACGTATACCTAAGACAACCTCGTCCTGAACTCGGCCTCCAAGATGGTTATTCGTTGAATCCTGCAAAAGAGCTAAGCACAAGCTACATATTCAAGCACGCCTTCAGTCTTGTTCATCTGTCCCTCTTCTTCCTTTTAGGTGTGGTCTGATGCGCTTGGAGAGTCGTTCATGGTGTATGCACGTTAGATAGAAGTGGCGCTACGTACGAGTAGGCTTCAATATAACATAAAGTCTTACAGGTTGCCTATTATCCCGCTAAGTAGGTCAGAGTCGAACGATCTGTTCGCGTATCCGTGAGACAGAGTTTCAGGGTCGAGCACAATCTGTGATAGTTATCGTATATCTATCAATGAGCCGACTTGCACTGCGGTCGACAGAGTACTAGATTACTTGAACATACAACCTTTTTTCCAAGTATTCTATACCTTCAGACACCTTCAGACCTTCACCGAGGCACTTACGATGACAGCGATACGACATAACCAATGGCTCAGCATAGAATCGGAAAATCAATTAGTGAGTCTAAATTATACAAGTCGTAAGAGAAGAACTATATCTGGTGCGGAAGCCTGCGTGAGGTATTGTTCCGCCTACTAGGCTGTAATGGACCTGTATGGTCATATCATATCATACATTCAATGGTACCACATAAGCCGAGCGAGGCGGTCTGAAAGAAACTTGAAAGACTTTACACTACTAATATAACCACGGAATCTTTCAAGTTTTTTTCAGACCGCCTCGGCCGAGTATACCTGTTGATATTGTCTCAGAGAAAAGAGTCAAGGCTGAAGGAAACACTGCACCTATAGATCTTGATACGCGAATGGCTATAAGCGAGGATCCCCCGATGAGGAACCGTGCGGACCTAGAATGTGATTGTCGAACCGAGACTATGCCCAAGCTCTGTATTCAGGCCCCATGATAGATGTTTCAACGAGGCGCAACTCCTCTATCAATTTCACAGTCAGTCGTTAACCATACGCAGAATCTCAATATCAGAACATTTCTTTACTAGTACTCTGTTTCCTGCTAACCTGCATGTGAACTGCCAATCAAGCTAAGGAATGTATCGTATAGGAGTATAACCACGACTGCTCTACTACGTATCCCCCCTTTTAAGTCACGGCGTTGGGGTGGGCAGCAAAGGGACAAAAATCCGAGTAGCACACGACCTTCAAGCATGACGATGGAGAACGAAGTTAAACACTCAATGAAATTCTTCAAAATGAACTGTTTCCGATGTATCACTCCTTCTGCCTGTATTATCTATGTCTGTCCTTTTCATCTAGTTTAGAAACTGATGCTCGGTCGTGTACTGCAGCGCACGAACATGAGTAGAGGTCTAGTCGCCTCTTACATCCTGTCACTAAAAGGGGTTATGTGCTCGCTTATATAAAGCTACTGCCTCTGAGCTTCAGAAGAAATCAGTATTCTTATGCATATAATATGTATTAGTCTCTCCCAATCGTGCGTTTGCCTTTGCGAAATGGTAGCGACAAGTTCTGAAAGTAAATATATATTGAGTTGTTAAACAGATGGAAAAAGACCGGTCATAGTGGGTTAGCCACTAGCAAATTGGGTAGTGGGCAGCTAGTGTAAGGTACTGTATGTAAAGGAGGCTAGATTTACCTACTTGTAGTGGGCTAGTGCCCTGTAGATTACCGGTAGCCCCTTACCTTACAGTAGTCTGCGAATCTAAGGACGGCCTTCATTGCCCAATTAGTGGACCTAGGTATAACCTGTCCGCCTACCTACCTTTATCTTGTGACCAGGAATCCGCGATAATGCCATCCGTTAATCTTCGGCGCCGTCCCCTTGATTGCCGACTACGGTCTGCTTGGTGGCCATGGCATTGCAGTTGCTGTTCGGGTTTAAGGACCGACATATGTTCTGCCAAAGTGACGTTCCTCTCAGATCGTCGCCTGCCAGGGTCCTTGATAGAACATTTCTGGAACCGAGTGACAATCTGTCAAATGCACTGACAGAAACTACTTGCATAGCAGTTACGATAAGATCGACGAAGCATAAATGTTTTCACTGCTATCACCGTCTCGAATCCACGTGCAAACTACGTCGACGGAAACATAAACCACCTGGATACCCTTGTGAAGTGAATAAGTCTTGGCGGGAATATTTTCGGAGGAGACGACTCCGCACGTCGTCGTAAGCCCTCTCCGCCGGGGGTTGCGAAAATCGCCGATCGCGAGAACTGGATATATCCAAAGCGTTCATTGGTTTGTTCTGCCTGTACAATTCGTCTTGGCGAAAAAAAAAAAAACTAACAAACTCCTTTCTCATGCTGAGGGTAACACATCTTTGTTGACGGTGCAAAGATAGGCAGGTGGATGGAACTGCAACGGAGATATAAGATATATTGACTCGAGCCAGTAGGAATCCTCAACGCTAGTGTAGGGCTTGGCAGGAGGGATGTTGCAATTTCGAAAAATTATGTTGCCATGGAAAGGTCCTCGGTCACAACTCGGTCCATGCTACTGTCTTGTCAGGGGCAGTGCAGTGAGCGACGCGATAGTGAGCTGATCATCTTCAAAAGTTTTACCTATCATTATATATAAGTGGGTTAGCCCGCATTAATCGCAGAGAGATTGTGCCTCTGTAGATCTCTTTCTTCAACAGTTAGTTGACTATCCACAAGATATCGGTGCACAGCTCCAACTGGCCCTTTCAGGAACCGAGACGGTTTGGTGACCCGAGCGAGCTTCTCAATTTTATCAGCTTGCCGCGGTAGGTCCGTCGCACATTGATCCCGAACTCGGTGATGATTGTCTAGTAGGTAGGGCAAATTGCAAAGGGGTCTCTCGGTAACCGTGATGAATGGCGAGTGTGCGCATGACACCATGTCATAGTCGTACAATGTTTTATTCGCTGTACGATGCTGACCGGCTACTTTATTGAGTAGCACAGCTGTAACGAACGGCTTTTTTTCTTCTTTTTTAGCTTCGCTGTCCATGAGTTCTGCTTGCGCCTCTTCATTAGAAAAGACCCTTATACGCACTGGAGACAGGGTAGTTTAGTGTGGACAATAGACTGACTGTGGCACGCGAAGGACACGCGGAATTGCCTAGGATAGAATAGTTACATGGTCAGAAACTAAATCCAAGCCCCCACAGCAAGGTCACAAATCAACTCTCGATTGGGTAGCTGGAGGATGTTCTAATAGCGACGGGATCCAGTCGAATGGACCAGTTGTATAACGTTCGACGGACAACATGTGTACTGCATGTGTCAACCCCCCCTGTACATGAAACACAGAGCTAATTAATTCAGATCATCATCGTGCAATGAATAATTCAACGCTCTAAGCCGCTGAGTTCGTTCCTGCGTCAGGTGCAAAACCCAGAAATAAAAGTATTAAAAAGTCTATACGTGTGTATATAGGTTCGATAAATGCTTATGTGAACGATTGGTAGTATATTACCAAAATCCCATGTCTGCAAGTGGACCAAGCCTACGTATGACTGTAGGTTGTCGTCAGCCCTCGTTTCATCAGCCTCCAATCCCAAGCATGAAGTTCGCTACTCGCTGCAACAAGATGACGACTGCAGATCCAGGAACCAGGGTAGAATGCTCCAGTTCGGTAGTGTCGTCTACTATCCATACAGGACCATATCCGCACTACACTCCACTGACTTCGGGGCCAGTCGATAATAAAAGACCTGCCAGGATGCGCTAGTTGATCGACCAATTCACAGTCGCCAACTTGAACCTCTTCCGCATTTGTGCTATGTTAACCGTATGAAAAACAGGGCTGGCCGCCCACCCCCAGATATTCAAGGAACGCCCTCTCACGCTACACCCTCGCAGCACTTCCGTATATACGGAGTACGTACAGTATACTAAAACATGTAATCGTACGTAAGTACCATCAGACAAGGCACACTATGTTGTAAGCATGTCGGTAGCATGGTGGTACAAATGATGGGTCACAGGACGCCGTAATAGCTACGTCGTACATATTACACAGAGGAATAGTTAAACAAATAAGTAGTCCCGTTTCCCTTTTCAATTTGCTTCCTTTGTGTTATTGGGCATATATCTATAGTCGTTTACTGTAACACCCAGATAGGTCATCACGTCTCTTGAGTGACTCGACTCGCTCAGTCTACAGGCCATTCACATTTGTTTGCGTGTTTGTGTAGCATCTGTTCCCGTCGTGGCCGTCCGTTCATTTACCCCTTCTTTCAAAAATGCCGTTCTTTCGATCATCTTCCCTTCTCCTGGCCGCAGCCTATACAGTTCTTCAAGTTCATGCCGACCAGCCCCTACTTACCGATGCTGAGGCTTATAACAACTGGGCATATGGTGACCGGCCATACCAGACTTACTATTCTTCTCCCCTCAGATCTCCGCGCTTTTTGGTAAACACATGGAACAAGAATGCGACGACGTCCGGCTCACACATCTTCTTGTCTCCGGCTAACGACGGCCAAAAGCCGTCGCCTATGATCTTATCAAGCAAAGACTTGAGCCTTGTGTACGTGGATCCCGAATGGAATGGAGGTACCGACGCCAGGATGCAGTTCCACGACGGAAATGCGTATCTGACTTTCTGGTCCGGCTACGATTTCAAAGGACACGGTACGGGAGGAGGCGTAATGCTCGATCCCAACTACAACCTGTACAAGAACCTCACTACCACGGGGCTCATCACAGGCGCAGATAGCCATGACTTCAAGATGACGAATGACGGTGGCGCCATCATGAACAACTACCACGAGATCTACACGGACCTGACACCCATCGGCGGGCCCTCCAACGGCAGTTTATTAGACTGCGCGTTCCAGGAGATCGACGTCGAAACAGGCGAGGTCCGCTTCACGTGGAAGGCCACAGACCACTTCAACTTGACGGAAAGTCTGGCGGACCCATACAGCGACACGGAGGGCGGCTTCGACTGGTTCCACATGAACGCCATCTCGAAGACGGTGGACGGCAACTACCTGATCTCGATCCGCCACCTGCGCACCGTGGCCCTGATCAACGGCACCGACGGCAGCCGGATCTGGCAGGTCGGCGGCGTCAACAACTCGTTCAAGGACCTCAGCGGCGGCAACGCTTCCAACTTCGCCTTCCAGCACGACGCGCGCTTCACCGACGCCAGCGAGACCGAGATCACGCTGTTCGACAACCACGCGATGCACGTGACGTCGCCGACGGCGGGCTGCACGCAGGACTGCACGCGCGGCATGCGCATCGCGCTCGACTACGAGGCCATGGAGGTCAGGCTCGTGTCCGAGTTCTACCACCCGCAGAGCGTCCAGGCCTGGGCCCAGGGCGGCTACCAGCTGCTCCCCAACGGCAACGCCATCATCGGCTGGGGCGTCGTGCCCGTCATGAGCGAGTTCGACAAGGACGGCAACCTGGTCATGGACATCCAGCTCCGTCCCTGGAACACCACGGAAGCCGGAGGCGCCCCTCTGTACCGCGTCTACAAGTTCGACTGGAAGGCACAGCCTCTCACGCAGCCGAGCTGTGCTTTTGTTAATGGGACCGTCTATGTCAGCTGGAATGGCGCTACCGAGGTCAAGTCTTGGTCATTGGTGAGTGACTGATAAAGCCCAGAATATTTCCCTAACCATAATCAATCATACTGACAGTTAATAGTTCGGCGGACCTTCGCCTATGACAATGGAGCATATCGTCACGGTCGACAAAGATGGTTTCGAGACGAGCATCCAGCCCTCCGCAGATGTAGCCTTCATTCGCGTCGATGCGTTGGACGCCGACAACAACACCATCGGTTCGAGCAATGTCGTCGACACGTCGAGCGGTGACTCTGTCGGGTCTCTGATCAGAGCGTGAGAGTTGCGCAGGGGTTTTTCGAAAGGGTGGCAGAGTCGACGAGATTCTGCGGAGCCAAATCGAAACTCTAATGTCGGTGATAAAACGATCAAGATGAATTTGGCTGACTCCGCGGCGATACCCTAGCCAGCTCCGGCGCCAAGCCCTCGGGGCATCCATCCATGCCTTTCTAAAGGTTTACTAAGCGCCGAGCCGAGTCCATGTAGAAGTGGTAGCCCATCTTCCGATCTTGATGTGTTGATGTGGCACGGGAGTCTACAGCGCGAGACTCGATCCGTGGTACGGTCGCGATAGTTCTAGTATATACTTTTTTTTTTGGGACTTGAACGTCTATTTATGTCATCTGCATGCATACCCAAGAAGCCTGTATTTAGTTAACTCTCATTTATGTTAGGCGAAAGACAAGATAAACTAATCAATCATTCAATCAGTGTAGCTATCGCTGCGCCAAAGTCGAACGGACATGCTGTCTATATCAGACTTAATCGTCGTTTCCGCTTCGTGGTAGACCCTCGGTGCCTTCGCCGTAGTCTTCGCCATACCTCTTCCCGTCAATGATCAGAGGTTTGGTGTCCTGGAGAACAAAGATCATCCTTGCCCAGTCGGTCGTGCTCGGATTGCGCCACTGTCAATGCCGGATTTTGTCAGCGAAAGCTTCTCCGGGGCCCTTGAATCCTATAGCCCCAATCACAGTCATAACCAGACGCCGCGGATCGGACTCACAGAGTGCATAGTGGCGCGCTGCACGGCGATGTCGCCGCGTTTCATGCGCGTCGAGCTCCCATCGTCAAGGATAAGGTCGACCTCGCCCTCGACCACGATGCCGAAGTCGAGGGACTGCGTCCGGTGCATCATGCACACGTACTCCGGGGCGAAGTCTACCATGCGGCACACGGTGCCGCTCTTGACGGCGAGCCCAAGGTTGCCGCCGGCCATCTTATCGTCGTGGTAGCGGAGGTCCTGGCCGCCGTTGAGGTCCGCCGGGAACGTATTCGTGTAGATCTGATTGAAGCCCATGACCCCGTTCTCGTAGACCTTCCATGCTGCTGGGCGTGCCGACTGGAGGATGGCCTTGCCCTCGGCGTTGTGGCCGGTTATGAAGGTCGTGGTGCTCGGCAGGTTTGTATTTAGCTCGGCCGAAGCCGAGGTCGAGGGTTGGGATTTGGCTGCTTCGTCCGACATCTTGATAGTGATGTGTTCTCCTGCCTCTTTAACAAGGTGCCGCAGTACGATGTCGTTTTACTCTCCAGATGAAGAGTAGTAGAAGCAAAAACGAGGGCAGTACTGAGGGTAATAGACCAGACAAAGAAGAGCTTATTGAAGGTGTTCAGGGGTAGTCCGATCAGATCCGGTGTATAGGTCTACGCATAAGTAAGGCTCATTGAGATGAGGGGTCGGTCTTTGAGACAGATCAGATCAACCCTCGCCTCTCCTGCTGCATCGTTCCCATGCAGCGGAGTTGGAGAAGTCCGGATATCAGACTAAGAGGCCTGCTGCATATGGATGACCTAAATAGGTACAGCATCGAGCGCTGTTTATTGCCTTGGTAGCCGGATATGCATGATGCTGTTGAGCTATGGCCCATATCTCAGCGACAGCAATTGTGTTGATTCTAGAGAACCTCCCAAGGCCATAGTCAGCGCGTTTTCCTCGATGCTAAGCTCTAACCGCTACTGCAAATGGCCATTTTGGGGACCAGGGGTGCGTGAAGATTTATATATTTATATGTTTATTGAAAGTGGCAGAAAATATGAGGAGACGGCACAACAGAGGGATCTTCGAAGCCCCGGGAATTCACTACCCCAAGCGGGGTATAGATTGGTAGATGTATGTCTACCACGTGGCTCCCCAAGCCTACTCGTACCTTAAGCCCGCAACTATATCAAGATATTGGTATTTTGACGCAATCAGGTACTAGTATATATATATTAGTATATGCAAAACAAATTGGCCTTGGCGCTTTCTGTTGGTGCACTACATAGTTTACCTGTATTACTTGCTATCTGATTGATACGGGTAGATCCGCTCAGGGGACACCCCAGAATAACTGCCTTAGCTTTTTAACTTGTCGCGGGGGGATGGGGGTTAAACTGCCTGGCTCTCAGGAAGGAGACTGACTATTAGTGAAGCTCACTGCATTATTTTAACGAATAGCTATATTGATATATATATACAAAGTATCTCTGCCATTTCTAACTGGCATGGAAGCAACGCGGAAAGATATAATTCTTATGAAGGGGCAATTTCTTGCCATAGCTGCGGTTAGGCCAGGCCCTACGAAGCTTAAAGCTGCAAAGCTTGGTAGGTTTTCGTAGCATTGGATCATGGAACCGTAATGCTAGACACCATGACTTCTGTGTGAGTCATACGATATTCGATACCCTATAGTTTCCTGCCGTGGGATCCAGCAGTTGTATGGGTTTTAACAACGCAACTTCGTGGTGCGATGGCTTTCTTTAACCAGCCGGGTTTGCTTTGGTTAGGACTAAAAAGGGGCGGAACAGGCAGCAGTTCTGACTAAGACATGTCACGCAGATGTGGATGACAGGACTCGGACAAACGTGAATTTAGAGCTTCCGTGTATTGATGGATGCTGTATTCTATAAGTCCTAAGTAGAGTTAAGACTTTCGATCTTGCGAACACTTTTTAAAACGGTCTCATCTAGAGACTAAGTACAGATTCACTTCCTTAGTCTGATCGCAACCCATGCTAGCGCGAGAATAAACATGGTTAACTCGCAACGTACTTCGATCTTCCCCACGCTAGCCTTGACCCTTCTACCAACCTTTCGATATCATGAGCTTATGCTCGGCTTGCCTACATGTGCTGGGTCCTAACAGAATAGTCGTCGGCCCCGAAAGATTCATTCCTCACCATGCTTCAATCACAGATTACCTTGAAGCTGTCAGAAAAGGATGCCCATTGTGCTGGCGAGGCTATCGCCTTCTGAGGCCACCTGCGATATCTACATTACAGGTGTTGGAAGATGAGGAAGCTCGAAGCTCGATCGGCTCTACTGCTCTTGCGGTGGACAACACGACGAAGCATGGAACAAGAATATTCAAGATGGACACGTTGTATGGGCTCTCTTTCAGCCTTCAGTTGGAAGGTATTCCGGTTAACTCGTCAATCGCTTGGAACGCTCTGTTCCTCATACCAGCGGATGGTACGACTTAATTAACCGTCTCATGTTAAGCTTCACGAGACTGACTGGAGACTAGACTTGATGCGGTTCCCTCAGCAGCATGACTTACCTGCGAATACAGGCTCAACGGCTGCCATGACCACGGTCTCCCGTTGGTTGAATCGTTGTGTTTCTCATCTTTCAAAATGCCGCATTCCCAATGAATCCCATGCGTTTCGGCCAAAAAGACTTGTTGACATTGGCAAGCATCCAAGTCTATTCTCCGTCGTACCCGGAGATCAAGAACCGTCGATGGAATCATACATAACGCTAAGCTACAAATGGGGGCTGGTGAACGACATTCCACCAACAACAGAAAACGAAGAACAGCTCCGATCCGAGCGACCAATTGAAGATCTACCACGAATATTCCAGGAAGCTTTCTTTGTTGCTCGTTATATCGGAATTCGCTTTGTATGAATCGACTGCCTCTGCATCATTCAAAGAGGAGACAATGGCAAGGACTGGGCATCGGAATGTAGCCGGATGAGCGAAATCTATCAACATGTCTACTGCAATATAGCTGCCGATTATGGTTCAGAAACTAGTGGTTTATTCTTCGATAGAAACCCGGGTTTATATGACGAGGCCAGGATACAGATTCCCGATGGCAATGAGCAGGGCACTGTGGAGTGGGCCTCGGTGGACAAATATCTGTGGCGTATGGAAGTGGACAACTCGCCACTGAACAACCGTGGCTGGGTATTCCAAGAGCGCATGTTAGCAACTAGAGTTGTCCATTTCTGTAGCCAGGAAATATTTTGGGAATGTCGTGAAAACTTTCTTTGCGAGAGCTTCCCCGACGTATTACCGCCTTCAGAGCTGTTCCACCTAGGGAAGACGATTCCACTCCGGCAATCTCCGTCAGAAATATGGCCAGGCTCTGACTGGGAAGGTGATGAGAACTTTCCGGTCAATGATCTAGCTTACGAGGTGTGGGATGATATTGTCAAGGCCTACACGGCGTGCCAGTTCACCTATCCTTCGGATAAGCTGGTAGCCATTTCTAGTGTTGCTCGCCACATCAAGGCCTACATTAAAGATACCTACCTAGCAGGCATGTGGCAGAAGCGTCTTTCTGCTGAGTTGGCATGGTGGGTATATCCCGACCGAGACCGGTACATCCTTGGTGAGGAGCCGTCGTACTATGCACCATCCTTTTCATGGGCCTCCGTAAAGGGACAAATCAATTCATCAGGTCCATTCGCAATTGGGATACTAGTCCAAGTGGAGTGTGCTACACTTGCAAGCAGAAACCAAGGTCACGAAAATGACGAGCCATTTACTGATGACGTATTTGGTATCCTTTTACACTCCCCTCCATTTCAACTTAAGGTAATAGGCAAGCTCCGTTCAGCCAGGCTTTACAAACGTGAAGAATGGAAACTGGGCGTACCTAATTCAGCTCGCGACGTTAACAAAGGGGGCAGGGAAACTACCATGCATAAATTTGCAGAGGCAGAATTCTACATGGGATGTTGGCGGCATGGGCCCAACCAGGCCACTATGATATGAACGAGGCGTACCTTCACTGCATGCCTTTAAGTCTCCTGGATGCAGTACGGGGACAGTTTCGGCGTATAGGCTGGGTACTTGCACGCGATTCTGATGATATTAACCTGATGCTTCGAGACGGCGTAGAAGAGGGACTACCAGGGCGCTTCGACGGAGACCAGGGGCTCTATACGATATACCTTGTCTAGAAGATGTGTAGCTACAGTGCGCTAAGAATCTTCTACGATAGTCCATATGGTGAAATCCCACTGCACCCGATGAGGCATACTGTTCTGGATCAAAGCATAGTCAACGCAGGGTTATCAGTGAGGCCACATTTTCGTCTCTTATGAGCACGATATTGAAACCTGCTCGATTTAAAATAAGCAAGAAGAGCTGTTCTTTTACTTATATTGTTCTCTCCATGCTACATTAAAAAATCAGGTTAGGTCTATCCCACATGTCTAGTTATTAAAACGATAATAAACTCTTGAAACCCCCTATATTGCTAAAAAGTAAAGCGACGCCGGCCTAACATTTGTTTATACCCCCTTATAATTAACAATCGTAACTAGATCAATAAGAAAACCTCGCGCATGTAATAGTTAAGTAGTACTATAAGCCCCTTATAAATATATTGACTCTGCAATAACGTCTTGTGTTTCTCTCCTTCTTGACTTGGGGCTTAGATGTTGATTACCTTCAGCTATGACTACAGAGGCTTATTCCTTTATTCCCAGCATGAAGTATACTATTACAAGTAAAAAATCATATCGCCGTTGCTTTGAGCAAAGTAACCTTCCTTATTTACAGGCAGTCTGTAACTCAGCGGACGGATTGTTGACCCGCCATGAGAAGGGTGAGTATCCTAGACCTGGCATGCAGTATTTTCGGCTAATAATCCCTTAGATGCATACAATCCGGTTTTGTAGCTTTTGCCAGTGGCACTCCTTCATCTTTCCTTATATGCATACGTTGTCCACCTACGACACAGCTTCTCTAATCTCAATATGCTCTCTCACATATGGCGTTTATCTATTGCAAACATGGCTATCCAGTAGGAGTCGTCCCTTTGTACTTTATGGACTATGCAGCGCGTAAGCTCTCGAATAGGGGGTGAGCTAGCTTGGCCGCGTCACATGCAGTGAAGGCAGGCAGCTGCGCGAAATCTGCAATACCTTGGCTAACGAAAGAAGCCTTGTTTTAATAGAGTCTGTGATACCCACTCGCGCACGACTTTGGGACACTTACGCAACATCAGCATTACTTCGGGCTGTTTCTGGACGATAACCGATAGAAATAGGCAGGGCACTCCGGAGACATGTAAGACAGCGACACAGGGCAAGAGGATTCTGTGGATTTGGGGTATGTGATGTATGATCATGATTAGGAGTGTGAAGTCCGGTTGTTCACAAGTTTCATAGGAGTAATAGACATAGAAGATTCTAGCTCCAAGAGAAACGTTATGCAAGATAGGTTACTCTTGTAGGATCAATCAATATCAGATTTTGGTGGTCTTGCGTATTATAACAAGAAAGCTTAAAGTCGAATGGCCGCACCAATGACAGTCATTCCAACTCATTGCGGTGCATAAGGTCTTCCCATTTCTTGCAGAAACCTTCGAATACGGGTGTGTAAGTCATAGTAGGCGATATGGTCATAAGAAACGGTAGGCTATAAAACGGAGTGCCAATCCACTATAGTTGAAAGTGACACTTAAACGTTTCGCTTAAAAGTCCTTCTCATCTATCAAGAGATTCATCTGATATTGCCAAGAGAAGCTGTGCAGGAGCTGTTCTCCGCAGGCGATGGTGTGATTTGAAATCATTGCGGCACAGCAGTGCCAAGTATCCATCCTAACTTCTTTGTTCCGTTCCAGTAGTCATTCGCATGTGTAATTTTCGAAGACTCCCTTTTTTTTTTCCGCCGATACATGTGAATATTGAGAGTTGGGAGTGCTCCTGTCGAGCGTGACGAGACTAGATCCGAAGAAGAATTAGATTAGCAGGGTCAAGCTGCAGAGGAATCTATTTCTAGGCTCTTTCACTAACTGTCTAAGGTAAGGCTTAGCTATGAATGATACTATCATCGCTTAAATCTGACCCTTGCTAGTTGCCAACCTAGCACCTTCAAGTACATTTTTGAGAACACTTCCTTTGTGCAGCATGCAGTAGTGCACTCCTTCGAGAGCTTACGGGCGACGCGTTGGTGCTACCATATGAGTGCAACGTCGGGGTAAGCTTCACTGAGTATCACCCCGGATTAAGGGAGTTTACTGGCACGTCCCTTATTTTATGATGAGGGGAAATAACACTCCCTAGTCGCAGCTCTCACTCCATGCAACGCGAAAGCAAATTGACGGAAGGTTAAAAACGTCGGTTCCATGCTTGCCATCGAGGGCGTGCTTGGGAAACTGCTATTTTGAGACCACTTAACACCTTCCGATACACATAAGTCTCGGAATTATAGCTTGCCTCTGTTTGTTTACCCGAAGAGACCATTTCCGCAGACTGCCCGCTCAGCCGAGCTTCCTTTAGCTAAGGGGTCGCAATGTTCAGGACAACTGAGCGCCTCATTCCAAACGTCGTTAAACAGCTATCGGCCCAGAAGCGCCGGTATGCTACCATTGTAAATGGCGATGGCAATTATCGGCACCTGACTTTCCACGATCTCGACAATGCATCAAGCAGAGCGGCCTGGTTCATTGACCAGAACCTCAAAGACCAGGATAAGTTTCTGTACATGGGTCCTAATGATGTTAGGTATCTCATCTGGGTCCTAGCAGCTATGAAAACTCACAAATGCGTAAGCACCACAACTCGTTCGATAGCTCAAGCAATCTACATGCGTCATGCTGTTTAAATCCGAACAACTCTGGCCAGTAGGGCGAACTGATTGATTGACAGGTTGTGTTTCCATCACCGGGCAATACTATCCCAGCTAATACTGGCTTATTCCAAAAAGTCGGCGCCACAATGCTTTTCCACGCTCCTGAAGTACGTGATATGTTATCACCGCTTCTAGATGCAACGAAGGCTACAATTACACCAGTCGTGACATTGGGCTATGAAGAACTTCTCAGCGAGACAGCCGTGGAAGTTTACTCATTCGAGGGAACTTTTGACGAGGTCTGTGAAACGCCATTCATGGGTCTTCATACCTCCGGCACCTCAGGTCATCCAAAGCCCATCTACTGGAACCATAAGGCTGCTGCAACAATGGCGTCTTTTCTCGATCCCAGTATTCATGGACCAAACGAGAATGATCAAAACGCTTTGCGAGAACTCATGTTTGGCACCACCGTAGCCGTGCTTTTCCCATTATTCCACGTGAGTTCATACATAATGCAAAAAAGTTTGGCATGACCCCTGGCTTATGTGTGATATGCGCTCCAAGTTCGGTGGCATTGCTCCACTACTTTCTAGCATCCACTGCGAGAACACCGTAGTCCTGCTATGGCCAGGCACGCGCCCGGCACCGGCAAATGTTACCACACTCCTTCGAGTCGCCAAGTGTACAGCAGCTTTCTTACCTCCAGCGATCCTCGAGCCCATGGCCGGCCACCCTCCCGCCCTAGAAGCATTGAGTCTGCTCGAATGCGTAGGATATTCTGGCGGAAGTGTCAACCCAATTCGCGGTCAAGAACTGGCAAAACATACTCGCAAGTTTTTCCCCATAATGGCAAGCACTGAGGGTGGGCCTGTGCATTCTGTCTCACCAGAAGATAGCTCACACTGGAACGCCTTCAAGTTTATAGATGTAGGCCAAAGAATGGAAGAAGTTGCCCCTGGCTTCTACGAGCTGGTATTCCCACGGACCGACTTGATCAACAAAACCAATGCATATTTCCATACTTTTTCTCATCTTCAAACGGAGTATCGCACCTCTGATCTCTTCTCACCTCTCGAGGGTCAGGACACTTGGTGGGTTTACCGGGGTCGTGCAGACAACTGGATGACTCTATCTACTGGCTTGAAGATGGATCCAACCGATGTGGAACATACCATCAGCTCTCACCCAGACGTTTCAGGAGCAATCATCGCAGGTGCTTTTCGTTTTCAGCCTTGTTTGTTAGTTGAACTCAAGCAGCCCCCTGTTGACCAAGAGGCCCAGGCCAAAGCACTTGACGCTTTATGGCCGACCATTGCTGAGGCTAATGAAAAGGCACCTCGGGCCGGACGTATTCCACGAGAATTGGTCATATTCGCGACCGAATCAAAGCCATTCTTACGAGCCAGTAAAGGCACCATACAGCGGGTCTTGACAATAAGAGAGTACGCCAGAGAAATTGATCATTTATACGCCTCGGCGGAGGAGACTCTGCTAACCAGCGGGCTTCCATCCCTTGAATCGACAGACTCTGAAAGCATAGTAACTCTGTTGAGAGCCATATTTTCCCAAACACTGTACGACACAGATGCTTTCATCAATGCTGATGATGACTTGTTCTCACGTGGTCTCGATTCTCTTGGCATCTCCATCGCCTTAGCTCGACTGAAGGCTGCTCTCCGACTGCATGGTGTCGGTGATGAAAAGCTACAATTGATCAAGAATCAGGTCATATACAAAGGGCCGACTCTCGCACAGATGGCAGATGCAATTTCCAGTATCTTGTCTAGTGGAACGGCCGAAGGGAGCGACTCTCTGGTCACCCAAAAGACCCTGGACCAGATGCTAGAGACTTATGAGCAAAAGCTTATAAAGCTCCTGGACGGAGGAGACCGAAAGAATTCCACAGCAGCTACACACAAGGAGCACATAGTTGTTCTAACAGGGTCCACGGGATCGGTGGGATCATACATACTGGCTTCGCTTATCGCTAGGAAGGATGTCAAGAAGGTTTTTTGCCTTAACCGAAATCCAGACGCCTCGAAGAAGCAAGTAGCATCATTCCGAGCTCGCGGTCTGTCTGGTCTGGATTCAAACGATGGCCATGTGGTCTATCTACAAACAGCACTACACGAACCGAAACTCGGACTATCGGATAACGAGTATATGACACTCGTACGCGAAGCTACAAGCATTGTCCATAACGCTTTCCCAGTCAACTTTCTACTAAACCTCCCAGCATTTGAACCCCAGTTCCAGGCTCTGGTAAACCTGGCCCAAGTCACCATTGACGGTGATAGAAGCCCGACATTATTGTTCATCTCTAGTATTAGCGCTGGAATGCCTATCACAGCACAGAACTATGTTGTTCCGCAAGCAGTGCTTAGCAGAGACGACGCAAGAGACATCCTTCACCAAGGCTACGCACAGGCTAAGTATGTATGCGAGAGGCTGCTTGAGAAGTTTGCTTCGGCGTCGCAGAACAGAAGGGCCGCCATTCTTCGCGTTGGACAGGTTTGTGGTCCAATTGAAGGGCCTGGAACGTGGAACCGATCGGAGTGGACGCCTTCTCTAGTCATCAGCTCCAAGTTTTTCGGCGCATCCCCAAAGTCTATCGGCAATCTTACAGTCAATTGGGTGCCCATCGACAAGCTAGGGAATATTGTCTCTGAACTCATCACAGCCACTTCAAGCGAAGAGTGCAGTGCTTTCACTGTATACAATATTGTCAACCCAACGGTAACCCCTTGGGAGGACTTACTTCCAGCCTTAGAGAAGATTGCCCCAACAGTGGTAGAAGCTAAGGAATGGCTCGAACGTTTGGAAAGTAGTGACAAAGGGCATCACATGATCAATGAGAACCCCGGTGTTAAACTAATTGATTTCTACAAGGAAACTATGCTAGGAAGCCCGGTAGAAATCAGCACCAAGATGGACAACATCCTCGAAGTGAGTGAAACAATGAGGAGTTTGCCTCGTGTTGAAATCGAGCATATGCGGCGATGGATGCAAGGTTGGGGTCTTTAAGAGACGCATGATCTGACATGGCTGCTATCTGTCCATGAGTGGTAAGTCTATTTAGCGCCATGAATTGATTTATTTTTGATATAGCTCTTCGCTTGATACTTCATCCGAGGCGATGTAATGATACGTCGAAAATGAGAAGCACTCTTGATAAAAGACTTACTCGCTCTATATTGATGCCCCGAGGCGAAATTTATTTACAGACTTATTACAAGAAAGTCTTATAGAGTGAAACTGCGCTGTGAACCATAACACCACGAGAAAATAAGATATAACTAAGCCAGGCGCTTGACCTTGTCTGCAGCTATCATATAGAACCATGACGAGAAGCTGCGCGCTCCTGAAGCTCAACCCCTGTACTATAAGCGTCTTCACTGCTGTCGCACAAGCGACCCCTTTCTTCCATGGAAAGGCGCATCAGGAACTTTACTGTATCATCGAACAAAGGAGGACTACATGTACGGCGTATAATGCATATGCACAAGGTGATGAATAGATACGGTACATTTACTGAGTTCAGACTCTTTGTACAGCGATAAGAACCGAGCAGCAAACCTGCAGCCAAGCATTCGTCGGAAATGCGGCACCGATGTGCTCGCCTGCGAGCCGATACAGAAATCAAACCTCGTTATCGAATCCTTCTCGGATCAAATTGAGTGGACCCCTAGTCGCGATGCTACAGGAGAGGCAAGTTTGCCATAAAGCTCGACGTATCTTTGCCAATTCTATTCAGCACGTCGTATTGTAGTATTCCGCATTGTTGCCCAATTAAACATGCCTAAATATACATAATAATTCGCTATCCTACCCAGTATATATCGAGGAGATAATTCTTCATCAGGGGGGCAAAATGTCTAGGGCACCTTCTAGACCACGCCTGGAGGATTGAGGGGCCTGTTGATGACGGCATTTATCAGTAGACAAACGTTTTTCTTATGTTGCATTGCAGGTAATATTGCGACGCACCACAGTAAGACCACCCTACAGATGACCAACCAACAGGAGTCGTCGTCTCCATCTAAGCATAAAACGAGGAGGTAGCAGTTGCCCGATCCCGCCAATCCTTCTTTGGAACGATGCACCACGACCCCAAAAGTCTTGGCTCACTCCCAGGATGACCCGGAGGCCGATACAGCACCAGGGATCTGTTTCCACTGAGGTGTGAGAGATTTGTCGGGGTTGTCGGGGCTTCCCGAAATTTGGTGTGCAGAGTTTGGAGAAGTGGCACAGGTGGTTTTCTCAGGGGTCGCACCTAATCTATATAGTTGATATGTAACTGAGGCTCTCTGCAGTCTGCAAGATGATAGCATCCACAATATCTGCCAATTGTTTACACTACCAACTGACCACTTGGTCGTGTTTTTAATATCTCTCTTTGCGGCTTCGTCGCTGCGCTGGCTGAGATGGACCCCAATCGGCCTGGCCTTGAGCCACCTCCAGGTGTGATACCTGAGTTCGACAATCCTCCCAACGACAACAGCCAGGCAAACGCGGGGATTGCTATCTGCCTTCTTCTCGTATTTACCTCAGTTTCACTTCGCGCATACTCTAAGCTTTTTTGCGTCAAACAAGTTCACTTCGAAGACTGTAAGCACTTCAACTGTAAACACCACCTGTTATTCGATAACATCCTAAAACTCGATGTCACTTAAGATTTAGCATTACTGGCTCTTGTACGCACGCGAAACTCACTGCAAGTCGCCTCGGCTTACTAGGATACAGGGCCCATACATCGCGTTCGTGTACGGGGTGTATAGTCTCTATAACCTCACTGGATATTATGTACACCAATGGAATGTGCATATCAAGGTCTTGCCCGATGCTCTTTACGTACGCCTCTGCAGCCTTTGATTGAAGTGTACAAAATCTGACCCGAGATAGATCATCTACATCAGTACTGCCTTTTTCGAGGCTACTATGGGCACCTTGAAGACTGCCATTCTCCGAGAATGGATTCGACTTTTTGTGCCCCGAGGTACCAAAAACGGGTTCTACTGGGCCTGCATCATCATTATGGTTCTCAACATATTATACTACACTGCATCAATCCTAGCGTCCGCCCTCTCATGCTTTCCTCATGAGAAGATATGGAACAAATCTCTCCCTGGGACATGTGTGAACAGCAAGGTCATCTTCGTCTCTAGCGCCTCTATCAACGTGGTTTCCGACGTATGCATCTTGATTCTTCCGCAGAGAATAATATGGCGTCTCCATACCTCGAAACAAAAGAAAATTGCCGTCTCTTCGGTTTTTGCTATTGGTGTCATGTGCGACTTCTCTATCCACTACCTCAATGACTCATATCGCTAATCAGTTACTATCTAGTGCCTGTCTGACGGCGGCAGTACGGCTTGCCGAGGGCGTCGTGTTCCTACTATCAGAAGACGTTATATACACTATATCAGCAGTGTCTCTTTGGTGCCTCGCTGAATTGTCGGTCGCCTTCGTGGTCTTCTCGTTACCGGCTATCCCCAAAGCCTTCGCAGGGAACACGTGGATTAAACGAGTCCTCGTATCCTTATCCTTGTGGTCTAGGTCAGTAACCGGCCGGTCAAGGATAACCGAATCTGCAAGCTCTACGCGTAAGAGCAAGACCGGCGATGCGATCCGTCTGCAAAACCTACCCAGGTCACAAGGCATAAAGTCAGAATCGAGAGAAGAGCTACATCCTTCGAGTCAATTGGAAGCAGGCATTCTTCGTACGACTAGGATCGATGTTAGAGGAGTCCCTATTGACGATCATCAGCGTGATGATAGTTTTAGCCAACAGCATGTTTGGATGTCGAATAGGGATAGCCCAAGCCCCGGAGTAAAAGGCAGCTACATGAGCAACTGAGATGGGGCTAGCGTTTGTTTATTATTAATTCCTCGCCTTTCACATCTGACTCTGGGACTGAAGGCAGCGATGTATATTGACTGGTATAATAGACACTCATTTTGTTGTATTATATTACGACCACTTACTTCATAATGCAGTTCTTCACATACTCATTCAGTTCTATTGCGCTCTCATGTCAACAACCGCCTTGATTGCTAAGCGGGTCACGGTTTACGTTGGGATAATGCACAAGAACTCGTGTCTGGGGATTCTGGGGTTTATTACTTTTAAGCAATATTCTTGTCGTATATACTATAGGAGTCTCTCTCGTATACAACATCACGAGGGGATCTAAAAATACTCGTAGCAATCAGTTCTGAACTTGAGCATGGAGACACGGCCACCATATCTTGGCCGATAATTTATCAGCGATGAGGTTGACAAGCACTTTATGTTCTTGTTATCCTCTGCTTAAAGCTGATTTGCGCGAAGCTATTGTTACTAATGTTAGCATCATCTTTTCCGTGCGCATAGCCGCTGTTGCTGCGACAGTAACGTTGGCGCGTGGCGAAGGAACATGCGATGTGGAACAGGCATTTTCGGCTATCGGAATGGCTGCATATGGTGGCTGTAGGCCAGTAACATCATCGCGACTGTGACCCGGTGTGTTGGGAACGCCAAGCATTGTGTCGTTGGCTTTTAGTAGCAGATGTCATGCATCCCGCAACGCAAGACATCGTCCCAATAAACTATTAACAGTAACCCGAAGATACTTGGTATGTCAGCTGATCTGTGTCGATCTTCCCCTCCTCAGTTTCTTTGTATTTTAGTTCTTACCTCGCTCACCGCTGTGCCGTTCTACTAAGTCGATTGCGTCAATGGTATGTTTACAATAGAATGAACTGTGCCTCAGGAAGATGCCCAACACGTCATCCAATTTTCCGAAACTTTATCTTCAAGTGTTCTTCGACTTATTTATTGGCTCGTTACACTTAGCCATGCATTCTGCTTCATCAATTATAGGCCCGTCGTGATTCCATGCTCCAGTTGCAAGATGAACCACATCTCAGTAATGTGACGACAAGTTCAATAGGAAATGTGTCACCGTCCAACTACACCATTCTCAGGACGATTGCAGGTTGAACTTCACCATTAATGCCTATTGTTATGCTATCCATAATTCCCGCTACCATATTTGTAGGCTTTCTGACTACTATATCTGGCACCAGCAATGTAGCAACTGCAGCATTAACACAAGTGGATGACTGTAATTGCATTACCAGCAGGGGCTTGACAATGGGCACCGAGGCGAACCAAGAGATAATTGAAGCCTCCCTTACCGCTCATCCAAATGCCACGGAAGGCTATCCCATCCCTAGCCCAATTCTTTTGCTGGCTGGCAGCAGATTATATCTAGATGATACGACAGTGGGCAACTGGTTATGGTCCATCGTTGTAGCACCTGATCTCTATCTCTCTCTCTGTCAAACGTGAGCTTTACATGAACGCGACGATCAGGATCCGTCATACTATACGGGCGGAAAGATGGCTTTCGACTGGCTCTTGTCACTCGTACATGTCAAGGACAAACTCACCGTTGACGACGAAAGGGGAGATCTGTCTCTTCTGTTGAGAAATCAACGAACCGTTATTCACACGAGCCACGGAATGATAATGAAACATGTGGTAGTGTAATGACGGACAAAGGCATCGCTAATTTAGAACAGGCGGCAGCTGCTTCTTAAGAACGCGGCATATGTTCGTTACCAATGATTACCTATAAACCCCTTCTATGGCCGTCTCGGGGATAAAAGCTTGATATTCATCAATAACAGCTGTGACATACCTCCTTACAATGCATCGATATAAGGGTCTGGAGAAAGGGGGTTAATGCAGCTGTTTCCGTTTGGCGATAAGAGCACCTACAAGAGTGGGTAGACAGAAAGATATATATTATCGGAAACCTGTCCTGGTCTGTGAAAACCAGCTCCACGTCACGGGAATGCTGGGCGTAAATGCACAGCGTCTTTGTCCTGCGTGCATGCAGTGGATGCTGTTGGGGGGAACACAGCCCCTACGGGAGACTTTGAGAACAGAGGGAGTTCGCTAGGCGCTAGATGGGCTACCGCAGGAGTCATCCTTACTTAATTTATGGTGGTACATTAGAGTAACGGCAGTTTTCTTCTTAAGTTAGAGTAATACCTATCTTGTTGATCAGTTGGAAAGGACGACTTGCAATAAAGATTCGGTTCGGAGATAAAGATACAGTCACTTCTCCAGATCCTACATGGTTATGGATAGTGAATAAGGAATTCTATGTTATATTTGTCCGCTTATCTGATGCGATACTAGGTAATCCTGAGCTACCCGTTATTATTTCGGCTGTTAACTTTCTGTTGGAGATCGATTTTCAATTGTGATAAGGGTGCCACTATGTCTAAGCACGGGCTGGGCTATATACGGGGGCTTTATTGACCCGATAGGTACGGGGTAGGTTCGATGGGGATATTCTGGGGTCTCTTTAAGTGTCAAAAGCTCTATCAGAGGTGAGAATCGAGAGTGGTCGAGTTGCACTGAGGCTACCCATATGTTGATGCAAGATTGTTAATACATTTGCAAGTGAATACCTGTAGCACTATAAGTAGGCGTAGTTACTATTGAAGGGGCTTATGAATTACTACCCTACTTAAAGCATGGTGTTGGAACTATAGCCTTGTGCCAAAAAATATTTTAGGGGTTCCTCGCAACAATTAGATTATTATGAAATCCAATATCAGGCAATCCAGATTTTGTTAACGTATTACCGTATGGAGAAAAAATCCCTCTGTCTGGACATCCTGTTTCTATGACAATCGAAGATTCCGCCAGTCCTGTCAGGCTATCGCTCTCAACTCCGTGTGTCGGAAGGGCTAGGAGCCAATAGACCAATACAACTTCATGTCTACTAACCCATTTCTACCTACCTGCCGTGGAATTAGTAGGCTATCTATTCACTCTGGGACAAAGCATCCTAACAGGTTCCAAGGCTCCTTCGACTAATCCTGGCGTATTCGTCCTTGGTTCATCAAAAGCAGCCCGTCAGTTGTCGCAATCAACGCCCTGGAGCCTCAGCATTAAGTTGCTATATTCAACTTAAATTAGTAGCTTTCACAATCCTGACCTTGGAACAAAGATATATATCGTCATAAATGAGGTGACCAAAAGATCGGAACTTGCACGGCATCAGGAATGAAAGATACACTTTCGTACGTAAACAGAGATCCCGCGTAGCTCGAACCCGAAACTAAACCCCCCTCTCATATAGGAAATAGACTGGTTGTATACTACAGCCAGTTGAAGTTTATCTCGCCTCATATCATCGATCCCAAAACCCCAGTTACAGTGATACACGTCGGTAGGAATATGATATCGCTTGAAATAGCGCTAAGCGCGATTATCAAAAGACGACAATAATCAAGCAGTAATCAAGTAATATCTATAGGCGATCACATACGAAGACCTTGAATTTTTTTTTCTGTCTAGCTCACTGGATCTAGTGTCTATTATAATTGAACGGCAAAGACTATAATATGGAGCAATCTTGTCACGATATTGCTATGTTCGTACTGTCAAAGGCTCTATACCTCGTAATTCCGACTTTTAGGTCGGTAATAGATAATTGCCGTTGCGTGAAGATTATGAACACCTCTTAGCGGTCTATATATGTCCATATAGGAGAGGTTCCTTTATCCATCGCCTATGCCTCATCATGTATCGAGAACGTACACTCGTGGCATGAAGTAACGCGCCGATTGTCATGATCAAATGGCATCATACCTCCGCCTATCTAGAACTGCCTGCCATAAAAATCGGTGATCGCATACTATTCAGAGGTGAATATTTTAATTCCTTTCTCATGGAAGATAACCTTAGAACGGCATTTCTTGTGACTAGCTACAAAACTCTCCCTTCTCAGAGCAGACCCAACATTGTTACCCAAAGAGAGCATTCTTCCCGTAGCTTTATTGTCTTATCCAGTCTCGTGTTGTCGTGGGCATTGCAGCTGACGTTGAGACGCGCTGCGCCATTGGCTGGCGATAAGGAACATTGTCAGGTGGGTCTCCGCAAGACCACCTCCTTCTTCTCTATCAGCGGGAGATGAGCGCAGCCGGTATGCTGCGCTCGCCATGAAAAGACCCGACCGAGCCGATTCATTGGTAGATAGATGGGTGGGATGTTCCCGTGAACGGAGGAAGATTGTTGTTCAGAGGATCCGTTACGGCGACGTCTTCTGAATGCTATTATACAGGCGTCCTAAAGGGGGTCGGCATAAGGAATTCAAGCAAGATATACAACTACCATAAATGGCATTTAATGATAATTAACACATGTCAGCCGCCTAGTTGTAAGATGACTCGCATGTATCAGCTGGCTTGTACAGACGACATTATCTGGCTCAAATATTTCGAGCGCCTGAGTAACCATCTACCTCTAACATATCGATGCAGGTCATATCACAGCGTCTCGATGTTTCACGTGATTCTCAAATACTACCTTGACTACATACTCGACCTACTCTACTACTTAGCTCAGTTTTATGTATCGACGCACGTAAACGTAGATCTACAGTAGATGCAGATATACATAGGAGCCATCTCCTCAGCAATCCACTTTTGATCATATGTGGGTTGCTTTAGTAAGTAGAGAAGAGAGTACACAAGAATAGAAACATCCGGTCGCCTAGACTAGACCGGAGAATACTGCTTCACCTATTTATACCTATCGCCTCAACTCTTTCCATAACAGTGGTGCAGTAGTCTCAGCGGTTAGACGCATGGCTACATGTGCGCACAGGCCTGTAAGATGTAAGATGCTTGTAGAGTCGTGTCCATCAATACCAGTACAGCGGTCCCGCCAAGGAAACAGGGTCTCTGCCTTTTCCATATCCACACCACTTAGGATCCAAAAGTGGGTGGAAAATGCAGCAGTAACTTTGCCGAGTTCTGTCGGTACCTGGATGAGCCAAGAGAAACAACTGCATGCGAAGTATAGGGACCCAGAGTTAGCGTACCTATACGAGTGGCTCGAACATGCGCCGAAAACCGCTCGATTACCCGGTAATGCCTCCTTGTGTCTGTTTAATTGTCGCCTGACTTGGTGGCCACATGTAGATGCACTCTACTCTCTGTTTAATACATAGAATGGTATAATGTTAGCTAACCTAGGTATATATTATATCTATTTACCAAGTGTCTGTCCAATTTTATGTATCTGGTACAGCATGTTGAGCTTGAGATTCGGTGTAAGTGCGTTAGTGAACCTCATCATTGACGACTTACGTAAATCATTATACTGCAAACTGACCGGGTGGCCACGAGTCGACCCGACTCCGACCGGACCGCCGGCGAGCGGAATCCTTCAGACAATTTGTGAGAAAGAAGAAAGGCTAGAGGCGAAAAAGACGGGGAAAAGACAATAAACAGGCGCGCGAACGAACCAAACTTGAACGCACCCCGCAGAAACGCGCCCGTAAAAGCCCACGCGCTCACGATCCGCAATGCGGCCTAGACCAGGTGTAGTAGATCCCGAGTATTTTCCTCCCGGCCTAAGCCAGCAGCAATTAGTTGCTGGTCTGGATAGCTAGTTATACATAGCTCGGTCTGTTACTTAAACTCGTTCTCAATACACTAAGAGGCATCTACTTGGTAAACTTGGATACTATGTCGTTCCTGTAGTCTAGGTGAAATAACTACATTCATGCACTTATACACGGCCAATCTGATACTTGCTGAGTTAGCTCTTATTTAATTTTCTTTTTCTCTTCTTCGTTTATTGTCGTCATCACTTTTCCCTCTTCCAAGCCCTCCTTAATTCTCGTCTTATTGCATACTACTGTTTATGATTGATTCTGTTCTGTCTTTTTTCGAACCCCTCCAAGTGCACTTGCATGACGATTGGGTTCCTCCTTGGTGTGCTGGCTGCCAAGCAGATCCCTGTGTGCTCTGACATCAACCAAGCTAGGTATTCATGCCGGCACTGTTCCGGTTATAGCGCTGCGCTCTCGGAAACCAAACCTTCTCTCTTTTTCCCTCCTATCTTTTTTCTTTTCTTCCTTTTTGCAGGTCACCGTCCGTGCCTTTCGTCCAGATTCAATTTTTACAAAACACGCAAGATAATCCCCTGATTCCGTGTTCCAATCGCCCGGCATAGATACATCCAGGACGTACTTACTTATAGGTACCTTACTTATGCAGGCGGATTACTCTAGTCGGCTACTGTACCTCTCCCTTTGCCAAGTACTGCCGAAATAGGTAAGTACCTACCTACCCAACTAGAGCTAGCAGCTAGCAGCTAGCTAAGTACGCTCGGCTATGCTGCATACCTCACTATCTGTACCTACCACATACCTGCTAGATAGTAGTACGTACTTGAGTACTTGAGCCAATCAGCCAGTTAATCAATCAACCAGTCCGGCCAGCCAACCGACGACCTTCGGCAAACCACGTCCAACCAACCCCATCGTCTAGCTCTGCTCCCAGACAACATGATGGAAAACACGGACGGCTGACAAGAAAAGAAAGACAAGAAAGAGATGAATAGAGATTAAGGCTCTACTTTTATCGTGTATCTACAGGATACTTACCTGTTCGAGGCGGGCTTGCTGGCCCTGAGGCTGAGGCTACCTCCCTACGTACTTACGTACTTTACCTAACTACAACGTCGCCACCTCGAACCTAGTCGTCTTCCCCGCCATCAATCACCACTGCATGCCGTCGGCCGCCTGTCTCAGGCTTCTCCCCCTTCAGATGCTATTTCTATAGCTCCTAACATCGCGACTCTCGGCCGAGCCTGTTTGGAGGTAAAGAGCAGGGTGACGAACCTTGGGATTACGTCCTCTTCGACTCGTCCTTGCCTTGACCTGACGACAACGACGACGACGATCATCACAATCACACTCTCGACTCGACCATATCTATATCTATATTCATTTTCATATTCATATTCGAACCACACTCGCAATCGCACTCACATTCGCCCATCACCATACGGATGACAAACAAGCAGCTCTATCTACATCTATACGAACGTCTATAACCCACCTACACCGCCAGCCATGGGGAATACTCACACAAAAGAAGAAAGGACCGGCTCGCACCACCACGGGCCCACGGGCACGGCCGGCGAGCCCAGCGGCACACACGGGTCGGGCCGCCATGGCGAATTCTCTGGCACGCGACGGGCCAGCCGCCCCGACCTGAGCCCGCTGGGTATCGCCGTGCTCGGCGGCTCTGGCTCTTCCGGCTCTCGCCATCATCAGGACGTGCCTTTCGAACGGCGCGAGACCAAGCAGGAACGTGAGGCCAGGAAGCTCGAGAAGGAGCGCGTTGCCCGCATCAAAGAGCGCGAGCGCAGCATGAAGGAGGAGCATGTCGACGGCGGCTATCTCGTCACCATGGGCATCTACACGGCGCCTGAGGACTTTAGCAAACCCGCTGTGCGCCAGCTGCAGGTGCGTTGTTTCATTGTCATGTGAATCTCGTCACGAGTCTGTTGTCCTCGTTGCTGCTGCTGCTGTTACTACTACTGCTGTTATTGTTACCGTTGCTGTTACCGCGACTGGGGATTTATTGATATGGGCTGTGGAAAGTCCCCCTTTTGGTTAAGTGGCTGGCTGGCTAACCTTTGTCTGTGTTTCCGAGTTCTAGATCGAGAGGAAGATAGCGCCCTTCTGGCGAGGTCTTGATGATTTCAAAGACACTTGGGCTGAGCATCAGATCATCTCCGCCGCTCGCGGCCTCGAAATACCTCCGGCCGATCAAGTTCCCGAACATCTCGTCCCACAGCCGCCGTCGCACGACTCGCCCGAAGCCTCCTCCTCAAACTTGAACAACCTGACCGTCCCTATGGGAGCACGTACTCTGTCTGCTTCGTCGGACCGGACTGCTTCATATCCCGGGTCCGCCGTGACCTCTCCGACATCGCCTGCCCCTCCGAAAGCTACATCGCCGCTGAAGCAGCCCAAGAAGGCACTGGCTGCCGCCTTGAACCTGTCACGAAACAACTCCCAGGCAGACATTGCCCCGCGGGAGATCACTCTGCCGCATGATCCCTTTGTCAATGGTCAAGCCTTAGAGGTCTTTCTGTACAAAGACGGCGAAGAATGCCCCCTGTGTCTTATGTATTACCCTCCCTATCTCAACCGGACACGCTGCTGCTGCCAGGTGATTTGCAGCGAGTGCTTCGTTCAGATCAAGCGTCCGGACCCTCACTTTCCGGAGCACCATGGAGATGGGCCCAATCCGGCCGAATCCGAATCAAATCCCGACGAGCGAAACGAACGCCTTATCATGGAGCCCGCCAAGTGTCCTTACTGCACCCAGTCCGATTTTGGTGTGACGTACGAACCGCCACCGTTCCGACGTGGCCTAACTTACGCTCTCCCACCCTCGAGTCTCGGTACCATGAGTACCGCCATGTCGTCTACGAGCTCTGTAAACTCGAATCTTTCGCCACAAGCTGCGAGTCCCAGGCCAAGCCGCAGGAGGGCGCAGAGTGTGGCGGCAAACGCACCGGGTGTCGTTACTGCCGATCGCATACGGCCGGACTGGGCGGGAAAGCTCGCCACAGCTCGCGCCCATCAACGTCGCCGAGCTGCCGCCGCCGACGCTCTTCACCATGCCGCTTTTGTCATGGGAAACCAGGAGTCGCGGACATTCTTTGGCCGCTCCTCTCGATTCACCCGGAGAGCAGCTGGTCGTGGTGCCGAGAGTCCCGCTAGTAACACGAATGCCCATGACGGCGCTGACGATTCACCTCCCGGCCATGACCCTGGTGGATCACCTTCTGCCGCTCGAGGTGGCGTAACCCGAGAGCGAATCGACGCGGCCCACCTCGAGAGCCTTATGATGGCTGAAGCCATAAGGTTGAGCTTGGCAGACGAAGAAGAACGGAGGAAAAAGGCTGAGAAAGAGGCTCGCAAGGAGGTTAAGAAGCGGGAAAAAGAAGAGCGTAAGGCGGCTAAGAAAAAGGGAGAAATGTACAGTGGTGGCAGTGCCAGTGCAAGTTCCCTGAGCCTTGGACTTGGGCGGATACGAGGCAACAGTGGCACAGGCAATTTGCGAGTGGATGCCAGCGTGGCCGCTGCTAGCACTGCTGCTGCTGCTGCCGAAGCCTCGGCCCCTGGGTCACCTACAAATGATAAGGGTAAAGGCGTGGAACGTGGGACGGCTAATGAGGCGTCTACGACTACTGCCAGTACCTCATCTACCTTACCTATACCAACACCGCAAATCACACGAGGATCATCGCATCTTCGTCAGATGAGCAACGCTAGCTCAATCAGCTCAAGCGGTATCGATAGTATGCCTGCCAGTTATACTGGGAAAAGTCACGCCGACGATCCGTACGGCAGCGCCCTCAATCTCGGAGAACAGAGTGACCAGGGCGAGAGTCCAGGTTCCGAGCCTTTATTTAATTTTAGGAGCTTAGCAGAGGTAGTTGGAGTTTCCATTGATGGCGAAGGTGATCATGCCGATGAGAACACAATGAAAGCCGAAGACATCAGGGCCAAAGATCATGATGGAGCGCATGGCGAGCATGTTGAACATGCTATCTCTTCATTCCCCAACGAGGCGTCTGAGGTGAAGAGTGACGATGAGTCGAAACATGAAAGTAAGGAGACTACACCGCAAATTCTGGCAACACTGGGAGAATCTGTCCCTGATGTCCTCGTGACCCCGGAAACGCCGGCGCCGATTGGCGATGACGACGAAAATTCCAAGAGACTAGGGCACTTCAACACAAGGGAGAGATCGAGTGAAGTGACTCGGTGAGATGAAAGAAGAGAAGAAATACGCTCTCCACCCTCGATCTTTATTCTTTTCCTTCTTCGCAGTCTCTTAGGGAAGCAGGTATGTGACGCGACTACGGGGTGTTGGGATTTGCTATGTCGATTTGTTTGTATAGATACATGACAACAAGTTAAGCTCAACGGAAGCATATGGGTTCTCTGCTTCGCTTCGGTTAGCTGCTTACTTGATTTACACCAGGCGCTGGAGTCTGAAATGGGACTGTAACATCTATGTAGAAAGGAGGCTAACCCGGGCTGGCATTGTTTGTTATCATCATCACTATCATCATTATCATCATTGCCGTCAATATCTCTTTTATTTGAGTTACTCAGACTCGTGTTTCTTTTTTCATTGCTATTTCACGCCATTCGCGATCTTGACTTGACGTGGAAAGCATCCCCTCAAATGCTTACTTGGCTTATGGTACCCAATGAGGGATCTGTTATAGTGCGTGCATAATCAATGCTGCCATGGACAGACTACTCGTGCTTGCCTAGTATTGAGCTACTCGTCTGCACGAGCTAATGCGAGGCTCTTCCGATAGGATTGTACATCCGGTCCTGGATGTACCCTTTGTAAGCCTCATGAGGCTTGGCCTGTGGAGTGCTTCGTCGTATCTCGCATTCAAGTCAATCCTCTTCTCCACATAACCTGCTGAATCAACACAGCGACATACCTGCACTATACTCACTTCTATTCGGTGGCAGTTAGCTTCATCGACGACTGAGTTGCTTGGCGCTCGCATTCGTCGTATACACTAAGTAATTAGCAGGGTACGTCATTTGTGTGTTGAAGGGGACGTAAGCGTGAATGCTTCTCTTCTCTTTTTGTTATATTGTGCACTTATGAATGAGCAGTCGGCTTGCGGTATGGTACAGATGTGGTTTACATGGGGGAGAAGAGGAAAGGCGAGATATACGATGCCGTGGATTGGGGAACTCTACTGATGATGATGCTATCGTCTGCTTGGCTGCTCTCGGCGGAGCATCAGCGCGTAGATATAAACTCTGGCAAAGCGCCTTTTTCAAGATGTTATTATGTTTATATAGCAGTCAGCTCGGGAGATGTCGCATTGATAAACAACGGTGATATTCAATCATAACGTTCACCGGTTTTTATATATTCGCTGCTTCATTCATTCTGCTCGTCTCTGTTGACTCTACGATGACTTTCTCGTCGTCTTCAGGGCTTACCCTCCTCACGCCCTTCATACTTCTATTTCCCCTGATCTCCCTTGTCGTCCTTTCTGTCGAAGCAACGCTCGACTGCCGTCCCCCCAGTCCCGTGGTCCCTAAACCGCGACAAATCAAGGACCATGCCGTGCTTGCCGCAGCCACAGGAAATCTAACAAGCGCCCTCGAGGCCGCTCTGGTCGGCGATATCGAGGCAGGCTGGCCGGTAGATAACACCTCCTTCTCCATCGGGCTGATCACGCACGATCAAGAAGAGAGCTCCGTGCCGGTGTGGGAATTCCACCATCTTTCCCCCGCCAACACCAACGGCACGCGACACCTGGGCCGGGACTCGCAGTATCTCATCGGGTCTATATCCAAGGTCATATCGGACTATATCTTGCTTCGCAGCGGCGTTGATCTCGACGCGTCTATCGCTGATTTCCTGTCTGAGTTGAGGGATGAGAGGTCTTTGATTAAGTGGGAGGATATCACGCTGAGACAGCTTGCTGGTCAGGTCGCTGGTATCCCGCCGAATTGTAAGTCCGTCTCGTTAATCACGCTGGAGTGAGAGGTTGAAGTGAGAAGTCGAAGAGAGAACTTAGGGGGTAGAACATGGGTAGTTTCAAGAAAAGGGGAGGTGAAGAGTGCTGATGAGATGAGATGGGAGCAGATGGCTTTTCGGAATATTACTATCTCAAGGATTACTTCGAGTCCCTCGGCTTCCCGCACGTCGAGGACGATGCGTACGCGCCCTGTGGTATTATTGCGCTGAATGACGGTTGTACACGTCAACGTGAGTATCTCTGCCTCCTTGGCAAGATATGCACATCATCTCGCAAAGAAACGAGAAAAAAGAGGGCAACTGGCTAATACCACATACACCCACACAGAATTCCTACAAGGAATGATAGAATCGTACCCCGTCGCACGACCCGCTGAAAGACCCGTGTACTCCAACATTGCTTTCACACTTCTCATGTACGCCGTCGAAGTGCGCACGGGGATGAACTACAGCGACCTGCTGCGGACGTACGTCTCCGGGCCCCTGGGGTTGACCAACACGGTCGTCAGCCCCGGGGACGACGCGAAGGCCGTCATCCCGCCGGTCGATAATAGCTGGGGTTCCGATTACGGGGACAATGCGCCGTGAGTGTCATCAACCAATAACCACTTTCCGATCATGGTCAATTTATTCATCGGTGAATGAACGAACATGGAAAGAAGTGCTGACGCATTTTTCTTCTTCGCAGCGGCGGCGGCCTCGTCTCCTCCCTATCAGACCTTTTCATCTTCACACACAGCATCCTCTCACGCACCCTCTTCGACTCCGACACAACAGCCATCCGCACATGGCTTAAACCAACCTCATCCACAGGCTCTCTTTATTCCCTCGTCGGGACCCCCTGGGAAATCTACCGCACGCAAGACCTCACGCCGGAGCACCCGCACACGGTCGACATCTACGCCAAGGGCGGCGCTGCGTACGGGTACCAGGCGCAGATGGGCGTCATAGACGAGTACGGCGTGGCTGTCGTGGTATTCACTGCGGGCTCGCCGCTCGCCGTGTCGCCTATCTACGACGCCGTCTTATCTGTGCTCGTTTCTGCGATCGATGAGCTCGCGCGCGAGCAGGCTGTGGATAGAGGGTATACGGGGACCTTTGTTAACGGAGCTATTTCGACTGCTTCAGCCGACTCTATCCCTAAAGAGGAGCTGAGAGATAATAGCAGCCATGCCTCCTTTAATGTTACTATCATCCAAGATAGTGACTCCCTCGTTTTAAACACCGTCCAGCGTAACGGTATAGATATCCTGTCCTCGCTCCACGAGATCTGGAGCGCGACCATCGGCGGTTTCCTCGCCGTGACACCGACCACTGCACGTATTTTTCCCATTAATATTCGGAAGGAAGGTGTACTCTCTCTGCCGGATGGTGCGCAGAAGAGAGTCATACGCGAGGATTGGCGCGTCGAGTGGGATTTTGCGCCGAGCGGCGATACGGAATTGCCTGGGGTGGGGCTTTCTGCTGGGAATTGTCTTGCGTGGACGTTGACGGATTGGATGTATTATGGTTCTGAACCGATTGATCGGATTGTCTTTTTGCTGGATGATGAGACGCGGGATGTTGTTGGGTTGGAGATTCCGTATTTGCGATCTGAGGTGTTGGTGCCGATCAAGGGGCTTGAAGGGGCTTTGAATTATTAGCAGACGGGTGTGTATACTTGAATTCGCGAGACATTCAGAAGATGGAGTACGTATGTATGGATCGAGTGAATCATTATAGTATTACTTTGAATATGACGTCCATCATCATCGTCAATCATTGTTTCGCTGCGCTATAATCATGCCACTGATATGGCTATCCCTTTCCCCCAGATTCCCCAAGACATACCCGAATACTCCTGATCCTTTTTAGCCAAGAACCCTTATAACAATGCAGGCACTGGTTCAACATTAACTTGAACCACGGGCTCAAGCTTATGCCTCGTTAATATACCATCATCAGGCGTAACGCCAATGTCAACAGCTTTGCGCGCATTGACGAATCCCGGACCAGGGCTATCCCAGCTATAATCCCTCCATGTGCCCAGGACATCCCACATCTTCTCGACGACAGCCTGGATCTTCACGCGCCTATCACGACTCCACTGTCTCCGACTCATGAGCTCCGCCTCATCAGCGCTCTCTCTCTCGGGCTCGAGGCCCTCGATAACGCTATTAAAGACGTGCCAGGTCTCCTCCAGCTCGGCAATATTCGAGATACCCATGACACTCACGCCGACGCGCGTACCGGGTCCCAGCCTCGAATTACTACTCCCCCTCGCAGCGCCCTTAAGGGCCCAATTATCAAGCGCCCAGCGAATAGCGACGACCTCAAGCTTCTCGCCGGCCTCGACAGCAACAGGGACCAGATCCTGACACGCCTGCCGCAGACCCTCAGGACTCGGATGCCACGACGCCATAGGCCCCGCATCGGCGCCGCGCGTCGTGAGCAAGCCCATGCCTAGCATACTCGCATTAAGCACGACATCAACCCCGGCATCCCCAAACCGTCTCATCGCGCCCTTCACATCACCGTTATTTCCCAGCGTGGTATTCTGCAGCGTGAAATGCCCATAACTCAACACGACATCCAACGGCTCGCCCGTCTCGCGCAGTATCATCTCCGCAAGCTCGCACAGCGTGTGCACGGGGTACCCGCTGATGCCCACGTACCGCACGACCCCTTCCTCGTCGCGCAGACGGCGCAGCTCGCGCACGGCGGAGAGGACTTCGGCGGGAGACACGAACTCGACGTCGTGCGCGTAGACGAGGTCGAGGTAGGGCGTGCGCAGGCGGTCGAGGCTGCGGGCGACGCTGTAGCGGATCCAGGAGGGGGAGTAGTCGAATTCTTGGGGCGCGATGCGCCCGGCTTTGGTGATGAGGAAGTAGTCTGCGCGTGATATGTTATTGTTGTTTTTATTATTATTAATATTATTAAGGGCGTTGCCGAGGATGGTTTCCGAGGGCCCGTAGTAAGGCGAGGTGTCGAAGGCGGTGATGCCGAGGTCGAGGGCGCGCGAGACCATGGCCGTGGCCGGCAGGTCGAAGGGGTCGGGCACGTACTGCGTGTTGAAGGTCGCTGTGCCCATGACGAGGGGCGGCATCACCTCGTGAAGCTTGGGCCTTTCCGAGGGTGGGATGGAGGGGTCGGACATCTTTTATATGATATATGATGTACGATATTATATGGTAAGGAGGGGGAGGGGCAAAAAAAGGATGGAAGTGAAGAATGACCGGGGTGGTAATTAATATAGCGAAGAGAGAAGTAGTTGAGGCAGGTATGGACAGTTTAAATCAAAATCAAAAGCATTGAGTATTATTAATAATACAAGCCGACCAGTCCGGCCGGTCGACGGCTGAGACAACTAAAGAAAATGTCGTGATCATTCTTCTGTTTGCGTTAGGTCTAGAAAGGGTACTTTGTTAGTGTATTTGCTTATCTAGACGGGCCGAGATCTTCAGGGTCCTCGGCGAATATTACCATCATGCAGATAATGACGCCTATACCTAAGCAGGTAGGTCAAGAAGCCCCCAAAGGCCCCATTGAATACCTCTAGGCACGTCCCCGCCACGCTGACAATCTGGACAATTGCCCCTTGGCCTACCTATGTAGGTACAGTTACAGTCAGATAATTTGGTCTTAGGTTCGCAAATTAGAATCATCATTAAAAGTAGGTAGGCCGTGTTAGAAGATGTGCTGTAATGCTAAGTACTTAAGGTTACCTAGAGCGAGCAAGCGAGCTGTTAAAGCATTATATATAAAAACATCGCTAGTTATATAAGCTCATACTCGGTATGGTGGGGTATACTGGTGGTCAAGCTTGGTCTGTGGACCACTGTGGATTAACTGCTCTACAGGAAGCCTCTTCTTGGCGCCTTCCATCACCACTTCGTCTAACAATGCCTTGACGTAGGTAGACTTTTCTATCATTTCTGATTATATGATTGCAGAATCAAGCGCTTGTTTCAGTCTTTCATCCGGACCGTGCTCTCAAGTGGTTCACAACAGTCCTTTACTCCTTTTCGGCTTTCCTAACGTAGACGGGTTTTCGCCAAGATGCGAGTCCGTGGGACAGAGCTTGGCCCTTGATCTACTTCACAGTAAAGTTCGGCAGTGTTCGGATCAGATTATTTCTCTTGGCGGACTTGGAAGTTGCCTTCATTGGACACCCTCCTCGCCAGCGACCCGGGATAAACTCAGTTGAGTCATATCGTTTTGCTACGTGCTTCATTTACCCCCTCGACCCCCTCAGTACCAGGCCGCCATCAGAGGGAGCCCATCGCTGTCAGGCGGAAAAAGAGGTCTTGTTGCACCAGACTCAGTCCTGTTTCCAGGTCCCGATGCGAGACGATTCTACGAATTGGGCGGCCGAGAATGGAACATCGTCATGTTCGTCAAAGGAGAAGGTAATTACTCAGCAACTCCAGAAAAGACTGGTTGGTAACGGCTGTATACATATTCACACGCGATTAATTGAATTGATCCATATCAATCCCCAACAAAAGGTCATTTAATATATTCGTGCCAGAGATGGCAACTCAGCAACCACATAGGTAGTTCGATCGATTGATAAGATGATCTGATTAGATTGATAAGATCATCTTGATCTGCCGTGACTTGGGCATCCTGCTAAGCGAGACCGGAACCACGCAGGAAGCGATACGTCAGGGCGTTTAACAACATGCCTATTTCGAGCAAGAGCCTTGGCTAGCAAGCTTAGATGACCAGATAATATAGATCGCCAGTCCATTAAAGTTCCGGAGGAGAGGATTGGTTTGTCTTGGTAACATCTTGGCTCCGTGGTTTTTCCGCCCGCGCGGGCGTTCTTTTCCTTCATTAAATATAAGCGAAGATGCAATCTTAAAAACAACCGTTTCTGCCTCTTCTCGCTTACTGTGCTAATATTCACTTGTACTTCTTTCCTTTCCCCCAAAGGTCCCCATGGCAGAATCACAGCTTCGCGCCCTCGCGGCCGAGATCACGAAACTAGCGGATTCATTCGCGAGCTCTCTCGAGGAGAAGAACCTCCCCGAAGCAAGCTTCGACGTTGACAGCCCCATGAGCCACAAGGAGATCACGGCAGACATGTTCATGACGAGACAGACGCTCTGCGACAAGCTCATGGACATGTGGTACCTCGTCCAGGGCCCAAGTGAAAGCGTGTATAACTACGTGCACAACGTAAGAAAACGAACAAATACCTAGGTGATTTTTGAAACCCGTAGCTAGCATATTCTAAGAAATGGTCTTCAGGCTATTCCGGATGCTGCCTGCCTCAACGTCCTCAACCACTTTAACTTCTGGGCCGCTGTGCCTCTCGAGGGCTCAGCTTCGTACCCGGAGATTGCAGAGCATGTATCGCTCCCCGTGGACGTCGCTACCCGTTTCATTCAACATGCTACCACTTTACGCCTCTTTGAGGAAGTCGGCTCTTCCCAAGTCAAGCACACAAGCCGGTCAGCGGCTCTCGCGCGGCAGCCGGGACTCCAAGCTCTCGTCTCTTCCGTCTTGGACATCACGGGGGCTCCGATGATGGCTATGCCCAGCGCGCTGGAGAGATTTGCCCGGGGAAAAGTGGGTAATGCTCCGGGTTGACCCCCTATCTATTTCGGTGTCTTTCAATGTGCAGACAGTCCTGTCGAGCCAGCACCACGTCACAGGATCAATCTTCCCGTGACTCCAAACTCCCCCCTTTTCGAGTGCAGAAATTGCTGAATACTTACTAACCCCAACCAACAAAGTCCGAGTTAACCCAGGATCTAAGCAAGACCGCCTTTGCCCTGTTCCACAGCACCGGCCCGTTTGGCAAGAAGCATACCAACTCATGGGGGTACCTAGAGAACGACGGCGAGGGAGAGAAGCGGGGATGGCGCCAGGCGAAGTTCGTAGAATTCATGAAATACATCCGAGAGATCTTCCACCTCGAGGGCGTAGTCCTGGACGCGTACGACTGGCAAGGGGCCGGGAAAGCCACCGTCGTCGATGTCAGTAATTATCACCGATTTGTGACTGACACCGGCAAGCAAGAGAGACAGAGAGACAGAGAGACAGTTAACTAACTAACATTCATGATGCGCAGGTCGGCGGATCAGCAGGCCACGACGCCATCTTGCTGGCGCGGAAATACCCGGACTTGAAACTCCTCGTGCAAGACCTGCCGATGGTGAAGCCCGTCTTCGAGGCGGAGCTGCCGGACGACATGCGCGACCGCGTCGCCTTCGTCGAGCACGACATGTACCAGCCGCAGACCACGCAGGCCGACATCTACATGCTCAAGCTCATATTCCACGACAACTCGGAAAGCGAGTGCGTCAGGATCCTCCGGGCGCTAACGCCGGAGTTGCGGCCGGGAAACCGCGTGGTCGTCATCGAGTATATCGGGAAAGTAGACGAGGGCGAGTCCGATGCGAAGAAAGATGAGAATAAGAAGGAGATGGAGGAGAAGAAGAAGGAGCCGTTACCGCTGTCTATTCGGCAGATGGGTACGGCGACGGATATTAGGATGATGGCTATGTTCAATGCTAAGGTGAGTCCTTACTCCTGGTTGTCATGTGGTTCTTAGTTTCGGCAGCAGCTAGTAGTCCAGCATTTTCTGCTGTGGAAATTGGGTCTATGGAGGTATTAAAAGCAGAGATGACTGATGGGACGTGAACCAGGAACGCCCAGCCGAGTCCTACAGAGGCATTTTCAAAGCTGCGGACGAGCGATTCGACGTCGTTAGTATCAAAGCCGACCCTCTAACTTTCATTGCCGTGATCGAGGCTGTCTGGCGTGGGTAGAAGTTATGGGAGGGGCACACCTATGCACGCTTTTCGGTACTCGTACTACTTGGCGGACCTGTTCAAGATTTAGATTTTACTAGGGTAGACGCTTTCCGGTACGCGGTTGGGTGATATCGTATGGACTTCTGAAGCAGTCACACTTCATAGCTGAGTAACTTCTCAAGTGGTAGGGACTTAGGTGTAAATGGTCGACGGAATGGAACCAAGAACTATGCCGTGTCTGTATAACCTTACTCCTAGAAATTCAGCGGCAAGCAGGCACATCCAGGGCATTTCTTGACGGAAATTAGTTAATCGTCTGTCCCTCCGAAATAAGAATAGCAGTTTGCACCCAATACTCTTGACAGGTATCCTAAATAGTCCAGATGACCGAAGTTCTTTATATACAAGCATCGGAAGTACTTGGCAAACAAGGCCCTATCCGACTTGAATATATCTATATATGTTAGCGAGTGTCAAGTTAGTCTGACGTCAATCTGTTTTGTTTTGGTGGGATAAGCTCTCTCAGAATTTGATCATTGAGCTGCCTAGGGAGCTAGGTAGAAGTGTTTCCGTAGGAAGGACCAATTCCACTCATTGAGTTGACCTTTTTTATTGATGTTTTTCAGTACTTAGAAAAGTAAGGACTGAGGAGAGTTTGCAGCCAGTTCATTTCCTCCCCGCATTTGAATAAACCATGCATTTGGTTGAAGCAAATCTGACGACGTTCGTACCTAGCCAGGTGCCTAATCAAAATTTTGTATCGCTGCCCGCTAATATTGACCAAATAAAATGCAAATTAAGTGATACACAGCAGTCTGAGTCCCTGAGGCCGACCGAATTCTTTCCTCACGCAATCAAGTCTGATTTCGACTTTGAATC